>JALIGW010000011.1:22854973-22957313 GCA_023053685.1 Diadophis punctatus similis
AAAATCCAAGCGCTTGGCAACCAGCATGTATTGGCAATGGTTGCAGGCTCTCTGGGTCACCATTTGCGAGCTTTCCGCCAAGCAATGTCGGGGAGGAGCCGGATTCGCTTCACGACCATGCGATTCTGTTAACGACTGCAGCGGTAAAATTGGGCACGACACGCTCATGCTTAGCAACATAAATTGTGGGCCCCGTTGCGGTCGTAGGCCGAGGACTTTTCAATCCTGATCGGTGTACGTGAATGGAATCACTTGGAAGCTTTCAAGAAGAGAACTGGACTGCCATCGGTCAGAAGTGGTGTAGGGTCTCCTGCTTGGGCGGGGGGGGGGTTGGACTAGATGACCTCCAAGGTTCCTTCCGACTCTGTTAATCATCTGTTACTTGAGGGGAGGGTCTTTGGGGAAGGCACACAACCGTCTTTGGAAAGAGACGGGTGGCTCCGGGGAATATCTTAGTTAGATCCTCAGGACCCCAGGGGTCCGGAGAAGATCTCCCCTTCCCCACCCTATTCTGGATGTCAGTCCCTGCAGTTTCGGAGACCATCGTAGCTTTTGGAGAGAAACCGCTGACGTGGCGTGGCCATGTTGCATTTCATGCCTCGCACCGCTGTCACCGACAGTTTCACGCCTTCCTGTACATCTTTAACTCGTCGGGTGTTGACAGCTTCTCATCTCAGCCGCCTGAACGCGTCGAAGGACAAAGAAGACGGGAGCCACTCATTAGCAAAAACAAAAAACAAAAACCCCATCCCTACAACCCATCGTCGTTCTCACCCCCCCAAAAAAATTTGCAAATAAATAAATAATAATAATCAGACATCTGGACAGAAAGTCCGCGGAATTTTCTACCTCTCTAGCAGTGCATTGAGCGGAATGAGAAATAGGACGGAGATCCCACCAGTGGCTATCCTCGGGGGTCCGAGGAGGCCGCCGTAGTGACAGGGAGATTGACAAAGCCGTGCAATTTTTTCCTCCCCCCCCCACCCGATCGCGCGCCGCGCCTGAGCATCTCAATGAAGGCAGGGGGGAAACAAATCAACAGTGGAATCAACTGACGGAGGGTTTTTAGGTTTCCTTTCTTTCAAATGTTTGAGAGCCCGCATCGGCGGTTCGTAGAGAGAAACCAGGATGGCTTCCCAAGCATTCAGTGCATGAAATACACATTTCTCTTCCAACATGGCTTCCGTGCCGAGGGAGGAGGAGGAGGAGAGCTTGGAGCGAGTCCGAAAAAATGACAAAACGGGAGCAACCGATTAGGTTCTTCAGCACCATGGAGAGCTCTCGGCCAAGAGACACGTTGTTCTGAGAAGCATTTGGTTTTGTGTGTGTGTGGGGGGACTTGTTAGCCATTTTCCAATCCTTGAAGGGCTGTCACAGAGAAGAAGGGGTCGATTTATTCTCCGTAGTTCCTGAGGGCAGGACAAGAATCAATCGGAATTGAGCTGGAAGGGACCTTGGAGGTCTTCTAGTCCAACCCTCTGCTCAAGCAGGAGATCCTAGACCTAGACCAGGGGTAGGCAAAGTTGGCTCTTCTATGACTCGTGGACTTCAACTCCCAGAATTCCTAAGCTAGCATGATTGGCTCAGAAATTCTGGGAGTTGAAGTCTACGAGTCATAGAAGAGCCAACTTTGCTTACCCCTGACCTAGACCATTTTAATCAATCAATCAATCAATCAATCAATCAATCAATCAATCAATCAATCAATCAAGATAGAGCTGGAAGGGACCTTGGAGGTCTTCTAGTCCAACCCCTTGCTCAAGCAGGAGAGCCTAGGCCATTTCAATCAATCAATCAGTCAATCAGAATAGAAAGGAGGTTCTGAGATAACAGCCAGGTTTTCCAAAACCTCATCATGATAAATAAACCTGACTTTGCTGGCAGACTGTTCTCTCTTCACCTTGACATCTTGACCCTCCAATATTTGAGGGGCTGCCCCAAAGAAGAGGGGAGTCAAGCTATTCTCCAAAGCACCTGAAGGCCGGACAGGAAGCAACGGATGGAAACTCATCAAGGAGAGAGAAGCAACCTGGGACTAAGGAGGAATTTCCCGACAGCGGGGGAAAACGAATCAACAGAACAGCTTGTCTCCAGAAGTTGTGGGTGCTCCATCACTGGAGGTCTTCAAGAAAAGATTGAACATTTATTCGTCTGGAATGATATAATGGCACCCACCTTGGGCTGGGGGTTGCACTAGAACAAGGGTTCCTAATTCAGGATGATGAGGGGACTGGAGACTAAAACATATGTAGAACGGTTGCAGGAACTGGGCATGGCTAGTCTAGTGAAGAGAAGGACCAGGGGAGACAGGATAGCAGTCTTCCAATATTTGTGGGGCTGCCCCAGAGAGGAGGAAGGGGGTCAAGCTATTTTCCAAAGCACCCAAAGGCCAGACAAGGAATAATGGATGGAAACTGATCAAGGAGAGATTCAACCTGGAAATAAGGAGAAAATTTCTGATAGTGAGAACAATCAACCCATGGAACAGAAGTTGCCTTCGGAAGTTGTGGGAGCTCCATCACTGGAGGCTTTCAAGAAGAGACCGGACTGCCATCTGTCGGAAATGGTGGAGTGTCTCCTGCTTGGGCGGGGGGTTGGACTAGATGACCTACAAGGTCCCTTCTGACTCTGTTAATCTGTAATCCCATGGGCCACGGCCTACTACCAAGCCGTGAGAAGAAATGGATCTGCACGCACGCTCTGGCCCGTTGTTCGCGTGGAGCCATCTCCTCTCCCTTCCACCGATCCGGAAAAGCCGGATAGGTTTGGGGAACTGTGGACTAGAAGACCTCCAAAGTCCCTACGGTCGGATGCAAACCCTGCTCGGGACGCGCCATGGCAGGAAAGACGACCGAGCGAGGACCCTTCGCTCCGTAGAGAGAGAGAGAGAGAGTAGAATCTCCCAGCGGTCCTGACCAGGATGTAGACAATGCGCCCTGTGTCTTCAGAGGCCGTGGTCCCTTCCTAATCCCATCTGATGGTCTCGGTGGCTTTCAAACCCCCGAAAAAAACCCCGAGTCCCCGGCTCTATCAGCGGCTCCGAATGAAATCTGGCTGACAAAGCTCTTTTTCCCCTAATAAAGCTGTCACTGCAAGGCTATTATTTCCTGGCTCATAAACGGAGCTTGCCCTCCGTTTCACCAGATAATCTGCCTATTTAAAAAAACACACAAAAAAACCAAAACCGCTTTTCTGCCAGCCCCGGTGAAAGCTCTCAGCCACTTGTAACCAATGCACTCTACGGCTGGGCGAGAGAAAAAAGAATAAAAATAAAGTCGGAAGAATAGAAAATCGCATATAAGGTTTTGCGGGAGAACGACTTCGAGGCCCGGCGGGGGTTCAATTCCACGCTTCCTCCCCCCCTCCAAGCTTTTGGGAACGGTCCTGGTTTGGGTAGATCGTCTCGTAAAACGGTTAAGGGGGAGGCAGCTCAATTCAAGAAAAATTAAATTAAACCGAGAGCGTGTTTGGGTCTTTGACGGTGGCCGGCTGCCGTAGAAGGTAGTGCGGTTCAAACAAGGGGCCTGGGGTGATGTTGCTTGGTTTAAACCTCGTGTTAGTCCGTTTTGCTTAAATCGTTATTTATTGAAGAAACCAGACTAGGCTTCTTGGTTCAGGCCATCAATTCTGGTTTGCGCAGACCGCAATGGCCGGCTTCACCTAGCCCATTAGCCACACGCGAGCAAAATTAGTTATAGGGCTTTTGTCGGTTCGCTTTTGGTGCGAAGGGACGCTTTCGCCACCTGTTCTCCCACGCTTGCAGGCGGATGTTTCCAAGAAAATTAGGAAAATTAGAAAAATTAGGAAACTTGCAAGATGCTTTGGAGCACATCCAGTGAATGCATGCTAAATGTGAAATCCAGAGCAAGAAAACACAATTGTTGTGTTGAACAGCACAGGAAGCCTGCCAGAAAATAGACAATGCTACATGAATTTTGGTATACAGGGACTCCTTGACTAACAACAGTTCATTTAGTGACCGTTCGGAGTTACGACAGCACTGAAAAAGTGACCAATCACCGTGATTTGTCACACGACTGTTGTAGCATGACCACATGATCAAAATCCAGATGTTTGGCAACTGGCATGTACTTACGACGGTTGCAGTGTCCCGCGGTCACGCGATCCCCATTTGCAACCGTCTGACAAGCAAAGTCAATAGGGAAGCCAGATTCATCTAGCAACCATGTGACTAATTGAGCCGCCCGAGTGATTCACATAACGACTGTGGCGAGAAAAGTCGTAAGGTGGGGCAAAACTCACTTAACAAATGTCTCACTTAGCAACATAAATTCTGGGCTCAATTGTGGTCGTACGTCGAGGGCTATCTGGTACTAATTGCATCAACAGAGGAAGGAAGGAAGGAAGGAATGATGGAAGGAAAGGAAAGGAAAGGAAGGGAAAGAAGAAGGAAAAAAGGAAAGGAGGGGGGAATTTGGAGGAAGGAAGGAAGGATGAATGGGAAGAAGGAAGGAAGGAATGATGAAAGAAAAGGAAAGGAAAGGAAGGGAAAGAAGAAGGAAAAAAGGAAAGGAAGGGGGAATTTGGAGGAAGGAAGGAAGGATGAATGGGAAGAAGGAAGGAAGGAAGAAGAAAGGAGGGAGGGAGGGAAGGAAGGGGGAATGGGTGGGAGGAAGGAAGGAAGGAATGGGAGTAAGGGAGATGGAGAGAGAAGGGAAAGGTACAAAAGGAAGGAATGGGGAAGGGAAGGGAAGGGAGAGAAACAAAAAGAGAGAGGGAGAAAGAAAGAACAACATGAAGGAAAGAAAAAAGAAAAGATGAAAGAAAGAAAGGAAAAGATGAAAGAAAGAAAGGAAAACATGAAAGAAAAAAGTAAAGAGATGAAAGAAGAAAGAAAGAAAGAAAGAAAGAAAGAAAGAAAGAAAGAAAAGAGACCAAAAAGAAAGAAAAAGAAAAGCAATAAGTCAGAAAGAAAGAAAGAAAAAGAAGAGAAAGAGAAAGAAATATAAAGGTGTGGCTTCCAATCTTCCTTTAGTCATAAATACATTATATTTTACCTTCTCTCTCTTGGAGATTAGACCATATTTGCCTAATCTATCTTTTCGAATCCTCAAACCTATATATCACAACTACATCCCCCCTCCCTTCTACTCAGCAAAAAGTCCCTCAAGGGTTTCCAGCCACTAACAAATGTAATTATTGTCTTTTCTCTAATTAAACAACCCAATTTTGCCAACTCGGCTAATTCTGTCAACTTCCCCAGGCGTTCCTCTAGGTTGGATATTTTAAGAGTCCTTCCAACTTATCATCATCATCGCTGCATCCGAAAATCTTTCCTAGTTCCTTGTTCGGTTGAAATATTGGCCTTTAAAAATTCTTTCCATTTCTGTATATATCTAAATCCAGAATCTTCTGGCTTTTTTTTTTTAATTTAACAAGCAAAACGACCCGTTAATCGTCTGTATTAACAACTGAGGTTTGACATTCCTTTCTCCGTTCATTGTTCTAGATTCATGCACGAGCCGTAAATCGTTTTATTAAAAATTCTCTTTTCAGTCAAATCCTAATGTAAATTTCAGACTTCTCGGCTCCGTTTCCCTGCTGTTCCTTCAGGATATTAACAGTACATCCTTTCTGTGCATTTTTAAATTTTGAGATACTTTTAACCCATGGATATAGATATATACACACACACACACACACATACATAGATAGATAGATAGATATAGATATAGATATAGATATAGATATAGATAGATAGATAGATAGATAGATAGATAGAGATAGAGATAGAGATAGAGATAGAGATAGATAGATAGATAGATAGATAGATAGATAGATAGATAGATAGATAGATAGATAGATAGATAGATAGATAGATAGATAGGGATAGAGATAGAGAGATAGAGAGATAGAGAGATAGAGATAGAGATAGATATATAGATATATAGATATATACAGTATCTATCTATCTATCTATCTATCTATCTATCTATCTATCTATCTATCTATCTATCTATCTATCTATCTATCTATCTATCTATCTACATAGATAGATAGATAGATAGATAGATAGATAGAGATAGAGATAGATAGATAGATAGATAGATAGATAGATAGATAGACAGACACACAGACAGACAGACAGACATGGATGGGTGGTGGATGGATGGATAGCAATAGCAATAGCAATAGCACTTTTCTTATATACCGCTTCATAGTGCTTTACAGCACTCTCTAAACGGTTTACAGAGTTCAGCATATTGCCCCCAACAATCTGGGTCCTCATTTTACCGACCTCGGAAGGATGGAAGGCTGAGTCAACCTTGAGCCTAGTGAGATTTGAACAGCTGAACTGTTGAACTAGCAGTCAGCCTGCAATGGCTGCATTTAACCACTGCACCACTTCAGATAGATAGATAGATAGATAGATAGATAGATAGATAGATAGATAGATAGATAGATAGATAGATAGATAGATAGATAGATAGATAGATAGATAGATAGATAGATAGATATTCAGACAAAAAGACATGGATGGGTGGTGGATAGATAATAGATAGATAGATAGATAGATAGATAGATAGATAGATAGATAGATAGATAGATAGATAGATAGATAGATAGATAGATAGATAGATAGATAGATACATATATACATATATACATATATACATATATACATATATACATATATACATATATACATACATACATACATACATACATACATACATACATACATACATACATACATACATATATATATATATATATATATATATATATATATATATATGGATAGATAGATAGATACATAGATAGATACATAGATAGATACATAGATAGATATTCAGACAGACATGGATGGGTGATGGATAGATAGATAGATAGATAGATAGATAGATAGATAGATAGATAGATAGATAGATAGATAGATAGATAGATAGATAGATATAGATATATACACACATACACACATACACATATATATTTTACGCCTCTGTATTGATGTGGTCATTCAGGATATATTAATAATTCTGCCGTTAGATCTGCAAAGATGGCCATTGTCAAACACCGTTGAAAATCACAACTCTGCAGCATTGCACGCGCTGCGGTGTGTTTTTGCAAAGTATACGGGGTCAATGTTGCACAAGGGAGTTACACAGTTGTCAGGTGCTGGCACCCGGACAGGAGAAATCCCGTAAGGCGTTGAGGGTTCATATTTTCAGACGATGAGAAAAAAAAAAGGCTACCACAAAATCGTACGGAAAGAAAGCCGCCGTCTTCAGCTGCTTGGAAGAGTTTTCGGCGAAAAAGGAATGTGGTTCCGGTGTAGGAGGTGTTGAGACGCGAGCGAAAATAGAAATGAAACCCGTGAAAAAGTTCTGGTTGAGACGGTGAGAAAAATAAAAAGGTGACAAAAATCCAATAAAAGAAAAAAATATGCATTGTGAGGTCACCCTAATTTTAACCGTGAAGAAAAACGGTTCCTTAGTTGAAAAATCCAAAAAAAATAAATTCATACCAGCCCGACATTTATAGCATCCGTAGTCCTCAAGTTATGACCGTTAATGGAGCCTGCCCATCCCAGCATTTATTTATTTAAGATTCTTTTATTTAGGATTCTTAGGATTTTAGGATTCTTAGAATTGTCGTGAAACAGGTCGGACGTGCGACCGACTGGATTTTGTTCCTTTTTTTTTGTGGCGGTTGTTAAGTGAATCACCTCGATCGTTAAGTGAATGAATGATCGATCAGAAGTCAATGCCGCATTTGGCCAAATTGTAAGGATCTGCGAATGGTCGTAAATGCCATTCGGTTGCCGTGTGTCCTAAAGGCATCCACGTGACTGCGCCCCCACCGTTCTTGACTGTCAGAACCTCAAATCCGGGTTGTAAGTCCTCCCCCCCCTCACAAAGTAGTTCTGTCAGAACTTTGGACGGTCGCTACGCGATCGGTCGTAAGTCCAGGACAGCCTGATGTTTTAAATTTAGCTTTGATTGCTCACCAATTTTAACCAGCCTTATTAAGGCTTATTAATTGTCTGATTAACTTAAGCAGAATCAACCCCGATCAATGCAAGGATGGGAGACCACCTGGAAAGCCAAAAGCTGCAGGCTGGCCGGGAAAGGGTATTAAAAGTCACGGAAGCAGCAGGCACAGCAAAATGTCGCCGTTATGCAGACTTAATAACAGAATAAGAGCGCTGGAAGGGACCTCGGAGGTCTTCTAGACCAACCCCCTTTCTCAGGCAAGAAAGCCCTAAACTGGCTCAGACAAACTGTGGTCCGATCGTACATTTTTAACTTATTTTTCTAACTTTTATAGAATATTGTTATTTACATTTGTACCCCTATTTGGACATATTTCGGCTGCCCTTGAAAACTTCAGCCGATAACCCCGGGGATGCTGCAGTGGTCATAAGTGTGGGGAAAATAATTATTTAGCAACCCTCGCAGGGTCGTTGTGATGGGGATAACAGGAAGAGGAAGCTGTGCTGGATACGCGCACCATCTTGAATTATTTGCAAAAAAATAAAGGCAAGATACAACCAATACATCAAATAATATAAATTCGCGAGCGTCCAAGCCGGCTTCCGACAAGGGGCAGAACTAGATTTGCTAAATGACTGTGAAAAACACACACGCAACTCTCTTAACGACCATCTCGTTTAGCGACTGAACTTCCTGTCCCGATTGCGGTTGTTTATTGAGGATAACCTGTAAAGAGTCACACCTCCGCATCTTTGCAGACAACTCTGTGTATCCGTAAAGAGGTATGACTCGACGTACGACCACAATCGACGTACGACCACAATATATTTTTTTAATATATATGTATATATCTTTCCACCCTCTCGTGATCATCTGGCATTTTGCAACCTGGATTGGCAGGTTTCGGTGCCGTGTTTTCGTGCCGAATAGATCCCTGCGGAGTTGAGCGGCATATAAATGCAAATAAATAAATAAATAAATCTCCATGTTTCTCGCATGCAGAAATTGCAAATTTAGACTGTCCAGTCTGGTCTTTTTTTACAAAAAAACCCACCTTTTTTACCTCAAAATCTTTCCAATCTGGGGAAAAAAACATCTGTATCCCCATAGAATAGATCTTATCCCTGTCAGGAGTGGAGTTGGGGAGGTAAAAAAAGAAAAGGAAGTTAGAAATAGAACACAGAATGTATTAAAAATTGCTCGTATTTTATCCCTGTAAATTTAAATATTAAAGACACTAAACGCAACGCAGAGCATAGAAAATAGCTGGGCTCGCCTTGATTTTTCTCTCTCTCTCCAGGAAAGCAAAATAAATAAATAAATTAGAAATCAGTTCAAATAAAAAAAACTAAAAAAAACCAGAAACCCAAACGGGCCGGAACCAGAAGTAAAAAGGAGCATTTTTTTTTGAAAACCAGCTGGAAAAAAACAGACTTTAGGGGATTTCGAAATAAAACAAAATAATAATAAATTCCCCAAAGAATTCGGCTTTATAAAGTGTGGATTTTTATTTTGTTTTGTCGTGCAATTTTAGCATCTCTCCTTTGCTTCAAATCCCGGCCGGGTCAGTTCTGAGCTCCTGGAGACCCCTACCCACCCAGGACCCCCCCTCCTGTGCCTGGCTAGATTTCTCTCCATCCTCCCTTTCTGTGCCAGCTGGTGGGGAGGGGGGAATGGAGACCCTGTTTGAAAGTTTGGGTTTCCTAGCAACGGGAAACAATCTGATGTGCATCCCCTCTGTGTGTGTGTCTCTGTGTGTGTCTGTGTGTGTGTGTATGTGTGTGTGTGTGTGTGTGTCTGTCTGTGCTTTCCCCTGGCAGGAAAAAAGAAGGAAGCAGCCGGGAGCCCTTGGCACAAAGAGACCCCTCCCACTTTTTCTCTGGCTCGCATGTCAGGAAACGCTCCCCGACACAAGGCAGAGGGGAGGGGTCCTGGGCCGAGGGGGTGCCTCCAATTGGCTTGGGCACCCGTGACAGGCAGCTGGGCCCCCCTCCCCAACCTCTTTCCCTTCCCTCCCTCCCACCCACCCACCCACCCACCGGCTCTCGGGGAATGCGATCAAATGTGGAGAAAGTCCATTAAGCAGAGCTGGCGCAAAACAGCAGGACCTTGGCCAGCTCCAGCTGGTGCCCAGCTTCCCACGCAGGATGGCCGGATCCCCCGGGGAAGTCGCAGCCGCAGCCGCCGCCACCACCCCGGCTGTCCTCCTGGCAGCGCTGGCCACCTGCCTCTCAGCCACCACCAGCGAAGGTAGGAAGCCAAGGTGTGGGGGGAGAGGAGGAGGAGGAGGAAGGGGACGCAAGAAGGGGTTGGGGGCTACGTAGCAATCTGGCGCAGCAGCCTTGCCAGCTGACTTGGGCATCCCGAGCCGGCTGGGTTCCCTTGGAAACCTGAATTTGGGGTGTTGGGGGGGCACCCGGCCAAGGAGGAGACAATCGGGGGCATCCTTTGGGTATCCCCCCTCTCTCCTCGGTCTCTCTCTGAGGCTGGGCATCTTCGCTGGGCATCTCTCGACTTTCTCTCTTTACAACAAAGCATAGGATCGTAGATGGGACCTTGGAGGTCTTCTAGTCCAGCCCCCTGCCCCAACAGGAGACCCTAGCCTAGACCCTTCCCCACCAATGCCAGGGGGCGTTAGATCCAGAGTGGGGTGCTTTATAGTTCAGACTCCTGCCCCGTTTTTTGGACTCGGGACCCCTACTCTCTTCTCCGTTTCACCAATGGACTCTCCTTGGGTCTACAAATTCCAGGTGGCCTTTTTTTTTGCCCCCACACACACCCAGGACCAGTCAGGGTCACGGTGCACCCCTTTGCACTCCTCGGGCGATTCCCCCAATTTGCATGCATTTATTTGTGGCGTGTGTGTGTGTGTGTGTGTGTGTGTGTGTGTGTGTTTCTGCTCCCCCCTTCTGCCATTGCAATCTGTCCTTTTATTACCTCCTTAGCACCTTTTCTCTTCTCTTCTCTTCTCTTTTCTCTTCTCTTCTCTCCTCTCCTCTCCCTTTCTCTCCATCTCGCACCTTCTCACCTCCCTTCTTCCCATCATACCCCGATAACTTTTCTCCGAGCAGCTCCGAGGGGTGGCATCCTGATGTCCCATTGTGAGAGAGTGGGTGGAGGGAAGGAGAAAGAGAGAGAGAGAGAGAGAGAGAGAGAGAGAGAGGAAGAGGGAGGGAGGGAGAGAGAGAGAGAGAGAAGGAGAAAGAGAGGAAGAGGGAGAGAGAGGGAAGGAGAAAGGAAGAGGGAGAGAGAGAAAGAGAAGGAGAAAGAGGAAGAGGGAGAGAGAAGAGAGAGGGAAGGAGAAAGAGAGAAAGAGGGAGAGGGAGAGAGAGAAGGAGAAAGAAAGGGGGAGGGGGAGAGAGAGAGGGAAGGAGAAAGAGGGAGAGGGAGAGAGAAGGAGAAAAAAAGAGAGGGAGAGGGAGAGAGGAGATAGAGAGGGAAGGAGAAAGAGAAAGAAAGCGAGAGAGGGAAGGAGAAAGAGAGAAAGAAAGAGGAAGAGGGAGAGAGAAGGAGAAAGAGAGGAAGAGGGAGAGAGAGAGGGAAGGAGAAAGAGAGAGAGAGAGAGAGAGAGAGAGAAAGGGGGGGGGAGAGAGAGACCGAGTTTATTTAAGTACTGCCCATCCCATGAACACGGGTACCAGTTTAGGGCTGTTGTGTGAGGCCACCAAACCTGGCTTAACAGAATAACAGAGTCAGAAAGGACCTTGTAGTAGGTCATCTACTCCAACCCCAGGAGACCCCCTCTCATTTCAGACCAAGGGTTGTCCAATCTTTTCTCGAAAGCCTCCAGTGCTGGAGCACCCACAACTTCTGGAGTCTAGCCTTTCCACCGATGAATTGATCTGGGATGATAGAATAACAGGATAAGAAAGTTGGGAAGGGATCTCGGCGGGGTCTTTTCATCCAACCCCTTGTTCAAACGGGAGGCCCTATGCTATCTGCACAAATGACTGTCCGATCTCTTCTTCAAAAGTGATGGAGCACTACAACTTCTAGTGGCAAGCAGTTCCGCTGGTTTAATTGTTCTCCCTGTCAGGAAATTTCTCCTTAATTCTAGGTTGGATCTCTCCTGGATTAAATTTCCATCCGTTGCTCCTTGTCCGGCCTTCAGGGGCTTTGGAGAATAGCTTGACCCCCTCTTCTTTGGGGCAGCCCCTCAAATATTTGGAGATTGCTTTCAGGTCCCCCACCCCACCCACCCAGTCCTATTTTTCATCAAACCAGACTTCCCCAATTGCTGCAACCGTTCTTCATATGTTTTAGTCTGCAGGCCTTTCATCATCTTCATCGCTCTTCTTTGCACTCAACATCTTTTGTGTAACGTGGGGACCAAAACTGGGTGCGGCATTGCAGGTGTGGCCTTACCTAAGTAAGGCTTCACAGAGAAAGCTTTTATGCGTTGTCGACTTGACGTTCTCCTTTTCTCCAGATGCTTGTGAATTAGGGCTACACCCTGATTCATCGTGGCCTACTTTAAGCCTCCCTCACCGCGACTCCTCTCTAACCGTCATCGGGTGCGGAAGCATCCAGGCGACGGACGCGCATCTCGCTTCTGCGCCTCGAAACCCCTTTCACCTCCAGGTTCCCGCAGCTGCCCCGTCGCGCCAACCCACCCACCCACCCCGGGGGAGGGCCCTGCAACTTCCTCGCCTCCCACTAACCAGCAATGTCGGTTTGTTCTGCCGTGCTGGGTAGAGGGGGAGGCCGGCGGCGACCGCAACAATGTCCTGCTTGGGTTCAGATTCTGCAGTTAGGCAGACTCAAATTGTCAGCTTCGTTCTCCCTCCCCGTCCCCCAATTCTTTTTCCCGTGATCTTAATTAGATGGCTGTCTGTTCTGGGATCTCCCGGGCTGGCTGATCTGGGATCTGCTGGTTTTTCGTCCTTTCATCTAGCAGCCATCGCATTTGCAGGCAGCTGTTCTCCCAGCGTGATCTGAAGGGCGGCGGGGGGCTTAAAATCTGCTTTTTAGCAGCCTGAATAAATCAAGAAAAGCCTCATCCGGTTATAATTTCGCTTGGCGTCCCGAACGGAGCCGAATGGCGAGTTTCGTCCGGCGAGATCTCCCAGAAGCGGTTAGATCTGGCAATCATGAGAACCGATCCGGAGGGATCCCTTTTTTTTTTAGCTGTGAAATTTATCTTCTCTAGCCGTACATTTATCCTCAGCTTATCTAGCGATATGTTTATTTTTTATTATTTATTTTTTCTTCCCTTCCAGCAATAAGGAATTATCCCCAGTTCTCCTCCTTGGGGGGAAAAAACGAACAACCACCCTGGGTCGAATTCTTTGCATGGCTGGGTTTGGGGAGGTCTTGTCCTCGCCGATCCGTTTTGCGTCCGACGTTAAGCCAGGACGACAACAGGCCAAGATTGACCCGGACTAAGTTGAGCGTCTTGGCCCAGGGTGGTCTTGTCCTGTTACGGTTTGGAAAGATGCGCTTGGTGCGGTCTTGAAATGTGGCCCCTGAAACAGTTAAAATTTATAGGATGGAAGGGTTGGAAGGGATGTGAAGGTCATCTAGTCTAACCCCCCCCCAAAATTCTTTGCCAATCAAAATCTTCTTTCTTTCTTTCTTTCTTTCTTTCTTTCTTTCTTTCTTTCTTTCTTTCTTTCTTTCTTTCTTTCTTTCTTCCCTCCCTCATTGTCTCCTTCCTTCCTTCCTTCCTTCCTTCCTTCCTTCCTTCCTTCCTTCCTTTGTTTCTCCTTCCTTCTTTCTCCTTCTTTCCTTCCCTCCCTCCCTCATTGTCTCCTCCTTCCTTCCCTCCCTCCCTTCTCTTTCTTTCTTTCTTTTTCTGTCTTTCTTTCTTTCTTTCTTTCTTTCTTTCTTTCTTTTCTTTCTTCTTTCTTTCTTTCTTTCTTCCTTCATTGCTTCATTCCTTCCTTCCCCTCCCTCCCTTCCTTTGTTTCGCCTTCCTTCTTTCTCCTTCCTTTCTTCCCTCCCTCCTTGTCTCTCCTTCCTTCCTTCCCTCCTTCCTTCCTTTCTCTTCCTTCCTTCCCTCCCTCCCACCTTCCTTCCTTCCTCCTTCCTTCCTTCCTTCCCTCCCTCCCTTCTCTTCCTTCCTTCCTTCCTTCCTTCCTTCCTTTCTTTCTTCCTTCCTTTCTTTTTTCTTCTCCTCCCTCCCTCCCTCCCTCCTTCCTTTCCTTCCTTCCTTCCTTCCTTCCTTCCTTCCT
The DNA here is from genome assembly GCA_023053685.1 of Diadophis punctatus similis. NCBI lineage: Eukaryota > Metazoa > Chordata > Lepidosauria > Squamata > Dipsadidae > Diadophis > Diadophis punctatus. The sequence continues at coordinate 22,869,105 of JALIGW010000011.1, forward strand.
TCCTTCCTTCCTTCCTTTCTTCCTTCCTTCCTTCCTGTTTAAGAGACTTTTCTCGTAAAATTAAACACAGCCCAGCTGGTTCTGCAAATTCATAAACTACAGACCTCTGGAACAGCTTGTTGTCTTTCTAACAGCCCTGTAGGGTAGGTCACTTTTAAAGAAGGCCGAATCGGCACCCATCTCGGTTTCTGTGAAGCCTCCCCTGGCCCTTAGTGGCCCATTTTTTGTAGTCACAATTGGCCCAGTCATGATCTCCGAATTTGGCACAATCCGTAGAAATAACCTCGGCCAGTTCCCCCACTCACCTAAATTTTAGGACTTTTAGTTCTCTTCCGAGGCTTATCCTCTTTTTATTTATTTTTGGTTCGTTTTCCACAAGGAGCCCAGAAGAAGTCAAGCCATCAAATTGGAGCAGCTTAATCCGGAGGCTGCGAAGAAAGAAAATAAAAAGGCGCGGGAGACTACAGCGTTTGTCCTGTAGCTTCCTGGGGTCAAAATTCTGATTTTTCCCCCCCCCTCACTTCCATTTCTTGTTTACAGCTGCCCAGACCTTGAATTCAGTGGCTGTAAAAAAATATTCAAAATCCCTAGTAATTTTGGCAATGTAGAAGTCATTTAGTTTTGCTGCCTTCTCGGGTGGAATTTTTCTAGTGTCCAATTTTGGCTCCGGCCCCAGGATCTCCTGTTGGTGCCTCCGCTTCGATTTTGCATTCTAAACAAAGGACAACTAAAAAGGCCCCAATGCAATCTTTACGCCATAGGCAGGACTGTCAGGAAATGGGGTTCTAAAATGCCAGGAGAAGGGGAACACACACACACACACACACACACGTTTAATTCCTCCCTTTGCGTCGTTTGGTCACAAGAAGAGGAACAGGGAGCCTCGGTTGCACGTGGGAGAAAATGGTTTTGCAAGCTTTGCAGAATCGGCCGGCCAATTCCGAGGATTTGCTTTCGGAGGGCCAGAGGGGTTTCGCTGAATGCTGGCTTTCTCCCCCCCCCCCCACCGCTTCCTCCCTGCCCCAAATAGCTAAACCAAATCATAAAAAAGCCTTTGCGTGTCCCTCGGGCGCTGCCAAAGATCGAATTTTGGCTTGGTGGGAGAGGAGGATGGTGTGGAAGTTCATTTTTCCTCGGCTGCTCATTGTTTCCGCCTTTCAAAGTTGCTTGCAGCCTTTTTCTGTCGTAGATGGTGGTGGTAGTTTTCTTTTGAATATTTTTCTAAATGAAAAAGATCTTCCTTCTTTCCTTCCTTCCTTCTTCCCTCCCTCCCTCCCTCCCTCCCTTCCTCTCTCTCTCTCAACCACAAAAACACACATTTTCCTTCCTTTCCTTCTTTCCTTCCTTCCTTCCTTCCCTTCTTCCTTCCCTCTCTCTCTCCCCCACACAGTTTTTTCCTTCATTCCCCCTCTCTCAATACATATTTTCTTCCTTCCTTCCTTCCTTCCTTCCTTCCTTCCTTCCTTCCTTCCTTCCTTCCTTCCTTCCTTCCTTCCTTCCTTCCTTCCTTCCTTCCTTCCTCCCTCCCTCCCTCCCCCTCTCTTCCAAACATTTTCCTTCTTTCTTTCCTTCTTCCCTCCCTCCCTCCCTCCCTTCCTCTCTCTCTCTCAACCACAAAAACACACATTTTCCTTCCTTTCCTTCTTTCCTTCCTTCCCTTCTCCCTTCCCTCTCTCCCCCACACAATTTTTTCCTTCATTCCCCCTCTCTCAATACATATTTTCTTCCTTCCTTCCTTCTTTCCTTCCTTCCTCCCTCCCTCCCTCCCCCCTCTCTTCCAAACATTTTCCTTCTTTCCTCCCTCCCTTCCTCTCTCTCACACACAAAAACACACATTTTCCTTCTTCCCTTCCCTTCCTTCCTTCCCTTCCCTCTCTCCCCACACACAAATTTTTACTTAGTTCCCCCTCTCTCTCAGCATATTGTCCTTCCTTCCTTCCTTCCTTCCTTCCTTCCTTCCTTCCCTCCCCCCTCCTTCTCTCTTTCTCTTTCTCTTTCTCTTTCTCTTTCTCTTTCTCTCATTTCCCCCTTCCCCCTACCACTTCACCCAATGCCTGTGTTCATAGCAGGGCCCACGCGTTTCCTCGAGCACCCCCATTTCCCTACAGAGTTTCCATGTTGTCGACTGCGTGGAAAGTTGTGTCGTAACACAAAGCCTTGGGCCGGATGGACGATGGCGGCCGAGAAACCGGTTCTGATTTGCTTTATCGCTTAAGGAAGGCGAACGGCTCTCCTGCCTTTCCCATTCAGTGCCCTGAAAAATACACACACACACACACACACTCTCTCTCTCTCTCTCTCTCTCTCTCTCTCTCTCTCTCTCTCTCTCTTTGTTTTTCCCGAAATGGAAGTGGATGTCGGTGCATTTCGCAGGCTGTCAAAAATGTGTGAGGGACATTTGCTTCGTCTTCAATTTTGCTTTCTGTCCGGCTGAAATATTTCCAGTTTCAACATTTTCCCTGCAGTCTTCATGGAAGATCCCAGGATCTCGCCAGGGGGATCCAAAACGAGGATCTTTTTTTTGCAGAATGGGGTAGGGTGAGCAGCCTGCAGAAAAATGCAAATATTGTGGGGGATTTTGTTTGTTTGTTCTGTGTTCAAGGGCGTTTCTCTCATGGCGTACAGAGGGTCCTCGACTTACGACCGCAATGGAGAAACCCCAGATTTCTGTTGCTGAGTGAGACTATGTTCAAATGAGTTTTGCCCCATTTTACGACTTTCCTTGCCGCAGTTGTTAAGGGAATCCGGTTCCCTCCCCTCTTGACTCGTCAGAAGGTCGCAAAAGGGGGATCACGTGACCCCGGCACACTGCGACCGTCATAAATACGAGTCAGTCGTTAAGTAAATCACTGCAGTGAAGCTAGTCGCACGGTTGTTAAGTGAATCTGGATTCCCCACTGACTTGGCTTGTCAGAAGGTCACAGAAGGGGATCATATGACCCCCCCGGGATACGGCAAACGTTGTAAGTATGAGTCAGTTGGCAGGTGCCTGAATTTTGATCACGTGACTCTGGGGAGGCTGCAACGGTCATTAAGTGTGAAAAACGGTCCTTGTTTCAGTGTAAGTTCGGACAGTCACTAAGTGAAGTGTTATAAGTCGAGGACTGCCTGGAATTTTAACAAGAGAATGGGCTCTCCAGAGTGGTTAGCGTTCAGTTGTCAAATTGTGGATGCAGGCAGTTTAGACAACTTCTGATCCCCCCCCAGGAGCCCCCCACCCTTGTCTTCCCCCCACCCTCAGGCTGAGGACCCCCTGTTGCTTTGATTATTGCGCCCACCCCCCACCCCCAATTGGGATCTCAATGGGCGGTGAGTCGGATTTGATTGATTGGATCCATCGATCGATCGATCGATCGGCAGAGTGGAGAGAATTTCATCAAACCCCTCCTCCATCCTTATTTTTTTTTAAATATGCCTTTTGTTAAAACATTGACACACAGAAAAAAATAACGAAGACTGAAATCAAGAAAAAAAAGGAAGGAAGGAAGAGAGAGAGAGAAAGGGAAAGAAAGAAAGAAAGAAAGAAAGAAAGAAAGAAAGAAAGAAAGAAAGAGAAAAAGAAAGAAAGAAAGAAAGAAAAGAAAGAAAAAGAAAGAGAGAGAGAGAAAGAGAAAGAAAGAAAGAAAGAAAGAGAAAAAGAAAGAAAGAAAGAAAAGAAAGAAAAAGAAAGAAAGAGAGAGAGAGAAAGAAAGAAAGAAAGGGAGGGAGGGAGAAAGGAGAGGAGAGGAAGGAAGGAAGGAAAAAGGGAGAAATGGAGAGAGGGAGGAAAGGAAGGAAGGAAGAGAGAAAGAAAGAAAGAGAAAGAAAGAAAGGAGGAAAGAAAGAAAGAAAGAAAAGAAAGAAAAGAAAGGGAGGGAAGGAGGGAGGGAGGGAGGGAAGGAGAGAGGAGAAGGAAGGAGAGGAAGGAAGGAAGGAAGGAAGGGGATGATGGATGGATGGAAGGAAGGAAGGAAGGAAGGAAGGAGAAGGAAGGAAGGAAGGGGATGATGGATGGATGGATGGAAGGAAGGAGAAGGAAAGAAGGAAGGAAGGGGATGATGGATGGATGGATGGAAGGAAGGAAGGAAAATATGTATTAGGGGGGGAAGGAAAAATGTGTGTGGGAGAGAGGGAGGGAGGGAAGGAAGGAAAGGAAGAAGGAAATGTGTGTTTTTGTGGGAGAGGGAGAAAAAGGAAAGAGGGAAGGAAGGAAAGATGGGAGAAAGAAAGAAAACAAAGGAAAGAAAGAATCAAAAGTGCAGAAAGAGAAAACCAAAAGAACTAGAGCGAAGCCTCTTGATTTCCTTTGCAGCAAATACAAGCACAATTGCAAAATTATCTCTTCCTGTCTGATTAAAGAGAAAACTCACTCTTCTGTGTTATGCGGTGTGTTGGTTTTTGTTTTTTTTTAAATTTTTGTCTTATCATCAAAACCACAAATCATAAGTGCATTTTTTTCCTCCTGTTTCATGCGAAAAGTCAAAAGGGATTTCCAGTCATCCATAAATGCGGTTATTGTTTTTTCCCCACTTCTAATCAAAGGAGCTAATTTAGCCTTCTCTGAGAGCGCCAACATATTCAACCCCTCCTCTAAACGTTAAATCTTTCCACCCTTGAGCCTGTAATAATCTTGCTACCCTTGTTACATATAAAAAGAAAGTTCAATTGCCTTTTTTGTTTTAGTTGCTTATCCAGTAAGAATAAGAAACGCCTCTGGTTTCAATTGTACTTTATCCCTTAAAATCTGCCATCAATCAGAATAGAGCTGGAAGGGACCTCGGAGGTCTTCTAGTCCAGCCCCCTGCTCAAGCAGGAGACCCTGTACCATATCAATCAATCAATCAATCAATCAATCAATCAATCAATCAATCAATCAATCAATCAATCAATCAATCAGAATAGAGCTGGAAGGGGCCTTGGAGGTCTTCTAGTCCAACCCCCTGCTCAAACAGAAGACCCTAGACCATATCTATCAATCAATCAATCAATCAATCAATCAGAATTGAGCTGGAAGGGACCTTGGAGGTCTTCTAGTCCAACCCCCTGCTCAAACATAAGACCCTAGACCATTTCAATCCATCCATCCATCCATCCATCCATCCATCCATCCATCCATCCATCCATTCATCAATCAATCAGAATTGAGCTGGAAGGGACCTTGGAGGTCTTCTAGTCCAACCCCCTGCTCAAACATAAGACCCTAGACCATTTCAATCCATCCATCCATCCATCCATCCATCCATCCATCCATCCATCCATCCATCCATCCATCCATCCATCCATCAGAATAGAGCTGGAAGGGACCTTGGAGGTCTTCTAGTCCAACCCCTTGCTCAAACAGAAGACCCTAGACCATTTCAATCCATCCATCCATCCATCAATTAATCAATCAATCAGAATAGAGCTGGAAGGGACCTCGGAGGTCTTCTAGTCCAGCCCCCTGCTCAAGCCGGAGACCCTGTACCATATCAATCAATCAATCAATCAATCAATCAATCAATCAATCAATCAGAATTGAGCTGGAAGGGACCTTGGAGGTCTTCTAGTCCAACCCCCTGCTCAAACATAAGACCCTAGACCATTTCAATCCATCCATCCATCCATCCATCCATCAATCAGAATAGAGCTGGAAGGGACCTTGGGGGTCTTCTAGCCCAACCCCCTGCTCAGGCAGGAGATCCTAGACCATTTCAGACAAGTGGCTGTCCAGTCTTAAAAGCCTCCAATGATGAAGCACCCACAACTTCTGGTGGCAAGCTGTTCCACGGGTTAATTGTCCTCCCTGTCAGGAAGTTTCTCCTTAATTCCAGGTTGCTTCTCTCTCTGACTAGTTTCCATCCATTGCCTCTTGTCCTGCTCTCTGGTGCTTCGGAAAATACGGTAAGTTGACCTCCCCCTCCTCTTTGTGGCAGCCCCTCAAATACTGGAACGCTGCTATCGTGTCACCCCTAGTCCTTCTTGTCATCAAACTAGATATCCCCAATTCCTGCAACCTTTCTTCCTATGTTTTAGCCTCCAGGCCTTTAATCATCCTAGTTGCTCTTCTCTGCGCTCAACATCTTTTTTGTAAATGTGGAGACCAAAACCAGATGCAGCACTCCAGGTGTGGTCTTACTAAGGCTTTATTCATTGGTACTAATACTTGATTTTGACTCTATGCCTCTGTTTATACAACCGAGGATCCTGTTAGCTTTTTTGGCTGCTGCCGCACACAGCTGGCTCGTGTTTAAGGGATCGTCCACTATCACTCCGAGGTCTTCTTTTGCACGAAATGTACGTTTTTGCATCTAATTTTTTTTACCCTTTGGCTTCTTCAGACGCGCCCACCCCCCACGCAAATAAATGTCCTTTATTTGTCCCAACGAACTATCTTGATTTTGTGTTGTTGTTGTTTTTAAAACCAATTTTCCAGGCACTTTACGCTGAATTATTTACTTGCCTGCAGGTGGGTTCACACGCCGCCTCAGGACAGGTGTACCTGAAATGAAAAACCTCTTTTTATTTGAAACCCCAAAGAAAAAAGCGTTCCAGATGTTTGGCCGGCGGCTGGTTGATGCTCCTGCATTTCAACCGGAGCAAACTCCAAAATTGGTCTTATGGGGTGTTTAGGGGCTCCCACCCACCCCTTTTTTCCCCCTTCCTCCTCTGCATGTGTTAGCCCTGAGAGGAAGTCCAGACCGGAAACGCACCCGGGAATATCTGTAGTCCTCGACTTAACGACCGCTATTGAGCCCCAAATTTCGGTGGCTCAGCGAGACGTGAATTTTATTCTCATTGTACGATCTTTCTTGCTGCCATTATTAAGTGAATGCCGTTGTTAAGTGAGGAACGCAGGTTGTTGAGCGAATCGGGCTTCCCCCTTGACTTGACTTGTCCGAAGGTCTCAAAAGGGGGCCCCGGGACACCGTGACCATCATAAATAAGGGTGAGCTGCCAAGCGTCGCAATGTGACATCTCTCTCACCTCTTCTTTACAGCCTGAGAAACTAGGGATTTTGAAACTAGGGAGCCCGGTTTTCCATTTTTTTCCCCTGAACGATCAGATAAGAGACTGCCTAGCCCTCAGCTGTATGATGGGTAGAGAGAGAGAGAGACCCTCCCTAGCTTCTCAAGCTGTAAAGGAGACTCTCAAAGGAGACCCTCCCTAGTTTCTCAAGCTGTAAAGGAAACCCTCCCTAGTTTCTCAAGCTGTAAAGGAGACCCTCAAAGAAGACCCTCCCTAGTTTCTCAAGCTGTAAAGGAGACCCTCCCTAGTTTCTCAAGCTGTAAAGGAGACCCTCAAAGGAGACCAACCCTAGTTTTTCAAGCTGTAAAGGAGACCCTCAAAGGAGACCCTCCCTAGTTTCTCAAGCTGTAAAGGAGACCCTCCCTAGTTTCTCAAGCTGTAAAGGATACTCTCAAAGGAGACCCTCCCTAGTTTCTCAAGCTGTAAAGGAGACCCTCAAAGGAGACCCTCCCTAGTTTCTCAAGCTGTAAAGGAGACCCTCCCTAGTTTCTCAAGCTGTAAAGGAGACCCTCAAAGGAGACCAACCCTAGTTTTTCAAGCTGTAAAGGAGACCCTCAAAGGAGACCCTCCCTAGTTTCTCAAGCTGTAAAGGAGACCCTCCCTAGTTTCTCAAGCTGTAAAGGATACTCTCAAAGGAGACCCTCCCTAGTTTCTCAAGCTGTAAAGGAGACCCTCAAAGGAGACCCTCCCTAGTTTCTCAAGCTGTAAAGGAGACCCTCCCTAGTTTCTCAAGCTGTAAAGGAGACCCTCAAAGGAGACCAACCCTAGTTTTTCAAGCTGTAAAGGAGACCCTCAAAGGAGACCCTCCCTAGTTTCTCAAGCTGTAAAGGAGACCCTCCCTAGTTTCTCAAGCTGTAAAGGATACTCTCAAAGGAGACCCTCCCTAGTTTCTCAAGCTGTAAAGGAGACCCTCCCTAGTTTCTCAAGTTGTAAAGGATACTCTCAAAGGAGACCCTCCCTAGTTTCTCAAGGTGTAAAGGAGACCCTCAAAGGAGACCCACCCTAGTTTCTCAAGGTGTAAACGAGACCCTCAAAGGAGACCCTCCCTAGTTTCTCAAGCTGTAAAGGAGACCGTGGGAAATTCGCACTTTCGGACTTGCAAGGTTCCGTTAACGTCGCTTTGCAATAAAATAAAATGAGTTTATCTGGTCATGTTTTCCTGCCTGGTCTACCTGGAGAAGCCGGGAGGACTCTTGAAAGACTTTTCTTGCGCTTCACATCCCTTGTTTCTGCTTATCTCTTGTTATGCTAACAAAGTAATCTGCTTTCAGGCTGTTTGTTTTTGACACTCTCTTCAAATGTCCCCAAATCTTGCTTTTCCCCATCTGAGGACGGATGATTCTTTGGGTAGGGAGGAGGGACAACCCAAAGGACCGTGGGGAGAGCATGCCGTCCGTGTCACCTAAGGCGAGAGGGAAAGGAAGGCGCTGGGTAGCTGGGGATGTGGGTCGGTTGAATTGCAGCTAGTCCTCGATTTATGACCATTCGTTTAGTGAAACCATTCGCAGTTACTGCTGCACTGAAAAAAAGGGACATGAGCTTTTTTCCACGTTTTATGACCGCTGCGGCATCCCCCGTGATCACATCATCAAGATTCGGATGCTCGGCCACTGACTCGTATTTACGACGGTCGCATAATTCCAGGGTCACGTGATCCCCTTTTGCAACCCTCTGGCAAGCAACGTCAACGGGGGGGAGCCAGATTCACTGAACAACCGTGTTCCTAACTTGACCACCGCAGTGATTCACTTAACAACGGTGGCAGAAAGGTCATAAAACGGGGCAGAATTCACTTAACGACTGTCTTTCCTCTGTAAAGGCGACATCTTTTGTCTTTCTTGGTTGGGGTAACATCCTGTTTTCACAGCCCAGATTTCCAGATCTCATTCTGCATTCTTGGAGGTTGGATAGAGGGATGGATGGGTGGGTGGGTGGGTGAATGGTGAGTGGATAGGTAGGTAGGTAGATAAGTAGGTAGATAGGTAGATAGAAAATACAGATGAGAGAGAGAGAGGAATGGATAGATAGATAGATAGATAGATAGATAGATAGATAGATAGATAGATAGATAGATAGATAGATAGATAGATAGATAGATAGATAGATAGATACAGATGAGAGAGAGAAAGAGGAATATATATATATATATATATATATATATATATATATATATATATAGAGAGAGAGAGAGAGAGAGAGAGAGAGAGAGAGAGAGAGAGAGGAGAGAGAGAGAGAGAGAGAGAGAGAGAGAGAGAGAGAGAGAGAGAGAGAGAGAGAGATATTGGATGGATGGATGGATGGATGGATGGATGGATGGATGTTTGATAGAAGATAGAGACAGAGAGAGAGAGAGAGAAAGGAATGGATGTATGGATGTTTGAATGGATAGATAGATGATATAGAAAGAAAGAAAGAAAGATAGATAGATAGATAGATAATGAGAGATAGATAGATAGATAAATAGATAGACAGATAAATAGATAGATACATAGATAGATATAGATGATAGATAGATAGATGAGAGATGAGAGATAGATAAATAAATAAACAGCAGATTTTTAAAGACTTCTATCAAAAATGTTAAAGAATTTAAAGAATCCAATTAAAGCAATTTTGCAAGAATTCTAAGGAAGAGAGGGCATTTTAACCCCCTTCGGAAACGTGCCAAAGGAAATAAAAAATGGTCATTTGTTTGTGTGTGTGTGTGTGTGTGTGTGTGTGTGTGTGTGTGTGTGTGTGTGTGTGTCTGGATTAGTGCAAAATTCCCCAACTATCGCTATTTGGAAGAAAACCTCGAACATTTCCCAGTTTGCAAACGGTTTGCAAAAAGCTGCGAAAAATCTCCTTCTTCAGCAACTCCGAACAGTGTGGTGGCAATTTTGTGCCTCTTTTTCCTCCCCGTCGAGCGCTTCAAAAAAATAAAATAAAAAATAAAAAGTCATCTTAGTGTCATTTTGACAGTCGCTGGGCAGAGCCCAAACAGCCTAAGTTGTTATTTGGCTGGGCTGTTTTCGCAAGTGCTTTTGCAGAGCAGTTTAAAAAAAAACACACACCAGTTAATTTATCTTTTGTGTTGAGGATGAGCAGAGGGCGTGTGTGTGTGTGTGTGTGTGTGTGTGTGTGTGTGTGTGTGTGTGTGTGTGTGTGTGAGATACACAGCCTCTGATCTTGTGTTGCTCTTTGACACTGCAAGCTTTTAGTAAGATTTCTCTTTGCCGCTTAATTGACTCGCTCCCGGATAAGTATCAGGCGCAGAAGGGACTCAGTTGGCCATCTCCAACTGAGCTTCTCTGCCAAAAGGTTGACAAAGAAGGGTTCCCGGAACTGGCATTTGCACGATCGTTTTGACCCGGGTCAGCCAGAAAAACCCAGAAGATGCCTTCAGCGTTAAGGGAGCTACGTTCAGGTGGAAAGACCTTCCTAGGGGTAATAATACCTGCAGCCGGGATTATTCGGGGAGTTTTATGAACCGGATAAGAGGGAGTCCTGGAATTACAGCCGCGAGTGGGATGGCAACTTAGAAGGCGGAGGAGCAGTTTCTAAGATTCGTAAATAAATGAAATAGAAAATTAAACTTCCATAATTAAGCAATGCGGTTGTTAATGAAGTCATGTCCTTCCTACCTATCTACCTAGCTGCTTTATCTATCTATCTATCTATCTATCTATCTATCTATCTATCTATCTATCTATCTATCTATCTATCTATCTATCTATCTATCTATCTATCTATCTATCTACCTACCTACCTACCTACCTACCTACCTACCTACCTATCTATGAATCATATAATCCTAAAATTGGATGGGGATCTTGGAGGTCTTCTAGTCCAACCCCCTGCTCAAGCAGGAGATCCTATACCATTCTGTTCAAATGGCTGTCCAGTCTCTTCTCGAAAACCTCCAGTGTTGGAGCACCCACAACTTCTGGTGGCAAGCTGTTCCACTGATTAATTGTTCTAACTGTCAAGAAATTCCTCCTTAATTCCAGGTTGCTTCTCTCCTTGGTTAGTTTCCATCCGTCGCTTCTTGTTCTGCCTTCAGGTGCTTTGGAGAATAGCTTGACCCCCCTCTTCCTTGGGGCAGCCCTTCAAATATTGCAAGATGCTATCGTGTGTCCCCCGGTCCTTCTCTTCATTAAACTAGACATACCCAGTTCCTGCAACCGTTCTTCGTATATGTTTCAGCCTCCAGTCCCCTAATCCTCTTTGTTGCTCTTCTCTGCACTCTTTCCAGAGTCTCAACCTCTTTTTTTTTTGCATCTTGCAAATCTAAACGTACTTCTCTCCCCTTCCTTGACTCCTATGGAACAACCCAGAACTTAATTTTTTCCCATCTGACCCGCGACTTTTAAAACTCGTCCAAGGGGGTGACACAGATCGTCCATCTTTCATGTCCACTCAGCTATTCTCCGCTGCGGCCCCTTCCTTCGAACAAGATAATTTAAGCGCCAAAATCTCACCACTCTGGGATGCCACCAGCGTCCAGATTAAAAAGGCATCAATCCAGGCAGCCCGCGGAGAGAATCCTAAACGCCCCGTAATTGGACACCGTTTGAAAAAAAAATCATTATTTTCCCAAGAGGAAATCTTTGTCTCCCTCCAAAGATAAAAAAAAGGCATTTTTATTTTTATTTTTTTATTTTTTGGCAATCAGGGTATCGTCTCTCCCAAAAAAAGGTTTGACCCATGTCTCTAATTTTTTTAAAAAAAATTTTGGGACCGACTTAGCTTTGGGTTTTTCCCCTTCCTCTTTGGGCTATGAAAGCAGTCCTTACAACCGTTCATTGAGTGACCGTTCCGAGCTACGACGGCACCCCCCCAAAAAGCTTCACACTTATGACGGTCGCAGTCTCACAGGATCCCCTTTTGCGACCGTCTAACAAGCAAAGTGTCATGGTTCGTTTGCCACAAAGTCAGCGGGGAAGCCAGATTCGCTTAACGACCGGGTGACTAATTTATGAATCGCAGCGATTCACTTAACAACGGAGGCACGAAAGATCATAAAAGGGGGACAAAACTCGCTGAACCGACAAACGTTGGGCTCAATTGCAGTCATAAGTCGAGCACTGCCTCTGTTTAATTGTATTTTTTTGTTGTATTTCTACATAGCCACCCATCTCATCAAACATGCATATATATATATATATATGTGTGTGTGTGTGTGTGTGTGTGTGTGTGTGTGTGTGTGTGTGTGTGTGTGTGTGTGTGTGTGTGTGTATGTGTATGTATATGTATATGTATATGTATATGTATATGTATATGTATATGTATATATATATATATATACAGAGAGAGAGAGAGAGAGAGAGAGGCAGGCAGGCAGACAGACAGACAGACACATATAGTAGGTAGCTAAATAAGTACAGTGATGGATAGATAGATAGGTAGAGAGAGAGAGAGAGAGAGAGAGAGAGAGAGAGAGAGAGAGAGAGAGAGAGAGAGAGAGAGAGAGAGAGAGAGAGAGAGAGAGAGAGAGAGAGAGAGAGAGAGAGAAATATGAGATATAGATCCATAACTTCCCACAACTTCTGGTGGCAAGCTGTTCCACTGGCTGATCGTTCTCACTGTCAGGAAATTTCTCCTTAGTTCTAGGAGAAAGAGAACGAAGGAATGAAGTAGGAAGGAGAACGAGAAAGCAGAAAAGGAGAAGGAGGAGAAGGAAGGTTAGAAGATTGAGAGGGTAAAAAAGGAGAAGATAGGAGATCAGGAGAGGAGGAGGAAGAGGAGGAGAAGGAGGAGAAGGAAGGTTGGAAATGGAGAAGGAGAAGATGGAGAAGTAAAAGATATGGTAGACAAGGAGAGGAGGATGAGGAGAAGGAGGAAGAGGGTGGAGGAGGAGGAGAAAGAGAAAGAGAGGATGGAGGAAAAGGAGAAAGAGAAACACCAAATTCAAAGGTGTTTTTTCCCACCTACCTTCAGACTTCCCACCGTTCTCATTAATCTCCCTGTTATAATTAATCCCTATTTCCTGCCGATCAGCAACTTTAGAGATGGGGAACTTTGATTTTAATTTTAATTTTCTTCTTCTTCTTCTTCTTCTCGCCATCGTCTCCCACCAGGGAGGAATCCGAGTCCGGCTGGTTTCTCTGCAGACTTGAAAATCGGGGTGGGTTTTTTTTTAACCCCCCCCCCCCTGGCAGCGATGGAAAAAGGGGGAAAGATAGAAAAAAGAGAGAGAGAAATAAAAACTTGGAAGAAATACAAATTGGCTTTTTTTTCTAACCCGTTATATTTGGAAAAAAGGTCATGTTTTTGAAAACGCGTGTCGGTCAAAAGGACTCCTGGTTATTATTCTTATTTTATTTTATTTTTTTTGGGGGGGGAAGGGGGGAGAAATTGCAATTAAAAAGCTCTCCTGTAAATGTATTGGAGAGAGTTGACATCTTAGAAATTGGTATTCCGTCCGTCTCTCCCCAAGACTTAACTGTGATCTGTAGTTCCACGGCGTTTTTGATCAGGGGTTTGGGAGCATTTTAAACATCTTGATAACATGTTCGGAAAACAAACGTTTTTTCGGAGTCTCTGACGGTGTGGCTTTTTTCTGTTGTGGCTTCACACAACCCCCGCGGATTATCCCGTATTATTATCCGCAGAATATAGAAGGAACATAAAATCGCGAGGGACCCTGGAGGTCCTCTAGTCCCACCCCCTGCGCAAGGCAGAAAGGCCTCATTATACCATCGGGCTCCGATACTGGTGGTAACCCTTGACGGCTTGACGACTGCCATTCTGAGACATGGGTTAAGTGCATTTCAGCCCGTTTGGCCACTTTCCGTGCCGCCGTCGTTAAGTGAATTGCCGCAGCTGGTTCGGCGAGCGACACGGCCGTTCAGTGAATTGGGCTTCCCCGTTGACTTGGCTCATCCGAAGGGTCGCAAAGAGGGTATCACGTGACCGAACACTGCGACCGTCATAAGTATGCTATATATGAAAGTTTCCTGCCTAAACAGGAACAGGGTTGGACTAGAAGACCTCCAAGGTCCCTTCCAACTCTTGTTCTGTTCTGTTCTGTTCTATTCTATTCTTTCTATTTTCTATTCTATTTTCTACTCCATTCTATTCTATTCTATTATTCTATTCTATTCTATATTCTATTTTCTTTTCTATTCTATTCTTCTATTCTATTCTATTCAAATTCTATTCTATTCTATTCTATTCCCTATTCTATTCTATTCAGTACAAGTCAGTTTCCAAGTATGTGAATTTTGCTCACGTGACCGCGGAGACACCGCAACGGTCATAATTGTGAAAAATGGTCCTGAGTACCCTTTTTTCAAGGGCCGTTATAACTTCGAAAGGTCACTAAACGAACTGTTGTGAGCCAAGGACTATCTGTAGTTATCCAATCTCGTGTTCAGACAATACGTTATGCCCAAATTTCCAAGATTCATTGCTTTAGATCCTCTAAAAAAAGATTTTTCTCTTCTTTTTGCAGTGAATTTGCTGGATACATCCAAGATTATTGGAGACTGGGGCTGGCTCATTTATCCTTCCCACGGGGTAAGTAATAATCACAATCGTAATCATATAATCATATTCACATTCATAATCACAATCACAATAAGTCATCACAATCACAATCAGTCACAGTCATAATCACAATCACAATCATAATCCTATTCATAATCACAGACACAATCACAATCAATCATAATCGCAATCACATCACAATCAAAATCAATCACTGTCACAATCATAATTACAATCACAATAAATCATCACAATCACAATCAGTCACAATCACAGTCATAATCACAATCACAATCAATCATAATCACAGTCATAACCACAGTCATATTCATAATCACAGACACAATCACAATCAATCATAATTGCAATCACATCACAATCATAATCACAATCACATCACAATCACATTCATAACCACATTCATATTCATAATCACATTCACAATCACAATCATAATCGCATCACAATCATAAACATAATCACAATCAGTCACAGTCACAGTCACAATCAATCAAATCACATCACAATCACATCACAATCACAATCACATTAATAATCACAATCATTTTCATAATCATATTCATAATTACAATCACAATCACAATAATCACAATCATAATCAGTCACAATCACAATCACAGTCATAATTACAATCACAATAAATCACAATCACAATCACAGTCTTAACCACAGTCATATTCATATTCATAATCAATCACAATCACAATCAGATTCATAACCACAATCAGATTCACATTCATATTCATAATCACAATCACATCACAATCATATTCATAATCAATCACAGTCACAGTTACAATCATGATCAATCATAATCATAATCACAATCACAATTGATCGTGGGATGCTACGATGGTCATAGGTGCGAGGGTTGGTCATAAACCACTTTTTTCAGAACCCATATAACTTCAAACCGTCGCTTCTAATTCAAGCACTACGTCTTTAATTCAACCCTGTCTGATTCTCTTGTACCCATGTGGCTTGCCATTGTCTCCTTCCTGGGGCTGAGAGAGAGTGGCTGGCCCAAAGTCAACCAGCTTGGCTTCGTGCCCAAGGCAGGACTAGAACTCGGGGCCTCCTGGAGTTTCTAACCATGATGCCTTATAACTGCCACAACAAACTGGGTTTCAATAAAAACCAGATCTAGGCTTAATGTGAACAGCTTGCCTTCAGAAGTTGTGGGAGCTCCATCACTGGAGGCTTTCAAGAAGAGATTGGACTGCCATCTGTCAGAAATGGTGTAGGGTCTCCTGCTTGGGGGGGTTGGACTAGATGACCTATAAGATCCCTTCCGACTCTGTTCATCTGTAACGTCTGGCTGACTATGCAACCATAATAGTTAAATTTATATTCCGTGCAACTCCCAGCGACTATCAGAAAATTATCCTGGTTGCAATTCAGGGGTGTGCAAAATCCAGATTTTATTTCTCCCACTACTTCTAGGTAGTCCTCAACTTATAAAAGCTCGCTTAGCGACGGTTCAAAGTTACAATGGCACTGAAAAAAGTGACTTAAGACCGTTTTTCACTCTTACGACTGTTGCAGCCTCCCCGTGGTCATGTGATCAAAATCCCCATGCTTGGCACAACTGACTCGTATTTATGACGGTTGCCGTATCCCGGGGTCGCGTGATCCCCTTTTGCGACCTCCTGACGAGCGGGGAATCCAGATTCGCTCAACGACCGTGCGACTAACTTAAGCAGTGCGGTGATTCGCTTAACAACGGCGGCAAGAAAGGTCACAAAATGAATCAAAGTGCACTTAACAACTGTCTCACTTTAGCCCCAGAGATTCGGGGCTCCATTACGGTCCTAAGTTGAGGATTGCCAATATTTTCATTTTTGGAAATTTTGCTTCATTTTGGAGGCTCCCAAGTCAAATCCCCCAAGGTTGGGATCGACCGATCTCCACGGTGGGTTTCTTATTTTTCCTTGATTCCTTATTTTTTTTTTTTTTTTTATGGGAAGGATCCCGGAGAGCAAAATTAGATCTGGGAAAGTAGTGGTAGATTTGAGCATTCTCGAGAACCGACACCCGGCAGAAAAACATCGTCTCAGCCGAACCCCCTTTTTCAATTTTGCACAGCGCGTCTGCGAAAATTGGATGCAATTGAAGGTTTTTTGCCAGCTGCAAAGATTCGAACGCTCGCTGCCGCCCTTGCATGTCAAAAGAAAACCAGAGACGAGAGAGAAAACACTAACAAGACAAATAGTAGAACATAGAATCGTGAAGTTGGAAGGGACCTCGGATGTCTTCTAGTCCCCTGCCCAAGCAGGAGACCCTAGACCGTTTCAATCAATCAATCAATCAATCAATCAATCAATCAATCAATCAATCAATCAGAATAGAGATGGAAGGGACCTTGGAGGTCTTCTAGTCTCATCTGGGAAAACGGACGCGGCTGGCAATTTATTATGAACCGAATTCCGCTCGGCACGGCCCTCTGCAAACCGTGCCAAATTCGATGTCTCAGACCACGGAGAGTCCTCGACTTATGACCCGCACTGTTGGGAGCCGCTTGCTCAGTGAGGTGTGCCTGTTTTTTTATGGCCGTTATCGCCGCCACGGTCATTAAGCGAATCACTGGGGTCATTCAGGGAGTCGCACGATTGTTAACCCTGGATCCAGCTTCTCCAATGGACATTGAAGACGGCCGTGTGATCACCTCTCTCTCTCTTTCTTTCTCTCTCTCTCTCTCTCTCTCTCTCTCTCTCTCTCTCTCTCTCACACACACACACACACACACACACACACACACACACACACACACGACAATGTGACTGTCACAACTATCCGACGGTTGGCAAGAAGCCAAATTTTGATCAGGTGACCGCGAGGACATTGCAACGGTCATTAAGTTGGCAGGTTGAGGGATTCTGGGAGTTGAAGTCCGCCCCTCTTGGAGCATGCTGAGTGGGGGATTCTGGGAATTGAAGTCCACCCCTCTTAAAGCATGCTGAGTGGGGGATTCTGGGAATTGAAGTCCACCCCTTTTAAAGCATGCTGGAAGAGGGATTCTGGGAGTTGAAGTCCACCCCTATTAAAGAATGTTGAGTGGGGGATTCTGGGAGTTGAAGTCCATCCCTCTTAAAGCATGCTGAGTGGGGGATTCTGGGAATTGAAGTCCACCCCTTTTAAAGCATGCTAGCTGGGGGATTCTGGGAGTTGAAGTCCACCCCTCTTAAAGCATGCTGGAAGAGGGATTCTGGGAGTTGAAGTCCACCCCTATTAAAGAATGTTGAGTGGGGGATTCTGGGAGTTGAAGTCCATCCCTCTTAAAGCTGGCAAGGTTGGGGGAAAAAAACCTTCCTCTAAATTCAACCCCCAGCTGTGAGAATTGGCCCCAAAACCTTTTGCAAAGACAGAGAGATTCTCCGTTTCTTTGCCAAAAAAAAAAAAATGCCGAATCGTCTCTTGCTTGAGCAGCGGGCTGGACTAGAAGACCTCCAAGGTCCCTTCCAACTTTGTTCTTCTGTCGTCTTTCCATAACGGGTGTAACGCTTGTTCGATGCCAGCTTCGCAGCCAACAACCACTTAAGTTTCCAACCCTTGCCAGACTTGGGGGGCCAAGGAAGCTGGCCGGCTTGCTCGCTGCCTCGCAGTCTGCCGCCGGAGGGTTCTCCGATGGGGCTGCCAAGCCGCCCTGGGTGGCCGTAATGAACCCCGTGGCACATCAAGACGAGGAGCTGCTTCTTCTCTGCCAGCCTGAAATGCATCTACTGGCATCAGCTTCCAGCCTTTGGCTGGCTGCCAAGAAACACCCCCCCCACCAGATGCCAAGGGAGAGACGGGCAAATCTTAATCAATGTTAGCCAGGATGGATGCTGCCTGGAGCACAGAGCCAGCGGCGTTTCGGCTGCGATTGGAAAAGAGGAAAAAGCCCGCTTGGACCAGCCTGGAGCTGCTATGTATTTGTTAGAGTTTTTGTTTTTTTAAATCCCACCTTTATTATTTTTATAAATAAGCCAAGGCGGTGAAGCGGGGCAAATCCTGCTTCTCTCCTCCTATCTGGCCCACGACAACAACCTTGTGCGGTGGGTTGGGCTGAGAGAGAGAGGGACTGGCGGAAAAGGAAGGAAGGAAGGAAGGAAGGAAGGAAAGGAAAGGAAAGGAAAGGAAAGGAAAGGAAAGGAAAGGAAAGGAAAGGAAAGGAAAGGAAAGGAAAGGAAAGGAAGATGGAAATTAGGGAGGAAGGAAAGAAAGAAAGAAAGAAAGAAAGAAAGAAAGAAAGAAAGAAAGAAAGAAAGAAAGAAAGAAAAATGAGAGGAAGAAAGGAAAAGAAGGAAGGAAGGAAGAAAAGAGAAAGAAAGAAAGAAAGAAAGAAAGAGAGGAAGTAAAGGAAGGGAGGAAGAAAGGAAGGAAGGAAAAAAGGAAGGAGATAGGAAGTAAAGGAAGGGAGGAAGAAAGGAAGGAAGGAAAAAAGGAAGGAGATAGGAAGGAAAGAAGGAAAGAAAGAAAGAGAAAGGGAGGAGAAGCGAGGAACAGAGAGAAGATGGGAAATGAAGAAGGAGAAAAAATATAGAAGTATGACTTCTGTCCCTCCTTCCAACAAGCAGTTTCCACCTTCCTGTTTCCCCTCCCTCTTTAATACTTTTTTAATCCCCTAATCATAGAACCACAGGGCCGGGAGGGACCTTGGAGGTCATCTAGTCCAACCCCCTGCTCAAGCAGGAGTTTTTACATACCATCCCGGACAAACGGCTATCCAATCTCTTCTTAAAAAAACCTCCAGCGATGGGAGCCATCCACAACTTCTGTTCCACTTGTCAATTCTTCTAAACCGTCGTCGCCATTCCTGCCTCCTCCGTTTCTAGGTTTCGATACAAAGAGCCCTGGGTTCAAATCCTGACCCCCCACCTCTTTCCCCTCTTTCTCTCCCCAGTGGGACTCCATCAACGAGATGGACGAGTTCTTCCAGCCCATCCACACCTACCAGGTGTGCAACGTCATGACGGCCAACCAGAACAACTGGCTGAGGACCAGTTGGATCCAGCGGCACGGAGCTCACCGGGTTTACGCCGAGATCCAGTTCACCTTACGGGATTGCAACAGCATGCCCGGGGTCTTGGGCACCTGCAAAGAGACCTTTAACCTTTACTACCTCCAATCCG
Source organism: Diadophis punctatus similis (assembly GCA_023053685.1). Lineage (NCBI taxonomy): Eukaryota > Metazoa > Chordata > Lepidosauria > Squamata > Dipsadidae > Diadophis > Diadophis punctatus. The sequence continues at coordinate 22,888,691 of JALIGW010000011.1, forward strand.
ACCGGGATCTGGGTAGTACCACCCGCGAGAGCCAGTTTGTCAAAATCGACACCATCGCGGCCGACGAGAGTTTCACCAACGTGGACCTCGGGGTCCGGCGGCTGAAGCTGAACACCGAAGTCCGGGGGGTCGGACCCCTGACCAAACGGGGTTTCTACCTGGCCTTCCAGGACATCGGCGCCTGTATCGCTGTCGTGTCCGTCCGCGTCTATTACAAGAAGTGTCCCGCCATGGTCAGGAACTTGGCGGCTTTCTCCGAAGCGGTGACGGGTGCGGATTCCTCCTCCCTGGTAGAGGTGCGGGGAGAGTGCGTTTCACACTCAGAGGAGAGGGACACCCCCAAAATGTACTGCAGCGCGGAGGGCGAGTGGCTGGTGCCCATCGGGAAGTGCGTCTGCAGCGCCGGGTACGAAGAACGGAAGGACGCGTGTTCGGGTAAGAAGCGGGTTGGGGAGGATGGTTTGGGGGAGGGAGGTACCGATAGGGCGAGAGAAAAATCCGGGAAAAATCTTTGCTCAGGCAGACCTCGACTTACGACCACAACGGAGCCCTAAATGTCTCTTGCTAAGCGGGACGGTTGAGTTTTGCTTCGTTTTTATGACCCTTCTTGCTACCGTCGTTTTTAAGTGAATCACTCCAGTGGTTAATTCAGGAATGGTGCGGTGGCCTTAGAGGCGGAGCTCTCGCCACACAATCAGGAGGCTGTGAGTTCGATCCTAGGTAGAGGCAGGTATTTCTCTCTCTGGGCACAATGAGAATATATCTGCTGAACAAAACTCCGCATTGGCGACAGGGAAGGGCATCCGGCCAGTAAACACTCTACTAGCTCCATTCAGTTGCCCAGACTCCACCCAGCAAAGGATTACGGGGTTATTAAATGCCAAAAAAATGGTTACTTTTATTATTTATCTTCCACCCAATTCTGCAAACCCACGTTCACGAAACACAGCCGCTACACATCACCTTCCACTTACGACGACAATGGAGCCCCCAAATTTCTGTTAGTAAGCGAGACAGTTGTTAAATGAAGTTTGTCCCATTTTACAACCTTTCTTGCCCCGGTGGTTCAGCGAATCGCTGCCATTTCGTTAAATCACACTCTCGTTAAGCGAATCCGCCTTCCCCGTTGACTTGCCTCATCGGAAGGTCGCAAAAGGGTATCGCGTGACCCGAGTCGGTAAATACGAGTTGGTTTGCCGAGGGTCTGAATTTGGATCAAGTGACCGCGGGGCTGATGCGGTGGTCCGTAAGTGTGAGAAATTTGCTAAGCCCCCCTTTTTTTCAGCACCGTTGTAACTTCAAATGGTTACTCAGTGAAATGTTGTAAGTCAAGGACTCCCTCTATTTCAGATTGAAGCGATCTGAACCCGGGTTCCAATCAACTCTCCATTTTTTAAATTTTCTAGCAATCCCCCCATTTGATCATCATTTAATGACCCCATCATCCCTTGCGGGGCGGAGTCGGGGCAACTGAATGGAGCTAGCCTTTCCCTGTCGCCAATGCGGAGTTTTGTTCAGCAGATATATTCTCACTGGGCCCAGAGAGAGTGGCCCACAGGTTGAGGACCGCTGTTCTAGACCATTTCAATCAATCAATCCCGTCATAAATACGAATCAGTTGCCAAACATCTGAATTTTGAATCCCCTGACGCTGGGGACACTGTGTGAAAAACAGTGTAACTTTGAATGGTCACTAAATGAACCGTTGTAAGTCCATGACTATCTGTAAGGGAGCCAAAAACGTTTTCAGCGTATTATTATTATTTTTTCTAATGCCACCCATATCTGGGCAAACGTATTTTCATTTTCCCTCGTAATTGTATTATTCCAAGTTCTAAAAATAAACTGATCTAATAAAGAAGGACTTGGCATGAATAAATAAACTAAATTTTTTTCCCTGCAAAGCCTTCCCTACGAATCTCGAAGGATGTTTATTTATAGTTCGTTATTTGCCCTGTCTATCCGAAGGAGAAAAAACGATTGCCAAGGGGTCTATTTAGCAATTTCAAATGAAACTGTTTTCCTCCGTTGTTCTTTCTCTCCGTCGTTTAATCGATAAATCTATCTATTTCAATGCGAACGTACCTAAATCTATGCGGTTACGATATGTCGTTCGTTCTTCAAACGAGCGAGATGGGAATCCGTGCAAGATTTTAAAGCATGTTTTTCTTAAAAGTCACTACAATCGATCTAAAGCTCTCAATATTTCTCTTCTGGGGATGAGACAGGTGGTCCTCGCATTATGGCCATTTGCTTAGTGACCATTCAGGGCAGGAAACCGTAGTCCATTTCAGACAAATGGCTGTCCAGTCACTTCTTCAAAATCTCCAGAGATGAAGCTCTCAACATCCAGTTTGGGTATCCAAATACATTTAACTTGACAGAAGCACCCACAACTTCTGGAGGCAAGCCGTTCCACTGGTTAATTGGTCTGGGATTACAGAATTACAGAACGGCCGAGTTGGAAGGGACCTTGAAGGTCTTCTAGCCCAACCCCATGGTCAAGCAGGAAACCCTAGACCCAGATATGGCAAGCGGAGCCATGTCTGCCGGCACGTGAGCCGTTGCCCTAGCTCAGCTCCAGCGCGCATGTGGGTGCCGGCCAGCTGATTTTCGGCTCGCACGGAGGCTCTGGGAGGGCATTTTTGGCCTCCAGAGGGGCAGGGGAGGACGTTTTCGTCTTACCCAGGCTCCAGGGAAGCCTCTGGAGCCTAGGGAGGGCGAAAAAACGGGCCTACTGGGCCCACCGGAAGTCAGGAAATGGGCCGTTTCCGGCCTCTGGAGGGCCTCCAGGGTTGCGGGGGAGACCGGTTTCGCCCTTCCCAGGTTCCAAGAAAGCCTCTAGAGTCTGGGGAGGGCGAAAAAACGGGCCTATTGGGCCCACCAGTCGGGAAACGGGGGAGTGAGGTAGTGTGGGGGAGTCGTGTACGCATGCACAGGGGGGCAGGGTGCGTGGGGGAGCATGGAATTATGGGTATGGGCATGTGCGCGTGTGCGATAGCACGCGAGCGATAGCGCGCTTTTGGCACCCGAGGAAAAAAAAGTTCGCTATCACTGCCCTAGACCTTTCCAGACAAATGGCTGTCCAATCCCTTCTTGAAAAAACTCACTTGGAAAACAGAGACGGCCCGTCCCAAATTTATCCAGCGTATAACTGACGGCGGGTACCACTTTTCGCTCCGGCGTCCTTTCCCGCCGTGACTTTGATATGTGTTACCCTTGTGTTACATTTTGTCAAGGCAGAAACTCGACCGGTTTCCCCCGGAGCTCAACAAAGCCCCCGCAATGTCTTTGCCAAGCCAGCGCTTGCTTCTTCTTCATCTTTGGAGAAGAAGTCAAAAAGCAAATAAATATTGCCTCCCGGTGGCTCTCTCTCTCTCCTGAACACGCGTCGCCTCGGGCGAGCGGCACACACATCGATTCCCGGCTTTTCTTATCATCGTTTATACAGTGGCAGGCCAGATGATCTTGCAGGAGCCCCCCCACGCCCGGGGGGACGGAGGGAGAGGGAAACGTCGTCCGAAGCTCGGAGATCAATCCTGCTCGGAGAAGCAGACGCGCCACGCGACTTTGAGAATTGCAGGAATGACACAGACACACCTGTCGATTCAGATTTCGGCTTGGGAAAATGACGGGGGCGGGGTTTCCTCTTGTTTTACGACCGGAATCGAGCACCAAAGTGCTGTTGCTAAGCAAGACGGTCGCTAAGGACGGGGGCTCTCATCCCGTTTTACGTCCATGCCCCCGTCGACTTTGCTGGTCAGAAAGTCACTTGGGAGACACGGCAACGGTCGTAAGTACATGCCAGTTGATGAGCCTTTTGAATTTTGATCACGTGAGGCTGCAACGGCCGTTAAGTGCACAAAACAATCCTAATTCCCTTTATTCAGTGACGTTGTAACTTTGAGCGGTCACTAAACGAGCACCGGTCAGTAAGGACTAGCTGAATTCTCCTCCTGAATTCCTTTCTCGACCTCCTTAGCCAGGCTCGAAACCAATGGTGGGTTTCATTTAACTTTGGTACCGGTTCTGGGGGGGCGCACTTTGCGTGCGCACAATGCTTCTGTGCATGCGCAGAACGTCCATGATGACGTCCGGGTGGGTGGGCAGAGCCTACCGCCGTTGCTACCAGTCCGCACGAACCGGGCCGAACTGGTAGAAACTCACCACTGCTCGAAACCAGGGTTTGTGCTAACTGGGTTTTTCACAGAATGAAAGAAGAATGAGGAGGGAATGGAAGCCCACCCATCTTCAAACGGGCAAGATGGGTGTGTAAGTGACTTTGTGAGTTGTGTTGTGTTGTGCGACGCAGCCGTTGTGTTTCAAGGTAACCTACTTTGTCGTTTGGGGAAGGAACTCAAGACGGATCTTAATCAGGAGGAAAGGCAAATATTTGGATAAAACGTCAACGGCAATTAAGTCTAGCAAAATGAAATCTCTTTCACACAGCCCGCAAGAAGTCCTCAACTTATGACCGCAAGAGAGCCCCCTCCCTCCAATTTCTGCTGGTAAACGAGAGAGGTGTTAACAGAGTTTTGCCCCGTTTTGTGATCCTTTTTGACACCGTTGTTAAGTGAATCCGGCTCCCCCATTGACTTCGCTCATCGGAAGGCCGCAAAAGGGGATCATGTGACCCCGGGGGAATATGGTGACCGTCATAAATACGAGTCAGTGGCCGAGCGTCTGAATTTTGATGGTGTGGCCACGGGGGATGCGGCAATGGTTGTAAGAGTGAAAAATAGATTCTTTTCGTTGTTTTGAGTGTAGGAAAACGACTTCCTGTGAGATACGAGATATTCTATTGGATCTCTATTTTTACCCGCGACTTTGGCTGTTATACAGGTAGTCCTCGATTTACAACGGTTCATTTAGTGACCTTTCAAAGTTACAATGGCAACAAAAAATGGGACTTAAGACCCTTTTTTCACACTTACGACCGTTATACTCCGTGGTCACACGATCCAAATTTGTACGCTTGGCCACTGATTCATATTTACGACGGTCATAGTGTCCCGAGGTCTTGTGAGTCCCCCTTTGGCGACCTTCCGACGAGCAAAGTCAACGGGGAAGCCGTATCCGTTTAACAACCGTGTTATTGACTTAACCACTGGAGTCATCATCTTCTTTTAACGACCACATAATCCATTGCGGGGTGGAGTCTGGGCAATTGAATTGAGCTAGCTGAGTGTTTACTGGCCGGATGCCCTTCCTGTTGCCAATGCAGAGTTTTGTTCAGCAGATATATTCTCATTGGGCCAGAGAGAAAAAAATATCTGCCTCTACCTAGGATTGAATTCACAACCTCCTGATTGTGTGGCGAGAGCTCCACCTCTAGGCCACCGCACCACATAATAATAATAATAATAATAATAATAATAATAATAATAATAATAATAATAATAATAATAATAATAATAATAATAATAATAATAATAATAATAGATAAAAATCAAAGTAATAATAATAAAATTAAAATGAATAAATGAATAAATAAACTGCCATGTCTGACTTTTCTTCTTCTTCTTCTTCTTCTTCTTCTTCTTCTTCTTCTTCTTCTTCTTCTTCTTCTTCTTCTTCTTCTTCTTCTTCTTCTTCTTCTTCTTCTTCTTCTTCTTCTTCTTCTTCTTCTTCTCCTTCTCCTTCTCCTTCTCCTTCTCTTCTCCAGCCTGCCAAGTTGGGTTTTATAAATCTTCTCCGGGAGACCAGCTGTGCGCCAGATGTCCCTCTAACAGCTACTCCGACACCCTGGCCGCACAGGTGTGCCGCTGTGAAAACACCTTTTACCGTGCGCCCCAGGATCCCCCTTCGGCGGCCTGCACACGTTCGTATTTCTTTTCTCCTCATTTTTAAATTTCTCAGCTTCATCCTGCCCCGTTGGGTTTCCCTTCTGGTTCCTGGATTTGCCAGTTCCAAGGCATCGGTTGCATTTTTCTTCCGTTGCAGTTTGCCAGATTTCAACTTCGTCAATTGCATTTCCCTTCCGGTTGCATTTTCCCTGATAATGAAGGGGGTTCATAGGGTGAAGGAGTTATGTTTTTTCTTCTGGGTCTACCTGGACTGTAGTGCACCCCAAAATAATTTAAGAATCAGCAGGACAAGATAGCAAATAAAGAAACTGGTATTTTGTTTAAAAAAAAAAGCCAAACACCAAGCAAGATCCCAAGCTTTTGTCTATCTGTCTGTCTGTCTCTCTTTCCCTCCCTCCCTCCCTCCCTCCCTCCCTCCCTCTTTCTTTCTTTCTTTCTTTCTTTCTTTCTTTCTTTCTTTCTTTCTTTCTTTCTTTCTTTCTTTCTTTCTTTCTTTCCTTCCCTCCCTCCCTCCCTCCCTCCCTCCCTCCCTTCCTTCTTTTCCTTCCTTCCTTCCTTCCTCTATCTTTCTCCTCCTTCTTCCTTTTTTCCCCTTCCTTCCTTCCTTCCTTCCTTCCTTCCTTCCTTCCTTCCTTCCTTCCTTCCTTCTTCCTTCCTTCTTTCGTTCTCCCTCCCTCCCTTCTTTTCCTTCCTTCCTTCCTTCCTTCCCTCCTGCCTCTTTCTTTCTTCCTCTATTTCTTTCTCTCTTCTCCTTCCTTCTTTTCTTCCTTCCTTTCTTTCTCCTCCCTCCCTCTCTCCCCCCTCCCCCTCCCTCTTCCCCTTCAGTGTGTGTGTGTGTGTGTATGTGTGTGTGTGTGTGTGTGTGTGTGTGTGTGTGTGTGTAAATGTATGCTTGATTTAATTGCAAATTCCCAGGATCAAATTCTCAGATCAGACGTTCTCCCCTCTTTGCCCGTCCATCATACAGCTGAAGGCTAAGCAGTCTCTTATCTGACCATGTCCCCTGGGTAGCATCTCCTTTCTTTCCCTACCCGTTATGCATCTGTGGGCCAGGCCCTCTCTTATCTGTCCATTCCTAGCCAGCATCTCTTCCCTCCATCCCTCAAAGCCTTTCCCAAACACGACCACACCCGGCCCTTCGAGTTGGACCTCAAGTTGGCTTCCACCTTGACTCTCAGCTTCTTCTGAACTTCTCCAGGTCCTCCTTCTGCTCCCACGAACCTGCTGTCCAGCGTGAACGGCACGACCGTGACCCTCGACTGGGCCCCTCCGCTGGACATAGGAGGACGCCAAGACGTCACCTACAACGTGATCTGTCATCGCTGCACCTGGGGAGGGGGCCATTGCGAATCCTGTGGGTCCGGGATCCGTTTCCTCCCCCAGCAGATGAATTTGGCCCAAGGGTCTCTCTCCATCTCCAACCTTCTGGCTCACACCAATTATTCCTTCTCGGTGGAGGCCGTGAACGGCGTGTCCGACCTAAGCTTCGAGCCCCCAAGATTTGTGGCCGTCAACATCACCACGAACCAGGCAGGTAGGAGAAGGTGTGCCCACCCCATCCCACCCCTCCCTGCTCCTAACCCCTCCTCCCCACCTCCCCTCAACCCACCCAACTTCAGGTAAAACCAATGTTCAAGTCCATCAATTTAGGGATAGATAGATAGATAGATAGATAGATAGATAGATAGATAGATAGATAGATAGATAGATAGATAGATAGATAGATAGATAGATAGATAGATAGATAGATAGATAGATAGATAGATATGGATGGATGGATGCATGGATGATAGATTATAGATGATAGATAGTAATAGATAGATAATAATAGATGATAGATAGTAATAGATAGATAATAATAATAATAATAGATGATAGATAGTAATAGATAGATAATAATAATAGATGATAGATAGTAATAGATAATAGATGATACATAGAATAATAATACTGAAGATAGATAGATAGATAGATAGATAGATGATAGATAGATAGATAGATAGATAGATAGATAGATAGATAGATAGATAGATAGATGATAGACACTAGTAGGTAGGTAGGTAATAATAATAATAATAATAGATAATAATAGATAATAATAGTTATAGCTAGATAGCTAGCTAGAGATAGCTAGAGATAGAGATAGAGATAGATAGATAGATAGATAGATAGATAGATAGATAGATAGATAGATAGATAGATAGATAGATAGATAGATAGATAGATAGATAGATAGATTATATTTTCAAGAAGAGACTGGACAGCCACTTATCCGGAATGGTATAGGGGGGCCTCTTGCTTGAGCGGGTTGGGGGTTGGACTAGAAGACCTCCAAGGTCCCTTCCCATCCGGCGACACCCCGTTCTGCAACTACTTTCAAGGAAAAACGGTTGAGAATTCATGTTTCCGCTGCCGAGGACATCCAGCCAAGCCTCGGCTGGGAAGCCCAGCGGCTCGAATGGAAACCGGGCCAGCTTGTTGAGGAATTATTTTCACATCTCGCAAATCAAATCAGTTCCACTGTTATCAGATTGCAGCCTTAATTGTAGCTATTAATGGCAATCATTTACAGTATTAGCTGCTCTGGCGGGAATCGTTTTACCCTAATTGTTATTATTTAATGGCCGGGAAAAACGGAAATCCGGATGCAGTTGGAACTCTGCACGCTGCTTGGCTGAATTTATTTTATTTATTTTTTTAATGTTATTTCCTATTTTATGTGCAATCACTTTCTCAATAATTCTTAATGGCGGATGGGCAATTTTCACGGCGGGAGTCTTATTAAGCCATTTTTTTACATTTCTCTGGTGACCCCAAGCTGTTCTTCAATTTAAGAGTGTCGGGTTTTTTTCTTCTTTTCCTCTAAAATATCCACCCTCTCTCTGCTAACTAAAAGTATAAACGTTGCACAGTGTGTAAAAACCATATTACAAGATTTGCAACCGCGGCTCGTTTTGATTCCCAAGGACAAAGAGAGAAATGAACAGCGGATAAAGAGACGCGTTTTCTTGCCTTGTCCACGTCCTAAAAATTAACTTCAATTAATCAAATTAATTTCCCATCCTGTCTTTCACGGTTTCTCCGTTCTCTGTTGGAAAACGTTCTCCTTTGCTAACACTTTTTAAATTTTTAGCCTCCACCTAAAGTTTTCAAAACCGAGAGGCCTATGGCGCGAAATTGTTTAATTTTTTTTAAAAAATCATCAGATATAAGATAACAAAGCAGATAACAGAAAAGAGAACTTACCTTTGATTTGGAAAAAAAAAGACCTTAAAAAAATGACTCTCTTCTATCTGCTTTGTTATCCTATATCTGATGGTTTAAATGTTTTTTTTTTTTTTTGACGATTTCATGCTATAGGCTGCCCAGAGCCGTTTGGCCTGAGATGGGTGCCAACTAATTTTCATAACCAATAAAATCATAAAAAACTAAATCTAAACATGAATGGGCGATAATCGTGAATGCCCAAAGTATAAAAATTAGAAGGAAGGAAGGAAGGAAGGAAGGAAGGAAGGAAGGAAGGAAGGAAGGAAGGAAGGAAGGAAGGAAGGAAGGAAGAAAGAAGAGCAGGAGGAGGAGGAGGAAGAAGAAGAAGAAGAAGAGAAAGAAGAAGAGAAAGAAGAAGAGAAAGAAGGAAAGAGAGAGAGAGAGAGAGAGAGAGATAGAGAGAAGGAGGGAGGGAGGGAAGGAGAGGGAGGAAACATGAAAGGAGGGAGAAAAGGAAGGAAGGAAGGAAGGAAGGAGAAAGAAACACGGAAGGAACAAGAAAGATGGATGTATGGAAGGAGGGAAGGAAGGAAAAAGAAAGAAAGATGGAAGAAAGGAAAAAGAAAGAAAGATGGAAGGAAGGAAGAAACATGAAAGGAGGGTGGGGAAAGGAAGAAAAGGAAGGAAGGAAGGAAACAAATATGAAAGTAGGGAGGAAGGGAGGGAAGGAGAGAAAGAAGGAAGGAAGAACAGGGGTAGGAGGGGGGGAAAGAGAAAGAGACTAATATAACTCTTTTTTAAAAATACATTTTTTAAAAAATAATTTTTTGATGCCTGTCCTTTTTTTTAAAAAAAAACTTTTTATTTTAATTTTACCCATCACTCCAGTGCAAAATTCATTTTATGTACCTCGAGGTGTAGCCTCTCCCATCTTCGTTATTTTCCCCCGCTTGTTTATTTTGCTTAATTAGTAAAACTGGTTTAAAAAAAAAAAAGCAAACCAGGAGGCTAGAGAGAGAAAGAGTCTGATGTGCCAAGGTCACCTTGCATTTCTTGCATTAAATGGGAAACACGTTCAGCCGGCTGCATCGTTCACCATCTTCCTACATCTACAGAGACGTGTCTCGCTATCTCTCTCCATCGAGGTAGCGGCTCACATTTCCAACTTGGAGAGAAAGCATCATCCAAGAAACAGGTTTTTTAAAAAAATATTCTTTAAAAAAAAGACTTAAAAAAAAGACTTAAAAAAAGAGTAGTTTTAAAAAAGACTTTTTTTAAAAAAAGACTTTTTTTTAAAAAAAGGGCCCAATTTGTAGTGTGCAACAAAACTCTCTTAATTAATTTGTACTATTTTCCTGCAAGCCAAGGGGAGACTTTTGAAAAGGAGAGAGGGGGGAGGGAGGGAGGGAGAGAATGTGGGAGAGAGGGAGAGAGAGAATGAAAGAGAGAGAGAAAGAGAGAGGGAGAGGGAGAGAACATGGGAGAGAGAGGAAAGAGAGAGAAAGAGAGAGAGAAAGAAAGAGAGAACATGGGAGAGAGGGAGAAAGAAAGAGAGAAAGAAAGAGAGAAAGGGAGAGACTGGGAGGGAGAGAGAGAGAAAGAAAGAAAGAGAGAGAGAAAAGGAGAGACTGTGGGAAGTGTGTGTGTGTGTGTGTGTGTGTGTGTGTTTGTGTGTAACATTTTTTGCTGATAAATGAAAATGAAGGGAGACTATTATAGATCTATTTCGAGCTATTTAGCTCTCACCAGATAGCCATACCCTTACTGGGATTATATATATAATTTTCACAATCAGACGATCCAGTTCTGAATAAGGGCTCTACGGGTTATCCTCGATTTATGACTGCTTGCTTAGTGACCATTTGAAGTTACGACAGGCCTTGGGGAAAAAAACATATCGGTAGTCCTGAACTTACGACCCCAAGGGACTCTTCCAACAACTTTGATTTCCTTGGGAGGGCATCCAATGGTGCGGGAATCCTTCAGATCACACTCAAGGATCCCAGGAACCTTACCTGTCGGGCAGCCGTGGCTCCACCCCTTCATTTGCATGCCACCTGGGGGGAGGGGATGTGGGCAGGGCTTCTTCTCTCTTCCTCTTCTCCCCTGACCTGCTCGGTTTTTCTTTTCTTTCTCTCCGCAGCACCTTCCCAAGTGACGGCAATCGACCAGCAAAATGTGGGTCAGAACAGCGTCACCCTCCTGTGGTCCCAGCCGGAGCAGCCAAACGGCATTATTCTGGAATACGAAATTAAATATTACGAGAAGGTAAGGCTCCTCCCCACCCCAGGCGGGGGAGGGGGTAGAATGTCAGGGTTCCGACTGGATGCCCTAATTAAATCATGAGCCTCGAGCCAAGCTTCAAAAAGAAATCCAGTTATTTATTAGAAGCGTCATCTCGGCACGTTCCAAATGAAGTCAACTCTGACCCTACGTAATTTGCGGCCCAGGCTTGGCCCTGTTTCCCCCCCTCCCCCTCCCCCGGGGTGTGTCATCAGTCACATTCGCTAACGGAGCAATTTCGCAGGTGGTAGAGATCACTCCCCTCCGTCCACTGTGGGTCACCCTGGGAGACAGCCTTGACAGAGATATGTCTGGAATGTGCTTTTGTTTTTGGCTGCCATGCTGCTTTGCTGTGCTGCAAGTTCGTCCTAATTAAATCATGAGCCTCGAGCCAAGCTTCAAAAGAAATCCAGTCATTTATTAGGAGCTTCATGTCAGCATGTTCCAAGTGAAGTCAACTCTGACCCCACATAATCTGCGCCCCAGGCTTGGCCCTGTTTCCCTCCTCTCCCCCCCAGGGTGTGTCATCAGTCACATTCGCCAAAGGAGCAATTTCGCGAGTTAGGAAGGAAAGAAGGAAGAAGAGAGGAGTGGAAGGAAGGAAAGAAGGAAAGAAAGAGAGGAAATGGAGGGAGGGAGGAAGGGAAAGGAAGGAAAGAAGGAAGAAGAGAGAGGAAATGGAGGGAAGGAGGGAGGGAGGGAGGAAGGCAGGCCATATGGATTTTGGCAGGATAGTACCTGATAATTCACCCCTCTCTCCTCTTTCTGGCCTTGAGGGACCCTCTGAAAAACGGAAGGGTTATGGGGTCTCAGGCCCAGCCCCCCTGACCCTCTCCTCTTCCCCAGGATAGGAAATGCAGAGCTATTCCACCCTGAAGTCCAAGGGCAACCGACCACCATCTTCGGCCTGAAACCGGCCACCCGTTACATCTTCCAGGTCCGAGCCCGGACGTCGGCCGGTTGCGGCAAGTTCACGCGAAGCCCTGGGAAGTCGAAACAGCCAAAGCAAGTGAGATAAAATAGAGAGGAAGGGTCTGGAAAGAAATTGGGGGGGCGGAGGGGTGGACAAGGAGATTTCCCCCAAGGAGCAACTGCATGTCAGGAAGAAAACCGCTTTCCCGGCTCGGAAAGCAGATCCCAAACCAGGGAAAGGGATCCTGATTTTGGAGAGAGAGAGGGGGGGGGGTTCTTCATCACATCCCGCTTGTGCGCTCTGGCCGTTAAAAAAAAATCACATTTTTTTGCATGTTTTGCAAGTGGAGGCTTTGTTCTTACCTTCCTCTTTTATTTTGGCAAGAATTCTTCTCCAAGGCGATGCTTTCCTTTGGCATGCTTCTTGCTCTGTTGTTGTTTCTTCTTCTTCTTCTCTTCTTCTTCTTCTTCTCTTCTTCTTCTTCTTCTTCTTCTTCTTTCTTCTTCTTCTTCTTCTTCTTCTTCTTCTTCTTCTTCTTCTTCTCCTCCTCCTCCTCCTTCTCCTCCTCCTCCTCCTCCTCCTCTTCCTCTTCCCTCTTCCTCTTCCTCTTCCTCTTCCCTCTTCTCCTCCTCCTCCTCCTCCTCCTCCTCCTCCTTCTCTTCTTCTTCTTCTTCTTCTTCTTCTTCTTCTTCTTCTTCTTCTTCTTCTTCTTCTTCTTCTTCTTCTTCTTCTTCTTCTTCTCCTCCTCCTCCTCCTCCTCCTCTTCCTCCTCCTCCTCCTCCTCTTCCTCTCCTCCTCCTCCTCCTCCTCCTCCTCCTCCTCCTCTCCCTCCCCTCCTCCCTCCTCCTCCTCCCTCCTCCTCCTCTTCTTCTTCTTCTTCTTCTTCTTCTTCTTCTTCTCTCTTCTTCTTCTTCTTCTTCTTCTTCTTCTTCTTCTTCTTCTTCTTCTTCTTCTTCTTTCTTCTCCTCCTCCTCCTCCTCCTCCTCTTCCTCCTCCTCCTCTTCCTCTTCTTCTCCTCCTCCTCCTCCTCCTCCTCCTCCTCTTCTTTCTTCTTTCTTCTTCACCTCTTGGCTGGCCATGTTGCAAAACACCTGGGGAAACTGACCGGTGCCAGGTCTGTTGCGGCTCAAATCCCCTCTTTTCCTTTTCCTTTGTTTCCAGTAGTCCCCCCCAATATGACACCCATGACCGTGGTCTGGGGTCTGCCTGACACTCATCAGCGGCTTGGTAGCCCTTCTTCTACTGCTCATTTGCAAGAAGAGGTAGGGTTTCCCCATGGAGCGGGGAAATAGGACGACATAGGGCCGGGGCGGATGGGTAGGGGCGGCTGGGTGGGGGCGGGCCCACTCACAGTATCACCACTACAGGTTCGCCCAAATCGGTCCAAACCAGCAGTATACCAGAATCTCTAGGTGGGGAAGAATAAATCCCAAACCGGAAGCAGCTCCCTGGCTTAACCGTTAGGAAGTTTGTGCGGCGAGGGAAGGAGGAGGGAGTGTTGCCGTTCACAACTTTGTCACTTTCCTCCTCCTGCTCACAACAGGCACTGTGGCTACAGCAAGGCTTTCCAAGATCCCGACGAGGAGAAAATGCATTACCAGAACGGGCAGGGTAAGTTCAAGAAAACAGCTAGTCCTCGACTAAAATGCTTCATTTAGTGACCATTCCAAGTTACGACATCACTGAAAAAAGAGGACCGTTTTCACCCTTACGCCCGCTGTAGCATCCCCATGTTCACGCAATCAAAATCCAGAGACGCTTGGCCACTGACTCGTATTTATGGTGGGGTCGCAGCATCCCCAGGGTGGGTGGGTGTCACGCGATCCTTTTTGCGACCTTCCGACAAGCACCTTCTCACCTACTCCCCACAGTGAAATTCCCCGAGTCTAAATTTTACCTGGAATCGCACACCTACGAAGACCCCTGCCAGGCCGCGCACGAAGTCATGCGGGAAATCGATGCGTCTCGGATTAAAATCGAGAGAGTGATCGGCTCAGGTGAGTCTAGCTGCTGTGGCCTAGAGGTGGAGCTCTTGCCTCACAATCAGGAGGTTGTGAGTTCGATCCTAGGTAGAGGCAGAATGTAAGGGTATCATGCTTGGGCTGGGGGTTGGACTAGATGACCTGCAAGGTCCCTTCCAACTCTGTCACCGGTTACTAACGGTTCTAAAGATATTTGTATTTTTTTCCTTCCCTTTCTTGTGTTTAGGTTTATATGTATTATGTTTGTATTATTCGTATTCAAAATAAAAACCATATTATTATTATTATTTTAAAAAAATACCAGACGGAAGACGGGAAGACTTCAACTCCCAGAATTCCCCCGGCCAGCCAGGGGAATTCTGGGAGTTGAATTCCTCCCACCTTCCAGTTCCCACGGTTGAGAAATACACCATGATAACGACGGAACCAATAATCCTTTTTCTCGTCCGGCAGGTGAATCTGGAGAGGTTTGTTACGGCCGTCTGAAGATCCCTGGGAAAAGAGAGGTCCCCGTGGCGGTCAAGGCCCTGAAACCTGGTTACACGGAAAAGCAACGGCGAGATTTTCTCAGTGAAGCCAGTATCATGGCTCGGTTTGATCACCCCAACGTTATCCATCTGGAAGGGGTGGTCACCAAAAGTAGGTTATTTCCTGCGACAGTTCAGGGTCCTTGGGAGTTGTAGTTCAGCCGAAACAAGCCAGGTATCCGTATCCTTGGACTTGCAAAATTCATCTGAGCCATTGCGCCCATTTCACAGATGTAAACCACTGAATCGATCCCTGGAATGTTGGCTTCCTGAGGTTGAGGTTCCTGGTCAGGAGGTTATACGGGTTCTAGCCAACATCGGCTCTCATGAAGCACCGCCACCTGCCTTGATAGCGCCACCTCGTCCCGGCCAACCCCACCCATTTGGAGGAGAGCAACTCCTTTGCGGGAGAATGTCAGATATTTTGTGGAATTTTTGCGCTTGCATGGAGCAAGGATGGGACCTTTGAACTGTTCATTTGGTCCCTGGAACTGTGGTTAAGAATCAGAATAGAGATGGAAGAGTCATTAGAGATCCTCCAGTCCAACCGCCTGCTCACGCAGGAGAACCTAGACCATTTCAATCAATCAATCAATCAATCAATCAATCGATCGATCAATCAATCAGAATAGAGCTGGAAGGGACCTTGGAGGTCTTCTAGTCCAGTGGTCATCAACTGGTGGTCCGTGGACCGCTGGTGGTTCGCGAGAAAATTTTGGTGGTCCGCAGAAAAATTATTTGCATTTTTATATTGCACTAAATACTATTTATCTTTTTTAAAAAAATCATATTAGTGGTCCGCGGGATTTAAAATTATCAATTTAGTGCTCCCTTAGGTCCAAAAGGTTGGTGACCCCTGTATTTAGTCCAGCCCCTTGCTCAAGCAGGAGATCCTGCCTCATTTCAATCAATCAATCAATCAATCAATCAACCAACCAATCAATCAATCAATCAATCAGTATAGAGCTGGAAGGGACCTTGGAGGTCATCCAGTCCAACCCCCTGCTCAAGCAGGAGACCCTATACCATTTCAGACAGGTGGCTTCCCAGTCTCTTCTTAAAGACCTCAAGTGATGAAGCACCCACCACTTCCGGTGGCAGGCTGTTCCACTGGTTCATTGTCCTCACTGTCAGGAAGTGCAAGCGCATTGATTCACTTAACAACTGGGGCACGAAAAGGGTCGTAAGATGGGGCAAAACTCACTTCACAAATGACTCATTCAGCAACAGAAATTTTGAGCTCTCTCTTGTGGTCGTATGTCGAGGACTGCCTATATTCTAACCCAGCTTCAACCCATGCCAGTCGCTAAAGGAAGCTGCCAGAGCGATAACCAGCTCTCTCATTTAATCTCTCCTGTCTCCTGTAGGTAAACTGATGATGATTGTGACCGAGTATATGGAAAATGGATCACTGGATTCCTTCCTCCGGGTAAGTTTCCTTCACACCAGAGTGATCACAGTTGGAAACAGCAAACCGAGGTGGGCACCTCGGAGAAACGCCAGAGACCCAAAAAGTGTCACATTGGAGAGCTAGCAATGGCACTTAAGACTTATATACCGCTTCACAGGACTTCACAGCCCTCTCTAGGCGGTTTACAGAGTCAGCCTCTTGCCCCCCCACCAACAATCTGGGTCCTTGTTTTACCCACCTCGGAAGGAGGGAAGGCTGAATCAACCTTGAGCCGGTCAGGATCGAACTGCTGGCAGTGGGCAGAGTCAGCCTGCAATACCGCATTCTAACCACCACGCCACCAGGGCAGAATGGAATGGGAATGGAATAAGAATTAGAATTAGAATTGAACAATAGAATGCAGAAAAATGCAGAATAGAATAATAGAATAGAGAATAGAGAATAGAGAATAGAGAAGAGAAGAGAAGAGAAGAGAAGAGAAGAGAAGAGAAGAGAAGAGAAGAGAAGAGAAATGCAGAATAAAATATAGAACAGAAGTGAACAGAATTCTTTATTGGCCAAGTGTGGGGAATTTAATGTTCTGCAGAGTGGTGGCACAGGGGGGGAAAAAACCTATCTTTATCTCTAGTTGTTTTGGCATGCAATATGTCCTACAGCAGCGGTCAGAGGGGAGACGTAGAAACACTTTATGTCCGGGATGCGAGGGGTCTGTAGTTATTTCCTCAGCCCCCTTTCTGGCTCCTGCAGTGGGCAGGTCCTCGAAAGAGCTGAGGGCAGGAAGGGGTTGCCAGTTAGGCAAGGTGCCCACCGACCAGAAAAACCCACACGGCTCGGGGTCTTTCCCCCCCCTCTCTCCAGAAACACGATGGGCAATTTACGGTTCTCCAGTTGGTGGTCATGCTCAGGGGCATCGGTGCTGGCATGCGCTATCTCTCCGATCTGGGTTACGTCCACCGGGACCTGGCGGCTCGCAATATCCTCATTAACGGCAATCTGGTTTGCAAAGTCTCGGACTTCGGCCTCTCGCGCGTCCTGGACGACAATCCCGATGCGGCTTACACAACCACGGTAAGTGTCCGGCGTTGCGACTTGGTGTCTTGCGGGCTGGACTAAAGGACAGGCTCCGTCCGAAAATGTTGTGACTTTCTCTTTCGCCTCCTTCCTCTTTTCCGCGCGTTCCCAAATCACCTCCGATTTATTATTTTTCCGGTCTCCCCTTGGCTTCTCAGCCAGCCTCCTCTGTTGGTGTATATTCGACCCAGAAATGTTCACAAGTAGTACAAAGGTGGGTTCCTCCCAGGGTTAGGTTCTAACTTACCTCGCTGCCAGTTCGCTTCCTCTCGCGCCGCGCAGCGCCCATTTTTAAAAAAAAAAATTCAAAAAAAAAAAAAGCCAAAAACAAGATGCCAATGCATGCACAGTGCTAGAAATTCAGCTTCTGCGCATGCTCAGAAGAAAAAAAACCTGGAAAAAAATCCTCCCCCCAAAAAAATTCACAAAAAATTTCAAAAAAAATTTCAAAAAAAATTCAAAAAAATTCAAAAAAAAAAATTCAAAAAAAATTCAAAAAAAAATTCAAAAAAAAAATATTTGCCCACATCCACCAAGCCACGCCCACAGAAACGGTAGTAAAAAAAATTTGAATTCCTCCACTGATACCCAGTTCCTGCAACCTTCATATATTTTATCCTCCAGCCCCCTTAATCATCTTTGTTGGTGTTCTCTGCCCTCTTTTCCTTTCAAACCACATGTGAACCGTGCCAGCCTCTTCTCGGCCATCTAGGAACGGAATGGTAGAACGTAAGGGGGAACTCTAGAGGTCATCTCATCGGACCCGCTTTGTATTCCAGGGAGGGAAGATCCCCGTTCGGTGGACGGCTCCCGAAGCTATCACGTTCCGGAAGTTCTCGTCGGCCAGTGACGTCTGGAGTTACGGCATCGTCACGTGGGAAGTGTTAGCTTATGGAGAGCGGCCGTATTGGAACATGACCAATCAGGACGTAAGCATGAGGAGGGTCTGTAATGTGTGTCTGTGTGTGTGTATGTGTGTTTGTGTTGGATTTGAAGCTCCAGAGCTGTCCACCCCCTAAACGTTGGGCACAGCACCCCGGAACCTCTCCCAAAGCCAGGGATTTATTTAATGTATTGATCAGAATGAATTTTATTTCCGTATAAATGGGATGGAGTCGGACTTCGGTTTTGGTCCTTGGCTCAAATTCAGGTGTGCGGATTTCCCACACACCCACCCCCGCCTCCGATTTCTCCGGCATTTGATTCACAGGCTGGCAACCACCTTTCCTCTGCAGGTCATTCAGTCGGTGGAGGAAGGCTACCGGCTGCCCGCTCCCATGGGCTGCCCCGTGGCCCTGCACCAGCTGATGTTGAACTGTTGGCAGAAGGAACCGGACGACAGGCCGCGCTTCTCCCAAATCCTCGGCGTGCTGGACAAACTCATCCGCAACCCTCAGAACTTAAAATGCACCGCCACGCTCAACCGGTAAGTTGGCCGTCCGCAAACGATCAGCCGGGGCCCGTTGGCCGTTGGTGAGTTAGCGGCGGCGAGTCCGCCCGTGGCAAATTGGCCGCGGCGATTGCTCCCATTCCGGAGCAGACGACCAGCGGCGAACGGATTCCTGAACCGAGATCCCATATCCCTTGAACTGAATTGGTTTCCCCCCTGTCTTGCTTGCCCCCTTTCCTGGTGGTGCCCCATCCCCAGTAATTAACCCCACCCCGGCTTCTCCGCTTGGTGCCCCTTTTCACACACCCTGTCGCAGCTGTGTATTCCCCAGCTGAGCTGCCCCGTCGCACGCAAACTCTAAATCGGGGTTAGCGAAACCCCAAGGCTCAGCTACATCTGTTGAACTGTTGCCCCCAGCGTTGGAGGACTTCCGGGTTAAGGGACCAGCCAACAGGTGAAGTTCAAGGGATGCACAGATACAGGTACAGATTAACAGAGCTGGAAGGGACCTTGTAGGTCATCTAGCCCAACCCCGTGCACACGGTGCGGATGACATCGTTGTGTCCTGCTCTAGAGACTTAGGAGAGGTGAAGGCAGAGTTTTGGGGGACCGTCTACACAACACGCGTGGGATATTATAAAATATCCTTTAAAATGAGGCAAAACGAGCTGATAGGCACCGATCCGGGCGGTCCAATCGCAAACCACAAGGTTTGCTTCCAAATGGAACCTAGAATCATAGGGTCGGAGGGGACCTCGGAGGTCTTGTAGTCCAACCCCTTGCTCAAGGCAGGAGATCTTATACCATCCCGCTCAAATGTCCAGTCTTATTTTTTTAAACATCCAAGGTTTCTTTCCCCCCCCTTCATTTCCTCGTGGGGGGGGGGGTTGGAAACGACCCAGTCACAGGAGTCAGAGCAACGAACAAGAGAACTCCAGTGGAGCTTCTCTAGGGAGGAGCAGTCTACCAGCAAAGGTAAAAGAAAGGACCGTTTGTCTGTAGCCAGGCCTGGCCTCCACCCCATGCCTTCTCCCCCTACACACACACACACACACACACACACACACACACACACACACACACACACACACACACACCTGTTTCGGTTTTTTGCCTGCAGGTTCACGCAAACCCTTTCGGAACGGAGTCACATTGATTTCACCCACTGCGGTTCCGTGGAGGAATGGCTGGACTCGATTCGGCTGGGAAGGTACCAGCAGAATTTCGCCCTGGGTGGCTATTCGTCTCTCGGCATGGTGATGCACATGAATATCGAGTAAGTGCGCACGGGGGGAAGCCATCGCACACACAATAACACAGACACACAACGTCAGTGTCTGATTTTCAGTTGTCGGGGCCTTATCTCTGCACACACACACACACACACACACACACACACACACACCTCCACCCGATAAAAACTCAACGTTTCCTCTAGATTTGAGCAAGCCTGAAAACCGTCACGGGCAAGGGAGGGTCTTTGCAGTAAGTGGGGGACCTCGGAGGTCATCTAGCCCAACCCGCAAGCACTCCAAGGTGGCTGGGGCGCTCCAGGCTGGAGAACCCCCCTGAGGGTCAATTCCACAGACCCATGGTTTGTCTTTAGAACATCTCTGCTTCTTGGGGACCCCTGCCCCTTCCTTCCCCCTCCCCCAAATCTTGGGCGGGGGGTGCTTTTCAAAGGGGGGGGGGATATTTTGGTCCTTCCAGGAAGACCCCACCCCATCCCCAGCAACCCAGAAGGATTTCTTCCCCTGCAACCGTCGCGAATCTACGTGACGTTCAGCAGGATTCGAATCCGATCAGCGCAAACCATCATTGGAGGCCAGATGCTGGTTTGTCCCCCATCTGCCTCGAAGAAAGATGTTCTCGCAGACGTTAAGACAACCTGCCTTCTTGCCCGCTTGTTTTCAGCCGGGGTGAAATTTGGACATTCGGGGGTTATCACCGGGGCCCTCGAATCGGGCTGACCCCAGAAGGATCAAGGACTACAAAGCCTTAGAAGCTAGAACGATGGTGGTGGCTTATCCGGTAGCTCTAATCTCCCCTCTTCCTGCAAGACAAGCAGAAGCCAACCGGCAATCTTTAATCTCCTGGCCCTTTTAAGCTAGGAAAACATCAGAAAACCCACAATTCTTTCCAAGGCCATAAAATATTAAAACCTGCAGCGGGAGAAGGCGACGTTGAGAGAAATAATTAGGCCCTTTTTTTGCTTCGGGATCAAATAATTCTAGCTTATTCTGCTTGTCTTTCTTCCTCCCTCCCTCTCTCCCTCCCTCTCGCTCTTTCTCTCTCTCTCTTTGTCTCCCTCCCTCTCTCCCACGTTCTCTTTTTCTTTCTCTCTCTCTCTCTCTCTCTCCCACGTTCTCTCTCTCTCTTTTTTCTTTCCCTCTCTCATGTTCTCCCTCTCTCTCTCTTTTTTTTCTCTCTTTCTCTTTCTCTCCCTCCCTCTCTCCCACATTCTCTCCCTTTCTCTTTCTCTCTCCCATGTTCTCGCTCTCTTTCTCTCTTTCTCTCTTTCTTTCTCTCCCTCTCCCTCCTTCTCCCCTTTTTCTCCTCCTCCAGAGACGTGCAGAGCCTGGGGATCAGTCTGACGGGCCACCAGAGGAAGATTCTAACCAGCATCCAAATCATGAGGTCCCAACTTCTCAACACCCTGGGTTGCCGGAGACCCCTCTGATAGGAACTCCTTCGGGGACCCAGGAGCTCTTCGCGGCCGCTTGTTGTCGAGACGGTTTCGCGCGGGGAACCCCACCGCGGAGTTAGCTGGAGCCTCGCGTGTGGTGTCAGCAGTGGGATACCCACTCGCTGCTCAGAACAAGGAGGTTGAAGGAGCCCCCAGAAACAGGCCGGGCCTTGTTCTCCACCGTTCCTCCTTGGGGTGGACTTCTCCAGAACCTGAGCCCTACCTAGCGGAGAGCCCTGATTGAGTAGGGACGGGGGAGTGTCTCCCGTACGAGACGGTCTTCGTGACCAGCCGGAGATGACCACTGTGGATTCTTACAGACTTCCTTTTTTTAAAGCCACTGATTGCAATAACGTTCGGACGGCACCCTCAACGCCACCTTCACCAAGGGGGTTCGGAAAGGAGCCCCCCCCTGCCCTCCCCCCGCTTCCGTCGGAGGTGGACAACTGAAGCTAAACAGGGACCCCTCTCCGCATTTCTTCCGGGCTATCCGGAGCCCCCACAAACTCGAGTCTCTCCCCCTGCTCCCCCCCCCACGATCCATCTCCCTTAGCCCACCCTCCCTTTTCATTCCTGACCACTCTGACCACTGTCCCTCCCTCCCTCTGTCGCTGAGGAAAGCAGGATTCTCACCCACCGCAACCTCTTCCGTGGGAGGAAACGTCTCCAAGTCCAGCCACGTCCCATTTTCTCTACCACGTTCCTTCAATCCGGATAATGTTCTTGGTGCTGTCGTTGATTCTCGGTTTATACAGGGTATTCCATTATCACTCAGGGGTGGAACCCTGAACCGGTCACGCACACACACACACACACACACACACACACACACACACACACACACACACACACACACACACCTCAACATGAACCGGTCTCTCTCTCTTACACACACACACACACACACACACACACACACACACACACGAACGACTCAACATGAACGGTCTCTCTCTCTTACACACACACACACACACACACAAACATACACACACACACACACACACACAAGAACGACTCAACATGAACCGGTCTCTCTCTCTCTTACACACACACACACACACACTAACAATTCAACATGAACCGGTCTCTCTCTCTTACACACACACACACACGCACACCACACACACGCACACACACACACACATACACACACAATAACAATTTAACATGAACCGGTCTCTCTCTCTTACACACACACACACACACACACACACACACACACACACACACACACACACACACACAAGAACGACTCAACATGAACGGTCTCTCTCTCTTACACACACACACACACACACACACACACACAAACATACACACACACACACACACACAAGAACGACTCAACACGAACCGGTCTCTCTCTCTCTTACACACACACACACACACACACACACACACACACACACACACACTAACAATTCAACATGAACCGGTCTCTCTCTCTTACACACACACACACACACGCACACCACACACACGCACACACACACACACACATACACACACAATAACAATTTAACATGAACCGGTCTCTCTCTCTTACACACAGAAACAATAACAATTCAACACGAACCGGTCTCTCTCTCTCTTACACACACACATGAACGACTTAACAATCTCGTTGCTGTCTTCCTTGCCCAACAAGCAGATCTCTTCCAGTCAAGGCCAATCCCTGTTTACTTCTTGGGGTGGGGTGGGGTGGGGTCCTGATCGACTGCCCCCCCCCAAAACCCTCAAAAGCCCACCACGGGAGGTGTGAGAAACCCATCCGTCCGTCAACAGCTGACCGACAAAGCTTTGGGAGAAACGGACATCCCGTCCAGAAGGGCGTCTCCTGGACCACCTCGAAGCCTTCCAGGATTGAGACCCTGGAAGAGCATCCAACCGACCCTCCCCGCGAGCTCTCATGCAATAAAATAAACCCCACCCCCCAAGCTCTACAGGGTGTAAACACCAACCTCAGCTCTTAGCCTCGGCGAGTATCCTTCCTATGGAAGGTTGTTCTTTCGGGGTTTTTTTAAGCAAGGCAATAACGTCCGTCGTAGCTCGGAGGCTTCAGGGCGCAGCGGGAGGGCAGCGGGCCCAGCGATCCGGATGCAACAAGTGGCGAAGGGGAGGGCTTTGTGGAAGTCGGTACGGGCGTACGACTGGGGAGTGGGAGGGAAGACAACTCGTGACCGGTCAATTCACTATGGTCAGTTCGCCGTGGGGGGACAATTCCACAATTCAGGCAGTCCCCCACTTACGACTGAAATTTCTGTCGTTAAGTGAGACATGTGTTTTAAGTGAGCTTTGCCCCATTTTACAGGCAGTCCTCAACTTACGACCGAAATGTCATTAAGTGGGGCGTTTGTTTTAAGTTTGCCCCTTTTTATGACTTTCTTCCCCTCGTTCATTAAGCGAATTCCTGCAGTTCTTAAATTAGCCACACACGGTCGTTAAATGAATCCGGTTTCCCCCTGGACTTGGTCGCCCAAAAAAGGGGGGGGATCGCTGTGCCCGTCGTAAAGGTGAGTCAGCTGCCAATCCTCCGAATGTAAACCATGTGACTGTAAACCCATTGGTGGGTTTTTTTAATAAAATAATTTTTATTGCAATTTTCCAATTTAAAAACAAAACAAAGCAACAAAACAACATACAAAACAAACATATACAACACATATACATAAAATAAAAACCCACTAATACAGCTTTAAGTCATCGGACTTTTCTTCTCAATTCTATATTTTCCTAGTTATGGCTATTATTTTATACCTAAACCTTTTTTATTAAGGAAGAAAGGAAGGAAGGAGAAAGTAAGAAGTAAGAGAGTAAGAAAAAGGAAAGAAAGAAAGGAAGGAAGAAAGGAAGAAAGAAAGAAAGAAAGAAAGAAAGAAAGAAAGAAAGAAAGAAAGAAAGAAAGAAAGAAAAAAAGAAAAAAAGAAAAAAAGAAAAAGAAAGAAAAAAAGAAAGAAAAAGAACCTTTTATTTATTATATTCATTAAGTACACTATTACCTATTATCCCATAATTTTATACTTTCCATTTATACTTTCCTTGGGAAGTCATGAGAGATTCATCCCGCGAGGCTTTCAAGAAGAGAGCGTACAAGCCATCTGTCAGAAACGGTGTGGGGGTGGGTGTATCTCCTGCTTGGGCAGGAGGGGGTGAGGGTTGGACTAGATGACCTACAAGGTCCCTTCCGACTCTTTGTTGATCTGTTAATGTTTCTAATTCCACGATTTCTCCGATATTCGTGTCAAGTTTTCCCGGGGCGAGTTGGCCGGGGCGAGTTGTCGTAAAACCCCATGAAGATGGGTTGATGGTTTTGCTAGTCTGCTGGAAGGAGGGATGGAGAAGCGGTTCAACTATGACGCTGTCTGTATTTTGGCATTCCATCAACTTGTTGGAGAATAAAACTCTACTCTTTATTGTGGCCTCCTGGTTTCTTATTTGTGGGAGAAAAGGGGGCAGCGAAGAGCCACGAAGAGGATTTAGGAGGCTGGAGGATAAAACCTCTCTCTCTCTCTCTCTCTCTCTCTCTCTCTCTCTCTCTCTCTCTCTCTCTCTCTCTCTCTTCTCTCTCTCTCTCTCTCTCTCTCTCTCTCTCTCTCTCACACACACACACACACACACACACACACACACACACACACACAGCATGTCCTTGTATCTTGCAGGAAATTTCAAGGAAGTCTCCCCTTTGTTTTCAAAATTATTACTGTTTTTTAATTGAAGGAACGATATCTACCAGGAACATAAAAAGGAACACCAACGAATCAAAAGGGAAAGCAGGAAAGAGAATAGGAAGGATGGGGAGATGGGAGGAAGGAAACAAAGAGAGAGAAAGAGGAAGAAAAAAGAAAGTGAAAGAAAAAAGGAGAAAGAGGAAAGAAAGAAAGAAGTAGAAAGAAAAAAAGTAAGAGTAAGAGAGAAGAGCAAGAGAGAAAAAGATGAAAGATAAAAGAAGGAAGGAAGGAAGGAGAAAGTAAGAAGTAAGAGAGTAAGAAAAAGACAAGAAAGAAAGAAAGAAAAAGAAGAGAAACAATGAAAACATGAGAGAAAAGAATGAAACAGCAAAGAGAAAGAAAGAAAGGAAAGAGCAAGAAAGAAAAAGACAAAAGAAAGAGTAGGAAGAGAATAAGGAAAAGACAAGAGAAAGAAAGAAGAAAGAGAGTAAAAGAAAAACTTTTCTGGAGCCTCCAGAAGGGTGAAAATGGTCTCCCCTGGGCTCTGGGGGGCCCTCCGGAGGCCGGAACTGGGCCCATTTCTGGACTTCTGGTAGGCCCATTTTTCACCCTCCCAGAGCCTCCGGCAGGGCCTGCATTTACCTGGCATCCAAAATGGGCCGCGTGGATACTCCTGGGAGGGGTGGGGTGGGCAGGGTCAGCCAGTCCTTGGAACATCTGGTTCAACAAACCAGATTAAAATTAACATTCGGTTCACTCGAACCGGTCCGAAGCGGCCGAATCCCACCCCTGCTTGGGGGGGGGTCTCCGTGTCATGGTGCAGGTGATGAAGGGGGAGATATTTTATGGGCGAGGGTCCGAAGCGATCCTGGCAGCCCCCCCCCCAGTGCAGGGACGGGTTCCTTTTACCTTTTCCTACCGGTGCGCATCGTGACGTTTTGCGCATCCTGGTGTGCAATTTTAGTTCCGCGCATGCGCAGAGAGCCAAAAAATTGCTGAAAATTAGGAAAAAAATGGCAGCGTGCACGGACCGGCACAGGAGGTGTCACGCCTAAATTACATCATCAGCAGGCTACTACCGGAGCGCCCGCACTGGACCGCACCGGTCGGAACCCACCTCTACCCCAGTGTCGTCCCTCCTCCCCTTCTCCATGGGAAATGTGTGTGTGTGTGTGTGTGTGTGTGTGTGTGTGTCTTTGTTGCTGCAGCTGGACAGCCGGTGATAAATAAAAGATGGGCACAGGTGTCTCCAACAATTTAAGCACCAGGCAGTGAAAATTTGGGGGGGCGGATACGGACACCAGGTGCTGCCCATCAAGCCTCAACTTCAAAGAAGCCCGAAGCCCAGGCCGGCCCTTTGATGTGGCTTTCCGTCTGTCCCCATCATGGCAACGGATGGGAAACTGGTCCGAGCAGCCACTGGGGTGGGGTGGGACATGACAGCGAGGCAGGATCTGCCGTTCTGGGAGTGTGGGTGCAAAGAAGGCTGGGCCGGAAGCATTGAGTTTAATCGGACCAGGCAGCCACAAAGGGTGGAAATCTTTGCAAGACACGTTGGCCGACACAACGATGGATGTGGGAGGAGGGAGGGGGAGGGAAAGGAGGAGGAAGGAGGTCTGGCAGCGACCTCTAAATTGAGGGTGCCCCAAAGGTTCTCCCCCCCCCCCCAATGTTATTCTTTGAAATGGGAAAGGAGGGAGACTAAATGAAAAGGCCGGGAGGGGAGGGAATTAAATTTGTTTTGAGCAAATGTCAATTCAGTGAAGTGATGAAGAAAGGGGAGGGAGGGAGGGGAGGGGGAAGGAAGGAAGGAGAGGGAGGGAGGGAAGGGAAGGGGAAGAAGGAAGGAAGGAAGGAAGGAAGGAAGGAGAGGGAGGGAGGGAAGGGAAGGGAAAGGAAAGGAAAGGAAAGGAAGGAGAGGGAGTGAGGGAGGGAAGGGGAAGGGAAGGGAAGGGAAAGGAGGAAGGAAGGAAGGAAGGAGAGGGAGGGAGGGAAGGGGAAGGGAAGGGAAAGGAGGAAGGAAGGAGATGGAGAGAGAAGGGAAGGGTAGAAAAGGAAGGAAGGAGGGAGGAAAGGGAAGAGGAAGGAAGGAAGGAAGGAAGGAAGAAGAGGCAACGTGGGAGGAAGGAAGGAGATGGAGAGAGAAGGGTAGATAAGGAAGGAGGGAGGAAAGGAAAGGAAGAAAGAGATACAGAGATAGATAGATGGAAAGAGATACAGAGTGAGGGAGAGAGAGAGGGAGAAAGAGGAAGAGAGAGAGAAAGAGGGAGGGAGAGAAGGGAAAAGAGAGAAAGTGGGTGGGAGAGAGAGAGAAAGAGATAGAGAGATAGATAGATGGAGAGAGACAGAGAGAGACAGAGAGAGACAGAGAGAGAGATCTGTAATTGCTCCTGAGCTCCTCTGGACCTTCGGTGCCTCCCAAGCCCACTTTCTCCCGGACCACCCGCTGTTCTCCATCCTCGGCTGCCGCTGACGCAGAGGCCTTCCTGCACGCAAGTGCGGCTGCCTGAGTTTTAACCGAGGTGACAAGGAGGGAATGGAACCATCGCCGCAACAGCAGGCACGGAAACCTTCGCACGGAAACATGCAAACAGATCAATGCCTCCCACTGCGCGGGGCCTCTGCGCCCTCCCTTCCGTGCAGACAAAACAGCCGCTTTTCCTCCCTGCCCTCCGCCCAAGAGGTCAGCCGCCAAAGCAGATGGCGTGGGGAGAGATGGCGCTCATGGGGGTCGCGGGTGCTCGGCCTGGCAAGGCGCACCATTTGTGCCCTTCGGCCACCCGCGGTTGGCTGCCAAAACGTGGGGCCTCTGAGTCAAGGGGTTATCCGTAGCTCGAGGTTAAGGGGTGGTGGTCTAGGACTCTCACGGTTTCCCAGTTGGAAACTCTGGGAAAGTCTCAATACAAGGGAATCTTTGGAAATAAGGATTGAAATAAGGGGTCCTTGGTAGTGTCTCAGCTTGCCGGGGGGGGGGGGGTTTCTTGCAGACGTTTCATGACCCGACTAAGGACCATCATCAGTGCTAGGAGGAGAAGGAGGAGGAAGAAGAAGAGGAGGATGACGACTGTGGGGTCCTTGGTGCTCTCTGAGCTTGGAGGTTTTCTTGCAGACATTTCATGACCCAACAAAGGAAGAGTATCAGTGCTAGAAGGGAGTGGGGTTGGAGGAAGGGGAGGGGGAGAAGGAGAAAGAAGAAGGAGGAGGAGGAGGAGGAAGAAGAAGAAGACGAAGAAGATGAAGAAGATGAAGAAGATGAAGAAGAAGAAGAAGAAGAAGAAGAAGAAGAAGAAGAAGAAGAAGAAGAAGAAGAGGAGGAGGAGGAGGAGGAGGAGGAGGAGGAAGAAGAAGAAGAAGAAGAAGAAGAAGAAGAGGAGGAGGAGGAGGAGGAGGAAGAGGAAGAAGAAGAAGAAGAAGAAGAAGAAGAAGAAGAAGATGAAGAAGAAGAAGAAGAAGAAGAAGAAGAAGAAGAAGAAGAAGAAGAAGAAGAAGAAGAAGAAGAAAGACTGTGTGTCCTTGGTGCTCTCTGAGCTTGGAGGTTTTCTTGCAGACGTTTCACGACCCAACAAAGGAAGAGTATCAGTGCTAGAAGGGAGTGGGGTTGGAGGAAGGGGAGGGGGAGAAGGAGAAAGAAGAAGGAGGAGGAGGAGGAGGAAGAAGAAGAAGACGAAGAAGATGAAGAAGAAGAAGAAGAAGAAGAAGAAGAAGAAGAAGAAGAAGAAGAAGAAGAAGAAGAAGAAGAAGAAGAAGAAGAAGAAGAAGAAGAAGAAGAGGAAGAAGAAGAAGAAGAGGAGGAGGAAGAAGAAGAAGAGGAGGAGGAAGAAGAAGAAGAAGAAGAAGAAGAAGAAGAAGAGGAGGAGGAGGAGGAGGAGGAGGAGGAGGAGGAGGAGGATGAAGAAGAAGAAGAAGAAGAAGAAGAAGAAGAAGAAGAAGAAGAAGAAGAAGAAACAGAAGAAGAAGAAGAAGAAGAAGAAGAAGAAGAAGAAGAAGAAGAAAGACTGTGTGTCCTTGGTGCTCTCTGAGCTTGGAGGTTTTCTTGCAGACGTTTCACGACCCAACTAGGGAACATCATCAGTGTTACTTAGCGTGCTCCATCACTGGAGGTCTTCAAGAAGAGACTGGACAGCCATTTGTCTGAAATGATCTAGGGTCTTTTGCTTGAGCCAGGGGTTGGACTAGAAGACCTCCAAGGTCCCTTCCAATTCCAATCATCCCAGATCAATTAATCAGAGGAACGACTTGCCTCCAGAATTTGTGGGTGCTCCATCCCTGGAGGATTTCTAAGAAGCGATTGGAGAAACGTTGGACCAGGATGGTATAAGGACTCTTCTCTTTAGCAGGGGGTTGGACTAGAAGACCTTTAAGGTCCCTTCCGACTCTCTCATGCTGTCATTCTATTATCCCTGCCCGCCTTTGGATGATGGCTTTCCCTTAATATTCCTCAGCGAAGAATTAGAAGTCCAGAAGGAAATTTCCTGGGCAGTGAGAGAACAATTAATCAGTGGAACAACTTGCCACCAGAAGTTGTGGGTACTCCATCCCTGGAGGTTTTCAAGAAGAGACTAGAGAAACATTTGACAAGGATGGTATAAGGACTCGTCCAGGGGTGGGCTTCAAAAATTTTAGCAAGGGGTTCTCTGCCCGGTTGCTGGGTGGGTGTGGCCATGGTGGGTGTGGCCTTGTTGGCCTCCTGCACCATGTAGGGGGGGGGGTGTTTTTGCCCTTCCAGGGCTCTGGAGGTTTTCCTCGAGCCTCCGGGAGGGCGAAAACAGGCCCGTTTCCAGCCTTCCCGAACTTCCAATAGGCCCGTTTTTCGCCGTCCCCAAGCCTCCACGCGCGCCCTGCACTTACCTGCATCCAAAACGGGCCGCGTGGGGACTCCTGGGAGGGGAGGGGCTGGATGGGCGGGGCCAGCCAGGAGTGGGAGTTGGGGGTTCTCCGAACTGCACAGAATCTTAGCTAGAGGTTCTCCCGAACCCCTGCGAAACCCCCAGCAGCCCACCCCCTGGACTCGTCCCTTTAGCCCAGGGTTGGACTAGAAGACCTCTGAGGGATCCCTTCCCTCCCTGGGATTCCATGGTCCCAGATGACGAGCGGCGAGGGCGAGTTAAACCGAGTTAACCCCAGTCCCACCGGTGGGATTCTCGGCCATCGAAGGTCTGAGGAAATCATTTGCCGCCGGGAAGGAAGGAAGGAAGGCTGAGAAAAAAAAGTCTCAAAATTCGCCGGAAGGCAAATCCGCCTGTCAAACCGGAGTTGAACCCGAGCTGCCGTTTTGCATCGTGCAACCTTTGGGCTACCTTGAAATGCCAGCTTTTCCCTCTCTCTGGAGCCTGCTGGAAGGGGCCTCTCTCTGTATGTGTGTGTGTGTGTGTGTGTGTGTGTGTGTGTGTGTGTGTGAGTGAGAGTGTGAGAAGTCACAGCTAAGCAACCCCCTTGGGACCGTTTGACACGCTACCTTCTTGCGCGGAGAGTTCCTTACACGCTACGGCTGTCACAACACAACTGCTCTACCGTGCCCGACAAGCGTTGGCACGGCCTAGAGTTGATTTCCACCCACCCCACCCACCCTCTTAGCGCTGGCAGGAGCACAAGGAATAATTTTGTTTTATTTTGTTTTATTTTTTTGCAAAAAAGAAAAAAGAAAAAAAAAGAGAGAAATAAATGTCTTTTTCTTCCACTTTGGCTCTTTACAGGTATTTTTTTTCCCCTCTTCAATTTTTATTATACCTTCCAGGCACGCCGGCATATAAGAAAGGTGATTTTCACTTGCTTTTCCTACCGGTTTACGAATGTGAGTGCGTGTGGCTTGCACGCATGCGCACGGTTTCAAAATGTGCCTAAGTAGGACGGCATAGTACCGGTGGGGGGGGGGGGGCCCACACCCACTCCCACCCGCAGGTCGCTACTACCGGTTCATCCAAACCGGTCCGAACCAGCTAAATACCACCTCTGGAAACAAGCATTCTCAAGTTTCTAGTCCTTAAGGTGACACGATAGCAACAGCGTTCCAATATTTGAGGGCTTGCTGCAAAGACGACACGGGTGTCCACGGATTAAAATACAGAGAGCCCAGACGATGGGGAGCAATTTTTCCCTCTCCCTCCCCACCCATTTTCTGTGGGTTCCAAAAGGACAGGAAAAAATTGGGGCGAACCAAAAAAGATGGTGAAAGGGTCTGGAAAACCAAATGCTAGGAGGAATGGTTGAAGATATTCTACGGGTCTTCAGCAGTGGTGGGTTTCAATTTTTGTTTTACTACCGGTTCTGTGGGCGTGGCTTGTTGGGCGTGGCTTGGCTTGGTGGGCGTGGCGTGGTGTGGCTTGGTGGGCGTGGCAGGCGAAGGATACTGCAAAATCCCCATTTCCTCCCGACTCGGGAGGCAGAGAATAGATGGCGGTGGGGCCAGTCAGAGGTGGTATTTCCCGGTTCTCTGAACTACTCAAAATTTCCGCTACTAGTTCTCCGAACTACTCAAAATTTCCGCTACTGGTTCTCCGAACTACTCAAAATTTCCGCTACCGGTTCTCCGAACTACTCAAAATTTCCGCTACCGGTTCTCCGAACTACTCAAAATTTCCGCTACTGGTTCTCCGAACTACTCAAAATTTCCACTACCGGTTGTCCGAACTACTCAAAATTTCCACTACCGGTTGTCCGAACTACTCAAAATTTCCACTACCGGTTGTCCGAACTACTCAAAATTTCCGCTACCGGTTCTCTGAACTACTCAAAATTTCCGCTACTGGTTCTCTGGACTACTCAAAAATTTCCGCTACCGGTTCTCCGAACTACTCAAAATTTCCACTACCGGTTCTCCAAACTACTCAAAATTTCCGCTACCGGTTCTCCAAACTACTCAAAATTTCCGCTACTGGTTCTCCAGAACTGGTCAGAACCGGCTGAAACCCAGCTCTGGTCTTCAGGTTTCCTCAACCTCGGGAACTTTTAAGACACGTGGACTTCAACGCCCGGTTGGGGAATTCTGGGAATTGAAGTCCACCCATTTTTAAATTCCCGAGTTTGAGGGGAAAAAAAACACTGGTTCAACCTACCAGGAGAGAAGGCCGAAGGGAGACCGACAACTTCCACTATTCAAAGAAATTGTCACCCAGGAGAGAGACTAAATTTATTCTCCACAAGGAGAACCCGTGACCCTTTCGGTCAGAGATATTTCTTTAGGAGTTTTCACTGCTTTTCAATAATGGCCAAGCTTCTAAGGTATTTGACAATGTCTTCTTCTTTTTTTAAATTCAGTGAAAACTCTGGAGTACCATGGAGAGCTCCTGTCGAAATCCGATGTAAAACCCATCTAACAAAATGAAATTCATTGGTGGAAAAAGTAAGGTTCTACATTTAGGCACGAAAAACAAAATGCACAGGTATAGTGTATGTGGTACCTTGCTCAATAGTGGTAACTGAGAGAGGGAACTTGGAGTCCTAGTGGACAACCATTTAAATAGGAGCCAGCCGTGTGCAGCGGCTGCCAAAAAAGCCAACACAATTCTAGGCTGCATTAACAGAGGGATAGAATCAAGATCACGCGAAGTGTTAATACCACTTTATAAGGCCTTGGTAAGGCCACACTTGGAATACTGCATTCAGTTTTGGTTGCCACGATGCAAAAAGGATGTTGAGACTCTGGAAAGAGTGCAGAGAAGAGCAACAAAGAGGATTAGGGGACTGGAGGCTAAAACATATGAAGAACGGTTGCAGGAACTGGGTATGTCTGGTTTAATGAAATATGGACTAGGGGAGACATGATAGGAGTCTTCCAATATCTCAGGGGCTGCCACAAAGAAGAGGGAGTCAAGCTATTCTCCAAAGCCCCAGGAGAAGAAGCAACGGGTGGAAACTCACCAAGGAGAGAAGCAACCTGGAATGAAGGAGAAATTTCCTGACAGGGGGAACAATGAACCAGTGGAACGGCTTGCCACCAGAAGTTGTGGGTGCTCCATCACTGGAGGTTTTTAAGAAGAGATTGCTACTTGAGCAGGGGGTTGGACTAGAAGACCTCTAAGGTGCCTCCCAACTCTGTTATTCTGTTCTGTTATCTGTTCTGTTCGATGTGTTTGCCGCCTTGAGTTATTTGTATGAATAAGAAAGGTGGGATGACAAATAAAGAGGGAGGGAGGAAGGAAGGAAGGAAGGAAGGAAGGAAGAAAAAAGGGAACAGAAAGTGAGAGGAAGGAAGGAGGGAAGGAAGGAAGGAAAGAAAGAAAAAGAGGGAAGAGGGAGGGAGGGGAAAAGGGAGGAAGGAAAGAGAAAGAAAAAGAAAGAAAAGAAAGAAAAAGAAAGAGGGAAAGAAGTGAGTGAGGGAAGAAGGAAAGGAAGGAAGGAAAGAAAGAAAATGAAAAAGGGAACGGAGGGAGGGAGGAAGAAGGAAGGGAAGGAAAGAAAGAAAGATAGAAAGAAAGAAAGAAAAAGAAAAGGGAGGGAGGGAGGGAAGGAAGGTAGGAAAGAAAAAGAGAACAGAGGGAGGGAGTGAATGAGGAAGGGATGGAAGGAAGGAAAGGGGACAGGGAGAGAGGGAGGAAGGAAAGAAAGAAAGGAAGGAAGGAAGGAAGGAAGGAAGGAAGGAAGGAAGGAAAGGGGACAGGGAGAGAGGGAGGAAGGAAAGAAAGAAAGGAAGGAAGGAAAGGGGACAGGAGAGAGGGAGGAAGGAAAGAAAAGAAGGAAGGAAGGAAAGAAAGCTAGGTAGGTAGGTAGGTAGGTAGGAAGGAAAGTAAGTAAGTAAGTAAGTTAAGTTAAGTAAGTAAGTAAGTAAGTAAGTAAGTAAGTAAGTAAGTAAGTAAGTAAGTAAGTAAGTAAGTAAGTAAGTAAGTAAGAAAGTTGTGGTCTCAAGTTGACCTCTAAAACACTACCACCTCCCTTGATTTGTGGGTGTGCACAATGCTCCCCGTTTGTTCATCCACCCTCGATTTTCCTGCCGTTCTCCTCAGGTGCTGAGCCAGCACAATCTTGATTACTAATATAATTTGATATTAATTTCCTAACTGCAGGCAAGCCAAGAGCTTGGGTGGGGTGGGGTGGGGAATTCTGACAGTTGCAGTTAATATCTTGGCATCGGGCCCAATCTAGCTAGGCTAACAGGGCTCCCGATACAGGTAGTTCTGGACTTACAACAGTTCATTTAGTGACCGTTCCAAGTTACAACATCAGTGGGGGAAAAAAGTGAGTTACGACCGTTTTGTACACTTACGACGGTCGCAGATTCCCCAGAGACACGCAAATCAAAATTCAGACAGTTAGCAACTGACTCACAATTATGACGGTCGCAGTGTCCCGGGGTCACGACCTCCCAACCAGCAAAGTCAACGAGGAAGCCCGATTCGCTTAACGACCATGTTACATTGCAATGATTCACGTAACAACTCTGGCCAGGAAGGTTGTACGATGGGGCAAAGCTCCCTTAACAAATGTCTTTCTTAGCGACATCAATCTGGGGCTCCGTCGTGGTCGTAAGTCGAGGACTACCCATAGTCACTTAACGGCGGGAGGGATTCCCTTAACAACGGTGGCAAGAAAGCCCCAAAAACGGGGTGAATCTGATTGTGTCCACGACGTTCTGGCTTAGCAAGAAGAATTTGGCGCTCCGTCGTCGGAAGTCGAGGAACGACTTAGGTCTTTCTTACAAGCCATCCGATTACTGTTGGAATAAGGAGCAGAAAGAGAAAAGGAAGATAAGGGAATGCAGCAAGGAAAATCTACATTGTGACGGGTCTGGAGCAGAGCCGCTATTGAAATTCAGGGCCCGTGATGGAAGATGGGGGGAGGGAAGGAACACCCCCCCCCCCATAATAATGAAAAAAGAGCCGATCATCGTGGGATCGTCCCCCAGATGCGGCATAAATAAGAAACTTTCTCCCGGCCGCCTGGGAAAGAAAAAATCAGAACCCACTTCAAAGCCGCCTCATCTCCTTATCTGTGTCAAACTGCGGCTCTAAGCCGTCGCCGATTAAAGCTGAACTTTTCTACTCGGCTCGACATCTTAAAAAGCATAAAACATACGTTTCGTGGGCTTTTCAAGTTTCCCCCGGCTTCCCTTGGCACGCCGCGCAGGCTGCCGGGCTATTTGCAACCGAATGAAAGCCGGCACATGGCAGCTACAGAAGGCAAGGCGGCATCTCGACGGCGTATGTTTAAAAAAAAAAGGCCGTCGGTATGGCTTTGGTCACCTTGCGGTTGGACTGCTGCCGCGCGCTCCCTCTGGGGCTGCCCTTGGAGACCGCTCGGAAGCTAAGCGATGGGCAGGCTGGCGTGTCGTTCGTCCGAGCTAAAAAGCACAAGATAGGAGCAGTAATGCCACTTTTATGGTAAGGTGACATTGAGAGTTATTTGGAAAGTCTTGAAAGTAGGTTCTTCCCCGTTGTTGTTTTGACAGTTGAAGAAACTTGGGAGGGTCCCTTCTGAGACGATTCGCACGCCCCTTTTTTCTTCTCTGGCCTCGGCTGCCTCTTGTCTGAGCAGCTCTTCGTCCTCCAGGGTAGATAGATGAGATAGAGGGGAGATAGATAGATAGATAGAGAGAGAGAGAGAGAGAGAGAGAGAGAGAGAGAGAGAGAGAGGGGGGGGGGGATAGTTAGATAGATGATAGATGATTAGATAGATAGAAAGAGATGATAGATAGCTAAATAGATGTAGATAGATAAACAGATAGATAGATGTAAATAGATAGATAGATAGATAGATAGATAGATAGATAGATAGATTGATTGATTGATTGATTGATTGATTGATTGATTGATTGATTGATTGATTGATAGATGATAGATGATAGATGATAGATAGATAGAGGTAAATAGATAGATAGATAGATAGATAGATAGATAGATAGATAGATAGATAGATAGATAGATATAGATAGATTAATAGTTAGATAGATGATAGATAGATAGATAGATAGATAGACAGACAGACAGACAGACAGACAGACAGACAGACAGACAGACAGACAGACAGACAGACAGACAGACAGACTGATTGATTGATAGATGATAGATGATAGATAGATAGATAGAGATAGATAGAGATAGATAGATAGATAGATAGATAGATTAATAGTTAGATAGATGATATATGATAGATAGATTGATAGATAGATTGATTGATAGATGATAGATAGATAGATAGATAGAGCTAGCTAGATAGCTAGATAGCTAGATAGAGATAGATAGAGATAGATAGATAGATAGATAGATAGATAGATAGAGATAGATAGATAGATAGATAGAAGTAGATAGATAGATAGATAGATAGAGAGATAGAGAGAGAGAGAGAGAGAGATAGATAGATAGATAGATAGATAGATTGATAGATAGATAGATAGAGATAGATAGAGATAGATAGATAGATAGATAGATAGATATAGATAGATAGATATAGATAGATAGAATGAAAGATAGATAGATAGATATAGATAGATATAGATAGATAGATAGATATAGATAGATAGATAGATAGATAGAGATAGATAGATAGATATAGATAGATAGATTAATAGTTAGATAGATGATATATGATAGATAGATAGATTGATAGATAGATTGATTGATAGATGATAGATAGATAGAGATAGATAGATAGATAGATAGATAGATAGATAGATAGATAGATAGATAGATAGATAGATAGAGATCGATAGATAGATAGATAGAAGTAGATAGATAGAGAGATAGAGAG
The DNA here is from genome assembly GCA_023053685.1 of Diadophis punctatus similis. Classification (NCBI taxonomy): domain Eukaryota; kingdom Metazoa; phylum Chordata; class Lepidosauria; order Squamata; family Dipsadidae; genus Diadophis; species Diadophis punctatus. Next base: position 22,925,321 of record JALIGW010000011.1, read on the forward strand.
ATAGAGAGATAGAGAGATAGATAGATAGAGATAGATAGATTGATAGATAGATAGATAGATAGAGATAGATAGAGATAGATAGATAGATAGATATAGATAGATAGATATAGATAGATAGATAGATTGAAAGATAGATAGATAGATATAGATAGATATAGATAGATAGATATAGATAGATAGATAGATAGATAGAGATAGATAGATAGATAGATAGATATAGATAGATAGATAGATAGATAGATAGATAGATACATACATACATACATACATACATACATACATACATACATACATACATACATAGAAAAATATGATAGACAGACGTATGTACAGACAGATGGACGGACGGACGGACGGATGGATAATGAGAGATTGATGATAGATTAGATAGATGACAGATAGAGAGGTTTTGTTTTTTGGACAAAGTAAATATTGTCCAGTTTTGAGGCACCTCAGCCGACCTCACCAAGAAGACAAAACGAAAAAATTAGAAATAAAATCAGAAAAGGGGAAAAAAACGACAGGTTTGAACATGAGCTTTTAATTACTTCTGGTCTGTAAGCGCCTCGTATTTGGTTGAACGATGCCTCATTCCGGCCTTCATTAGCACTGGGATTGCATTAAAAACCCCACACGCTTCCCCCCACCACCAAAAGAATCTGGGGGGGTTTGATGGTTTACGATCCATCAACAGGTATTAAATATTCAACATTTAATATAATATATAAATATGTAAAGGGCTCGGATTTTGCAAGCAGGCTGTTTCGCCGACTTTGTGCAACTTGTTCCGCGGGTAGTCTCTTTTTCCCATCCTTTTTAAAAATCCAAGAATGGTCTGGGTTTTTGTTGTTGTTGTTTGTTTCATTTTGTGTCCTTCTCAACACAAAACACAAAACCGCCTGACCTCACACATCCATATGCATTTTTATGCCTTTTATCCCTGCCACTTTTGATGTCCCTTTCAATGCAAATGGGCACCATTTTTACATCGGCTATTCTTGGTGGAAAAACTTGCATTGCAAATTTAGCTCTGTGTGTGTGTGTGTGTTGTGTGCGTGTGTGTGTGTGTGTAAAGTCTAAGAGACAATTGTATTCTAAGTTGTGTTCTGGAAAGACAGTTGTGTCACATTCGCTTTGGCCGACAATTTGAAGAGGTTAGAATCGAATCCGATTAAATACATGAATTTTATTTTCCTCTCTGACTGTTGATACAGATAGGGAAAAACACACACACACACACACACACACACAAAATCCCAAGATTTTTGCTCAGCAAGGTTGTCGGTCGAGAAAGTTTGAATTTAACGCAACTAACAACAAGTTCATTTAGTGACCGTTCCAAGTTGCAACGTCACTAGAAAAAAAAGAGAGGTATGACCATTTTTTCAGACTTAACAACGGTTGCAGCCGCCCCACGGTCCCCTGATCAAAGACAAGCAGCAACTGACTCACATTTATGACGGTCGCAATGTCCCGGGGTCACGCAGTCCCCTTTTGCGACCTTCTGACCAGCCAAGTCAATGGGGGAAACCAGGTTCATTTAACAACCGTGTGACTAACTTAACCAATTGCAGGGATTCACTTAAGAACCGTGGTGAAAAAGGTCGTAAAATGAGGCAAAACTCACCGGACAAATATCTCACTTAGCAACATAAATTTCAGGCTCCATTGAGGTCATAAGTGGAGGAATGCCTGTAAGCATTTTTTTTTACCCGACAACGTTAAAACTTTCTTTTCTTATTGTTGCCTTGCAAATCTGGAATATTCTAAAATTATTATTATTTTACTCCCTGCTCTCTCCTGCCTCATGGTGATCTCCTCTTGGTCTCCCATCCAGGCAAGCTTTATCTCTGCAGTCTTCTGAGTTTTCCGCCAAGTTCTCTAAAGGCAGAGTCGAGGAAAGAAACCAGGGGGAAATGGAGGGACGCGCAAAGCGAGGCGGGAAACCTCGCACTCGGGTCCCGAAACGCCCATGCCTGTCTGTGAACGCTTCTCCTTGCCAAAGACATCCTTCGAGGCGAGTGGCGCGGAAAGAGACTCGCGGGGGACCCTAGGAGGGATTTGATGGGCGATTTGAGAGGCCAGCCAGCTGCCATTTCACGCTGCTCCACCCCCCCCCCCCCGTGGGCAGAGAACCGTGGCAGCCAGCTAGGTCTAAAGAGTTCTCCCTTGTGCCCCCGTGTTCATGGCAGCAGCTCCGAAGGTAGATTATTTTCTTTTTCTTTTCTTTTCTTTTCTTTTTTCTTTTTTTTCTTTTCTTTTTTCTTTTTTTCTTTTTCTTTTTTCTTCTCTTCTTTTTCCTTTCCTCTTCCCTTCCCTTCTTTCCCCTTGTCTTCTCTTTCCTTTCCTCCTTTCCTTTCCTTCCCTTTCCTTTCCTTTCCTTCCCTTCCCTTTCTTTCCTTTCCTTTCCCTTTCCTTTTCCTTTTCTTCTCTCTTCCTCCTTTCCTTTCCTTCCCTTTCCTTCCCTTTCTTTCCTTTCCTTTCCTTTCCTTTCCTTTCCTTTCCTTTCCTTTCCTTTCCTTTCCTTCCCTTTCCTTTCTTTCCTTTCCTTTCCTTTCCCTTTCCTTTTCTTCTCTCTTCCTCCTTTCCTTTCCTTCCCTTTCCTTCCCTTTCTTTCCTTTCCTTTCCTTTCCTTTCCTTTCCTTTCCTTTTCTTCTCTCTTCCTCCTTTCCTTTCCTTTCCTTTCCTTTCCTTTCCTTTCCTTTCCTTTCCTTTCCTTTCCTTTCCTTCCCTTCCCTTTCTTTCCTTTCCTTTCCTTTCCTTTCCTTTCCTTTCCTTTCCTTTCCTTTCCCTTTTCTTCTCTCTTCCTCCTTTCCTTTCCTTTCCTTTCCTTTCCTTTCCTTTCCTTTCCTTCCCTTCCCTTCCCTTCCCTTCCCTTCCCTTCCCTTTCTTTCCTTTCCTTTCCTTTCCTTTCCTTTCCTTTCCTTTCCTTTCCTTTCCCTTTTCTTCTCTCTTCCTCCTTTCCTTTCCTCATCACTGGAGGTTTTTAAGAAGAGATTGGACAGCCATTTGTCTGAAATGGTCTGGGGTCTCCTGCTTGGGCAGGGGGTTGGACTAGAAGACCTCCAAGGTCCCTTCCAACTCTCTTATTCTGTCTTTGCATCTTAAGGCTCACGGGAAAGGGTGTGTGTGTGTCTCTCGGTCCTTTCGGCCTGTGAGGACGTGACAGCCCTTGTCTTGGTCAAGATGGATCATGATTATTATTCTTGGCGTGTCGCCAGCGTTTCTGCAACTTCAGCACCGGCTTGCGAGGGAGCCCCTCTTCGCCTCCGCGTTTCAAATCCAGACGTGATGCGTCCTGTGAGAAAACACCTCTCTTTCCTCCTGTCCCTTTCTTCTTTTTTCCCTTCATAGGGAAGGGGGGGTCAATTGGATGGAAAGTCCCGGTTGGTGCTGTCGATCAAAAGGAAAGGAAAGGAAAGGAAAGGAGGAAGAGAGAAGAAAAGGGAAGGGAAGGGAAGAAGGAAAGGGAAGGGAAGGGAAGGAAAGGAAAGAAGGGAAGGGAAGGGAAGGAAGGAAGGAGAGGGAGAGAGAAGGGAAGGAAGGAAGGAAGGAAGGAAGGAAGGAAGGAAGGAAGGAAGGAAGGAAGGAAGGAATACAGAATAATTATCGGGTTGGAAGGGACCTTGGAGGTCTTCTAGTCCAACCCCCTGCTCAAGCAGGAGATCCTATACATTTTCAGACAAAGAGTGGTCCAATCTCTTCTTTAAAATCTCCAGTGTTGGAGCAGCCACAACTTCTAGAGGCAAGCCTCCCTGACATCGTCTTTCCTTCCTTCCTCGGCCTCCCTGGCTCTTTCTCCTCTGAACATGTGCAGAGCGCCTTCTCCAAGTTCCCCTTTGCCATTTGCATCTCTCCTCCCTGCATCTCCGCCATCCCGATGTCGTTTTTTTTGCCCGTCCATTAGAATTTTTGCTCTTTTGCAATCTGGGCCATTTCTCATTTGGATGGTTTGAATTGTCGGCCTTCTCTTCGCAGGCCGGCCCTCTCAGCTAGTTAAAATAAATCAATATATTTAAAGGGTGGGGAATCAGGAAAGCTGCCAGCTGCACAAGAAATATTCCTAGGCAGGAAAACCACACAAACACACACAGACACGCAGACGGTTGCAAGAATTCCACCCTGCCATTTTCCCCCTCCAAAACTGGACATCCCAAATAGGATTTCTGTCCATTCACCTGCATGCAAATATCTCTCTCTCTCTCTTCCCCCCCCCATGTTTTATTTATTTTATTTATATAACATTCAATTTCCATCAAACAGTGTGTGATCTGGCTATAGTTATTTTTAAACAATCATAATCCACATCTCCATTGTAGTATTCATCACAGTAGTATTAATAATGCAGAGTCCCTGCTGAGTTAAGCGGCATACAAATATAAGGAATAAATACTATAATAACAATAATAATACTTAACATCTTCTTTAATGACTCTCCACATTATCATTTCCTCTTTTTATATCTCCTCCTTTTCTAACTTCGGTTTCTGTTGTCTAGCCATGGATAAAATACATCCCTTTTTAAAGGCCAGAGACAAATCTTGTTGTTCGGGGCTGACCAAATGGCTGGGATTTTGGGTTTATTATATATATTAGTTTTTGGGGAGGAAAATAGGGGAAAACAATCTGCCCACCAGGTATTCATCTGGCTAGCATCCTTAGTCTGATCAGCTTCAGCACATAATTTTATCCCCTGGTTAGGACTTAAAAAAACCTTCTTCGGAGAGAGTAACAATGAAAGAGCCTGCAAGCCGGTAAGAGCTGGGAAGATCGTTAGCACCTGGTTAGGGCTGGAAAAAAACTTATTCAGAGCAAGTAGAGCAATGAAAAAAAACCCTGCAAAGACTTAGTGCTGGAAAAACATTCTTCTGAGAGAGTAACAATGAAAGAGCCTGCAAGCCAGTAAGAGCTGGGAAGATTGTTAGCACCTGGTTAGGGCTAGAAAAAAACTTATTCGGAGCAAGTAAAGCAATGAAAAAAAATTCTGCAAAGACTTAGGGCTGGAAAAACATTCTTTGGAGAGAGTAACAATGAAAAGGCCTGCAAGGTAAGAGCTGGGAAGATCTGTTAGCACCTAGTTAGGGCTGGAAAAAAAAGCTGCATTCGAAGTATAAGACGCACCCAAATTTTCAGCCACTTTTAGGGAGGAAAAAAGTGCGTCTTATACTCCAAAAAATACGGTATATATATATATATATATATATATATATATATATATATATATATATATATATATATATATATATATATATATATATATATATATATATATATATATATATATATATATATATATATATATATTTGCAGAGTCTCCTTCAACAAATCCCAGCGGCTTTGAAAAAGTCATCGAGAAACCTATTAAAGGCAATCGGAAAAATCAGCGGCTTGTATCTGGAGATTTTATCGGTACGCGGAGGGAATTTCTCTCCCTCTGATCAGCTTAGAGTAGAAAAGTTGTCAAAAAAACAAACAAACCCACAACTTCCTTAATCCTGGATATTATTATAACCTTTCCCGTCGCCCTGATTCTTGTCTTCATTGAGCCAGGTGGCTCTGAGCTCAAAAACTCCTGCCTGCCTTTACGTTGAGCGCGTAAGGATACATGCCCTCTGCTTTTAGCCGTAGCAGAAGAACAGAGACGGAAGGGACCTTGGAGGTCTTCTAGTCCAACCCCCGGCTCAAGCAGGAAACCCTAGACCCTTTCAGACAAGTGACTGTCCAGGTTCTTCTTAAAAACCTCCAGTGATGGAGCCATCCGTAACTTCTGGAGGCTTTTTCTCACTGATAGGAAATTTCTCCTTGGTTCTAGGTTGGTTCCTTTCTTTTCTAGGAAGGAAAACAACCTTCCTTCTTTTTCCTCCTCCTCTTCTTCCTCCTCCTCCCTTCCTCCCTTCCTTTCTTCCTCCTCCTCCTGTGCCTTCCTTCCTTCTTTCTCCTCTTCCTCCTCTTCCTCCTCCTTCCTTCCTTCCTCTTCCTCCTCCTGTTCCTTTCTTCCTCCTCCTTCTTCCTTCTTCTTTCTCCTTCTCCTCCTTTTCCTTCCTTCCTCCTCCTCCTGTTTCTTTCTTCCTCCTTCTTCCTCTTCTTCTTCCTCATCTCCTTCCTTCCTCCTCCACCTGCTCCTCATCTCCTTCCTTCATTCCTCCCTCCCTCCCTCCCTTCCTTCCTTCTCCATCTCCTCATCTTCCTTCCTTCCTCCTCCTCCACCTCTTCCTTCCTTCCTTCCTTCCTTCCTTCCTTCCTTCCTCCTCCTCATCTTCTTCCTTCCTTCCTTCCTCCCTCCTCCACCTCCTCATCTTCCTTTCTTCCTCCTCCTCCTCTACCTCCTCATCTCCTTCCTTCCTTCCTTTCTTCCTCTACCACCTCATCTCCTTCCTTCCTTCCTTTCTTCCTCCTCCTCCTCTACCTCCTCATCTCCTTCCTTCCTTCCTTTCTTCCTCTACCACCTCATCTCCTTCCTTCCTTCCTTCCTTCCTTCCTCCTCCTCCTCTACCTCCTCATCTCCTTCCTTCCTTCCTTTCTTCCTCTACCACCTCATCTCCTTCCTTCCTTCCTTCCTTTCTTCCTTCCTTCCTTCCTCCTCCTCCACATCTTCTTCCTTCCTTCCTCCCTCCTCCACCTCCTCATCTCCTTCCTTCCTTCCTTCCTTCCTTCCTTCCTTCCTTCCTTCCTTCCTTCCTTCCTTCCTTCCTCCACCTCCTAAGTATGACTTACCCATCCTGAACTCGATGCTGGGACTCACCTGTCCTAAATCAGGATCCTTGGGTGGCCTCTTCCTCCTCCTCCTCTTCCTCCTTTGAATCCAGAGACCCACCGAGTGTCCCCTCACTTCCCGGGGCCGTCTGTGGGGCAGCCGCATCCCAGCTAAGGGCGAAAGCAGCTCATGGAGGACCTGGCTGACTTCCACCGGTGACTTCTCCGCTCCGGCTGGAGAAGAAGGCTTTTATGGAGGATCCACCCTTGTTCTCTTCACAGGAGGCATTTCCACTAAATTAGCCACTGGCACAAACAGCAGCAGGGTGGCTCCATTAGCTGCGTGTCGCAAGGAAGGGACGGGGTATGTGCCGAAAATGCTCCCCAACCACGTCTCCTCACGTGGCCCCTTGAGCGTGTCCAGGGCTGCCCTTCGAGGTCCATCCTAGGTGGTCAAGCTCAGCTTCTCACCTGGGATGGGTGCATTGACTGGCTGAAGGACGCCTTCCCCCTTAACAATCTAACCAAGGAGAGAGAAGCAACCTGGAATTAAGGAGAACTTTCCTGACAGTGAGGACAATGAACCAGTGGAACAGCTTGCCACCAGAAATTGTGGATGCTCAATCCCTGGAGGCTTTTAAGAAGAGATTGGACAGCCATTGTTGGATTAGAAGACCTCCAAGGCCCCTTCCAGCTCTATTCTGATTGATTGATTGATTGATTGATTGATTGATTGATTTAGTATCTCCTGCTTGAACAGGGGGTTGGACTAGAAGACCTCCAGGGTCCCTTCCAACTCTGTTATTCTATGAAGATGTGGGTGGCCTCCATGCCTAAGGAAGAGAAAGCTTAGGGGTGACATAATAGCAATGTTTCAATATTTGAGGGGCTGCCCCAAAGAAGAGGGGGGTCAATTTATTCTCCGAAGCACCAGAAGGCGGAACAAGAAGCAACGGATGGAAACTAACCAAGGAGATAAGCAACCTGGAATTAAGGAGAAACTTCCTGACAGTGAAGACGATTAACCAGTGGAACAGCTGGCCACCAAAAGTTGTGGATGCTCCAACACTGGAGGCTTTTAAGAAGAGACTAGACAGCCATTCATCTGGAATGGTCTAGGGTTTCCGGCCTGAGCAAGGGGTTGGACTAGAAGACCTCCAAGGTCCCTTCCAACTCTGTTATTCTGTTATTCTATTGTTCCGAATGGCTCACCTCCAACCCTGGAGGTTTTTAAAGAAGAGATTGGACAACCCTTTTGTCTGGAATGGTACAGGGTCTCTTCCCTTGAGCAGGGGGTTGGACTAGAGGACCTCCGAGGTCCCTTCTAGCCTTATGATAATTCTCTGTTGTGTGTCAGGGCCTCCTGTTGGGGAAAAACAAGAAAGAAGCCATTCCATCTTCCCAAAATGATAGGGCTGGCCTTCCCCACAGAGGCAATTCAAAAGATAAATCCCAGCTTCCGATCGATTCGATTCTCAAGGTCACCTGGAGGCACCTGAAGGACAGGCCGGCGGTTTCCGGCCAACCCTGACTCCCCACTGACCCAGATTTTGCTATCCACGCCCTAAAACACGCGGCGCCTTTTCAACCCGCTGCAAGGAAAGTGGCACCCACGGTGGGAAACCATCCAGCGTCATCCATTTCTTAGCGGCCTCTTCGATTCTCTACCCTTTATTTTCAAACCCATTTTCGGGAGATGTTCGAAAACCAATTCCCCGTTTTGCCTCCTCGTGTCCGCATTTCTGTGATTATTCCTTTTGAAGCCGTTCCCTCTCTCCATTGCTGCCAGGTTACAGGCCCGCGTTCGCTAGAATGGTTACGATTGAAAAGAGGGGAAATTGTATATACTGTAGTATCGAAGTCTATTTAAGTGGCATTTATTTATGCCAGTGTTTTTCAACCTCGGCGGCTTTGAAATGGGTGGACTTCAAGTCCAGGAATTTGTCACCTGGAATCCTTTCTCTCCTTCCTTCCTTCCTCCCTCCCTCCATCCCTCCCTCCCTTCCTTCCCCTCCCTTCCTTCCCTTTCTCCCTCCCTCCCTCCCTCCCTCCCTTCCTTCCTTTCCTTTCTCCCTTCCTTCCTTTCCCCACCTCTCCCTCCCTCCCTCCCTCCCTAGAATAGTATGAAAAATTAGAATAGAATTAGAATAGAATAGAGAAAATATGCAGAATAAATAAAACAGAATGCAGAAAAATGCAGAATAGAATAGAAAACAGAATAGAATAGACTACAGAAGAATAGAATGGAATGGAATGGAATGGAATGGAATGGAATGGAATGGAATAGAATAGAATAGAATAGAATAGAATAGAATAGAATAGAATAGAATAGAATAGAATAGAATAAATGAAGAATAGAATAGAATAGAATAGAATAGAATAGAATAGAATAGAATAGAATAGAATAAATGAAGAATAGAATAGAATAGAATAGAATAGAATAGAATAGAATAGAATAGAATAGAATAGAATAGAATAGAATAGAATAGGAATAAATAATAAAAATAGGAATAGGAATAGGAATAGAAATAGAATAGAATAGAATAGAATAGAATAGAATAGAATAGAATAGAATAGAATAGAATAGAATAGAATAGAATAGAATAGAACAAGGGAAATAAGAGTATACTTCTATCCCATCCCTTCCACCTTCCTTTCTTCTTAGCCACATCCACCCGTCCTCCCCACCCCACTATTACATCCAAGCGAGCCGTGGAATTAATTACCAAAATAGCAAATTGCAAATGTGCCAGTAAGTGAGGGGGCAGAGGGAAAAAATAGAACCCGGAGGGGATTCTGCAGAACGCTGCAAATGGAAATGAGGCCCGTGCCAACCCATCCCAGAGCGCTGGATTCAAAAGTTCACCGCGCATCCCTGGGTAGCAATTTTAATCACGATTGCTGGGCTGAATGAACCCGGTCTAACCCCTGCCTTGTCTGGAATGAGGGGGTGAGGAATGCCTTGGTCCCTTGACCTCCCTTGGGGCCAGCTTAGATTTGGCCCACTTTTGCCAACCTTGACTGGCATCAGTTAAAATTTAGTGGACACTGAACATGTCAAGAGCGTTTTACAGAAATCTCCCCTCAGAATAAGAGAGAATAACAAAATAGAGTTGGAAAGGACCTGGGAGGTCATCTAATCCAACCCCCTGCTCAAGCAGGAGGCCCTGGAACATTTCAATCAATCAATCAGTCAATCAATCAATCAGTCAGTCAATCAATCAATCAATCAATCAATCAGTAGTCAGTCAGTCAGTCAACCCATCAATCCATCAATCCATCCATCCACCAATCAGAATAGAGCTGGAAGGGACCTTGGAGGTCTTCTAGTCCAACCCCCTGTTTAAGCAAGAGGCCCTGGGGCATATCAATCAATCAATCAATCAATCAATCAATCAATCAGAATAGAACAGGACGGTGGGGATACCGCGAAGGTTGTAAGCGTGAGGACTGATGATCAGTCCTTTTTTCCCCAGTGCTGTCATATCTTTGAACCATCTCCAACAAACGGTCATAATTCAAGGACTACCCGTAGGATATAGAATTCAGATCTGCGCTGAAGAGGAGACGTCTGCAGGCATAAAATTGAGGGGGTTTTTTTCTTGGAAAGAAAGATTTCCGTCCGTGTTTTTATAGCTTTTACCTCGGTGGGACAGGAAGGGGGCTGATTAGAAACACACACACACACACACACACACACACACACACACCCCGCAAGGCCGGCGAAGGCCGATTTTTCTGGAGGGCAAAATTCTCCTCTTTGAGGACATTTTAATTCTGAATCTAACGATTTTCCCATTAGGGAATCCTGCAGGAAATCCACAAGGAGAAAAAGTCACGGGAGGGAGAGAGAGAAGCAACCTTCCCTCTCCCATTCCACCAAAAATCCTACACACACACACACATACTGTACATACACAAACACACACTTTTTTATAAAAAAAAATCACAATTTCTAATTTAGAGAAACAGCGCCCCCTGCTGGACTGAAAAACCATGCCATTGCATGAAGCTGGAATTCAAAAGCAGGAAAAAATTAAGTGGTGTATTGTATTTTTAATCTAACCTTCCCTTCCCTCACCTCTTCCTCCTTTCCTTCTTTCCTTTCCTTTCATTCCCTTCCCTTCCTTTTCCTTTCCTTCTTTCCTTTCCTCTCCTTCTTTCCTTTCCTTTCCTTTCCTTTCCTCTCCTTCTTTCCTTTCTTTTTCCTTTCCTTTCCTTTCCTTCTTTCCTTTCCTTTCCTTTCCTTTTTTCCTTTCCTTTCCTCTCCTTCTTTCCTTTCCTTTTTTCCTTTTCTTTCCTCTCCTTCTTTCCTTTCCTTCTTTCCTTTCCTTTCCTCTCCTTTCCTTTCCTTCTTTCCTTTCCTTTCCTTTCCTTTTTTCCTTTCCTCTCCTTCTTTCCTTTCCTTTTTTCCTTTCCTTTCCTTTCCTTTTTCCTTTCCTTTCCTCTCCTTCTTTCCTTTCCTTTCCTTCCCTTCCCTTCTTTCTTTCCCTTCCCTTCCCTTCCCTTAATGTATTTTTAATAAAATTTAAAACATAAAAGGCCCTTATTAAAAAGAAAGCCACTGGATTATTTTTTAGTGGGAGCTGAATAGCATTTGCTCCCTGATTTCAACAGTCAGGCTTTGCAACTCTGCAATCTGCACACGGTCAGTGCCTGTCATGTTCCCCTTTTCTCAGGGTACACAAAGTCACTAAAGCTGATGTCGCCAAGCAACCCCGGAGGTTTGACCCACAAAAAACTGGAAGAACAGCTTGCAGGGCACTTCTCCCCCCCCCCCTCATCCCCACTTCCTAAAGTCCCCTCTTCCTTTTTTTTTAAATTCCCCAAAACTGTCGGGTGCTTTAATTTATCTCTGTCTGGTCACACGAGAGCAAAAATAAAAATAAAAATAAAAATTGCAAAGTGATGAAAATTGGCTGGATCAAAAGAAGGAAGGAGCGTGTTTTCCAGCCGAAAAGCAGAAGGTGGTGTGGTTTTCGCTGTTGCTTCAGCAAAACTGGTCAGAAGACAGCAAACAAATAAATAAATAGCAATGAGGATTAAAATTAGCTTTATTCAGCAAGATGCGTTCCACCGTGTTTCGCTTCCCGTATTTCATGCGTGCGAATGGAGACACAAGACTTCATACTTTAATCAAAACAAGATGGAGGGATTTCTAACTTGCAGGATTCTGTTCATGTAGTTTTAAAAGATAACAGGCTGCATAGCCCTCAGCTACATAATGGACCCAGACGAGACCCTCCCTAGTTTCTTAAGCTGTATAGGAGGTGGTGGAATAATTGTACCTTCAGGCTTAACAAGATTGATATGGCCATGACAAGAAACACAACCAGATATGTTAATTTTAACTTTATTGTAAGAACATAGAAGTGTATGGCTGGAAGGGACCTTGGAGGTCTTCTAGTCCAGCCCTCTGCCCAAGCAGGAGAAAACCCTATACCATTCTGGACAAATGGCTATCCAGAATCTTCTTGAAAACCTCCAGTGATGGAGAACCCATAACTTCAAGTCGCAAGTTGTTCCACAGATGAATTGTCCTCACTGTTAGAAAATTTCTCCTTAATTCCAGGTTGCTTCTCTCCTTGATGAGTTTTCCATCCGTTGCTTCTTGTCCTGCCTTCAGGTGCTCTGGAGAATAGGTGGACCCCCTCTTCTTTGGGGCAGCCCCTCAAATATTGGAAGACTGCTATCACGTCACCCCTAGGCCTTCTTTTCACTAGACTAGACATCCCCAATTCCTGCAACCGTTCTTCATATGTTTTAGCCTCCAGGCCCATAATCATCTTGGTTGCTCTTCTCTGCACTCTTTCTAGAGTCTCAACCTCTTTTTTTATAATATGGTGACCAAAACTGGATGCAGCATTCCACCTGTGGCCTTACCAAGGCCTTATAAAGCTGTATTAACCCTTCACATGATCTTGATTCTCTCCCTCTGTGAATGCAGCCTAGATTGCATTGGCCTTTTTCGCTGCTGCAGCACACGGCTGGCTCCTACTTAAGGGATCGTCCACTAGGACTCCCAGATCCCTCTCATAGTTACTTCCATTGAGCCAGGTACCGCCTAAACTATCCCTGTGCACTTGGTTTTTCTTGCCTAAATGTAAAACTTTACCTTTCTCACCATCGAATTTCCTTTTGTTAGATAGGGGCCAACGCTCGTGTCTGTCAACACCCTTCTGGCTCTTGAGCCACAAGACCAATTCTCGAATACAGCTCACCTGTGTGGAACCCGCACTGCATTTCGGACATTAATACAATCGAGCGAGTCCAGAGGTATTTCACAAGAAGAGTCCTCCACTCCTCCGCTCGCAACGAAATACCTTATTCCACCAGACTTGAAATACTGGGATTAGACAATTTACAACTACGTCGCCTCCGATCTGATTTAAATTTAGTTCATAAAATCATCTACCAAAATGTCCTTCCTGTTAATGACTATTTCAGCTTCAACCGCAGCAATACACGAGCACGTAATAGATTCAAACTAAATGTAAACCGCTCCAAACTCGACTGCAGAAAATACGACTTCAGCAACAGAGTGATCAATGCCTGGAATGCGTTACCTGACTCTGTGGTTTCTTCCCCAAACCCCAAAAACTTTAACCTTAGATTGTCTATAGTCGACCTCTCCCCGTTTCTAAGAGGTCTATAAGGGGCGTGCATAATACGAGCCGAGGTGGCGCAGCGGTTAGAGTGCAGTACTGCAGGCCACTTTAGCTGACACTGATCCGCAGGTCAGCGGTTCAAATCTCACCGGCTCAAGGTTGACTCAGCCTTCCATCCTTCCGAGGTAGGTAAAATGAGGACCCAGATTGTTGGGGGGGGGGCAATATAAATATACATTGCTTACTGGTGTAAACCGCTTAGAGAGTGCTTGCACTGTGAGGCGGTATATAAATCTCACAAATAAATAAATAAATAAGCGCACCAGCGTGCCTATGGTCCCTGTCCTACTGTCCCCATTTATTTGTACCCATTTCATGTATTCATAAACATGTTTATACTATATATCTGTTATCTTATAAAATGCTTGACAAAAATAAACACATAAATAAATAATAAAATAAAATACTAAAGTAGGGGCGATTCTTCCTAGCTTGGTGTCATAGTCCCCCCTTCTATTTTGAAGGAGAAAGCGATGGGCCCAACCACTTTGTTTCAAAAGTCAAAATTTTCTTGTGGGCTGCAAGCAAGAGGAAGCAATTGAGAGGGGGAAAAGGAGGAAGGGAAAGTGCCTTACTCAGCCAAACTCAGCCATCTGGGACTCGGGGTCCTTCCTGCACCCAGCCAAGTGAAACATTTGTCTCCAGAAATCTGGTTGGGGATCTGGTCTTTTTTTCCCCAAGGAGGTAAGTGGTCATTTGGAGTCTCTTTCCCGAAGGGTCTTTGATTCCGTTTCAGGATTATTTCCCCAACCTGCTTGGGCAGGGGGTTGGACTAGATGACCTGCAAGGTCCCTTCCAACTCTGTTAATCTGTTAACTTGGCCCTTTTCGGCCTCTTCTGGTGGACAACCCTGCTTGCTCACCAGACGGGTTGGAAGAGATTGGTGGGCTGTGGAGGTCCCTCCGTTTGAAAGCGGTTGAGGTTCTCCTGGATTTCCTTGCCCCAGCAAGATCCAGGAACTCTGGTTTCTCAACCTTTTAACAGATTTAACGGAGTTGGAAGGGAGCTTGTAAGGTCATCTAGTCCTTGATAGCTTGAAGAGGTGTTTTTTTTTTCAAATTTTGAAGTTCCAGAGCACTTTAGCTTCTTCTGTTTCTATTTGTTTTGTGGTCCTACCAGTTCTTGCTGGGACACAGATGGTATTTCTAGCAGATCTTCCAAATACCCTGTTGTTGTTGTTGTTGTTGTTGTTGTTGTTGTTGTTGTTGTTGTTGTTGTTGTTGTTTCTTCTTCTTCTTCTTCTTCTTCTTCTTCTTCTTCTTCTTCTTCTTCTTCTTCTTCTTCTTCTTCTTCTTCTTATTATTATTATTATTATTATTATTATTATTATTATTATTATTATTATTATTTCATTATCATTACATTTCATTTCATTTCTGGGCTTTTCCCTGTGTAAATCCAAGACTAAACCTGAAGCTCACAGAAACTAAGGTTGGAAAACTCGGTAGTAAGTTGGTGTCGCCTTTTGCTTAGTGGAACATAGCAGAATAAGAGTTGGAAAGGGACCCTCGAGGTCTTCTAGTCCAACCTCCTGCTTAAGCAGGAAACCCTTTCATACAGAATGACAGAATGACAGAGTAACGGAATAATGGAATGATAGAATAACACATTGATAGAATAATAGAATGACAGAATAATACAATGAGAGAATAACAGAACGATAGAATAATAGAACGACAGAATGACAAAATGGCAGAATGACAGACAGAATGACAGAATGACAACGTGGGGAGGGACCTCAGAGGTCATCTAGCTCAACCCCAGACCCATTCCAGACCAACGGGGCTTTCCTTTCTAACCTTCTTCTCTATGGTCGTAACTCAAAGCGGCTTGTCCAGAAAATAAATCGCCCGGAATTGCAAACGGGAGGCCTTGAAAAACGGTTTCTGTTGCTAGTGGCGTGTGAGAAGCTCCTGGGAGGTGGGCAATTCCCCCCACTTCCCTCCCCAAGTAGGAAACATTGGAGGGAGGGGGAGGAAATGAGGTTCTCACCCACTTCTTTGCTCACGGCTACAGAGTCAACATGGCGAGCCACCTGTGGTTTGCCGTGGCTGCCTTGATCCTGATGTTGGATATCGTGGTTTCCCAGCAAAACATCTGCAAAGCGTCCGACGGCAGAGACGGGCATCCAGGAGCCCCAGGGCTGAACGGAAGAGCAGGCCAAAAAGGAGACATGGGTGCCCCAGGTGAATAAAAACGACGCCCCTTGGTTCTACTCCAACAGGGGGTTGGACTAGAGCACCTCCGAGGGGCCCTTCCCACCCCTTATTTTTCCCCCTCTCTTCTTTCCTTTCCAGGGTTGGGGACACGGAGCAGCGGAATCCGGGGCCCGAAAGGCGAACCGGGGGAGCCCGGTCTTCCAGGAGAACCAGGAAGTCAAGGTTTCCGAGGTCCGGATGGCCCCCCGGGTCCCCCTGGAGAACTGGGGGACAGGGGCCCGAAGGGCCAAGTCGGAAACATTCAGGATCAGCCCAAGACTGCCTTCTCGGCTTCTCGCAAGAACCCCTCTCCCGGCCTGTCCCCCAAAACCGTGGTTTTCGACCACAGCATCACTAACCAAGATAACGCCTACAGTACCCAGACGGGGAAATTCACCTGTAGAGTCCCGGGTTATTATTATTTCACCTTTCAGGTGGTCTCCAAGGGCAGCCTTTGTTTGGATTTGATGCACCGGGACAATGCGGTGGCCACTTTCTGCGACCAGAGCCAGGGTCTCCTGCAGGTCAACTCGGGGGGCAGCGTCCTAAACCTGGCTCCAGGGGACCAGGTGTGGCTGGACAGCAATCCTCCAGGTGCGGCCAACGTCTACAGCGGGGCGGATGCTGACAGCGTCTTCAGCGGCTTCCTCTTGTTCCCCACCAAGGCGTGATCAAGCTTTTTTTCGGGGTGGGGGTGGGTGGGAAGCGCTTTGGGCTGAGTGCAATGCTTTGCTTGCCTACGCTCCCCCTGCAAGGGAGGCCGGAGCCTGATTGACAGGGAGTCCCGGGGCTTCCTTCCTCCGTGGAGGGGTGGATCCTTCTTTGCTGCCAAATAAAATCTTGTCAAGGTCAAAAGATAAAAGTGTGTTCGATGGTGTGTAAATTCACTTCGGGGGTGGCTTCACCCCATGTATTTCGGAGGGCCTTAAGGAGGGGGGGGGGTCAGGGGGAGTGGGGGAGTGCACTCACAAGATTGTCGTCCCCGTCACACTTTTTAATTCTTTGGGTTTTGCTTGTTCGGGTTTGTGAGGAAGAAAGAAAGAAAGAGAGAGGGGGGAGAAGAGGGAGGGAGGGAGGGAGGGAGGAAAAATGGATGGATGGATGGAGGGAGGGAGGGAGGAAAAATGGATGGAGGAAGGGAGGGAGGGAGGAAAAATGGAAGAAGGAAAGAAGGGAGGAAGAAAGAAAGACAGAAAGACAAGAAAGAAAGAAAGAAAAGGAAGGAAGGAAGGAAGGAAGGAAGGAAGGAAGGAAGGAAGGAAGGAAGGAAGGAAGGAAGGAAGGAAAGGAGGGAAAATGGATCGAGGGAAGGAGGAAGGAAAGAAAGAGAGGTAGAAAGAAAGACAGACAGACAGAAAGAAAGACAAGGGAAAAAGAAAGAAAGAAAGAAAGAAAGGTGGGAGGGAAGGAGGAAAAATTGAGGGAGGGAGGGAGGGAGGGAATGAGGGAGGGAGGAAGGAAAGAAGGGAGAAAGAAAGAGAAAGAAAGAAAAGAAAGAAAAAGAAAGAAGGAAAGAAAGGGAAGGAAGGAAGGAAAGGAGGGAGGGAGGGAGGGAGGAAAGGAGGGAGAAAGGAAAGAAGGGAGAAAAAGAAAGAGAAAGAAGGAAGGAAGGAAGGAGGGAGGGAGGGAGGAACAAAGGAAAGAACAAAGGGAGGGAGGGAGGGAGGATCCCCAAACCCATACACCTGTTCAGTGGTCTGGGGAAGGGGTATCAGGACTGGTATCCTTCAACACTAAATTTAAAAAAAAAAGCGAATTTTCCCAATGCTAATTCTTGGTCCAAACAATTACTTTGCCTCTGCAAATCTCCCTCCGCAACTGTAGAGATATACTGCCTTGGAACAGGGAGGTTCCACAGAGCTGCTGTAAGTGTGAGGAGGACCAGTCATAAGTTCCTTTCTTTAGCACTGTCACTCCGTTCTTAAACGAACAGTCGTAAGTGGAGAAACACTCAAATTAAAGAGTACACCTTGTCTGGAACAGAGTAATATTGTTCTTCTGATAATATTATGCTTTCGAGTTGAGACGC
Source organism: Diadophis punctatus similis (assembly GCA_023053685.1). Taxonomy (NCBI): domain Eukaryota; kingdom Metazoa; phylum Chordata; class Lepidosauria; order Squamata; family Dipsadidae; genus Diadophis; species Diadophis punctatus. Next base: position 22,942,909 of record JALIGW010000011.1, read on the forward strand.
TTTGTTCAGCCGCTTTTCAAAGATACGACGGTGGTGAAGGAAGAATCTTACGACCGGTTCTTGAAGACTGATAAGTTTTTCATGGATTTTATAACCTAATTCGAATTCCTGCGTGGGGTTAGACTGGATGACCACCGAGGTCCCTTATGCTCTACCAGTCTCACTTTCTATGAAATGACACCAAAGTAGGTTTTTTTTGGGTGGGGAGAATGACCCCCTCCCCCAGGTCCCTTCCATCCTTACCATCACGGATTTTATAACCTAATTCGAATTCCTGCGCGGGGTTAGACTAGATGACCACCGAGGTCCTTTTTGCTCTACCAGTCTGGCTTTCATCGGTCAACGCACATCTGTAACAGTCTTCCAGCCACCAATAAATGCCCCATCTCTGCAGGTTTTCAAAAAGAGACTAGACATCCCCTTTTTTGGAATGATATAGGGTCTCCTTCTTGAGCAGGGGATTGGACTAGATGACCCCCAAGGTCCCTTCTAGCTCTATTCTGATTCATTGATTGTAACGGTCTAGGCGGGTCTCCTGCTTGAGCAGGGGGTTGGACTAGAAGACCTCCCAGGTCCCTTCCACCTATATTCTCATAGATGGATGGATGGATGGATGAATGGATAGCTAGATGATAGATAGATAGATAGATAGATAGATAGATAGATAGATAGATAGATAGATAGATAGATAGATAGATAGATAGATAGATAGATAGATAGATAGATAGAGTAGGGTTTCCTTCTTGAGTGGGGGTGGGTGGGGGTGGATTAGATGACCTCCAAGGTCCCTTCCAACTCTGTTATTCTGTTATTCTGTTCAATGTACATAATTTCTCTAATAGAAAAAAGATTAAATCAGCCTTCTCAGCAAGATCTGTGAATATCACCTATCAGGCCTTTATTTATTTATTTATTTATTTATTTATTTATTTATTTATTTATTTATTTATTTATTTATTTATTTATTTATTTATTTATTTATTTATTTATTTATTTATTTATTCATTCATTCATTCATTCATTCATTCATTATTTTATTTTATTTTATTTTATTTTATTTTATTTTATTTTATTTTATTTTATTTTATTTTATTTTATTATTATTTTATTATTATTTTATTTTATTTATTATTACATTTATATTGCCGCCTATTCACCCATGGCGACTCAAGGTGGCTTACAGAATATAAAAACCACATTTAAAACAATAAAACTAATTTAAAAAATTCAAATAGATGAATATCATAATAAAATCATAATAAAATCACTCCCCTCCCCCCCTGCCCCCTCCCCCTCCCCAGCGACAGTAGATCACACGAGCCATTGAATGGGCTCCATCCCACCCTGGGTTCCCCAGGCCCGCTGGCAGACCCAGGTCTTAATCGCTCTATAATAGTCTTATATTAAAATAATTAAACAATCGATTCTGACCTAGAAGCACCAGCCCTATTGCTTTAGGTTAGATTGCTTTAGGTTAGATTGCTTTAGGTTAGATTGCTTTAATTATATTAATCTCTGACTAATCAATGAAACAGATTGACTTCTGGAGTTGTGGAGGCTTCATTGCTGGAGGTTTTTTTTTTAAAAAAAGATTGCACAACTGTTTAAGTCTGGGATGGTATAAGGTCCCCTGCTTTGGACCAGGGGGTTGGACTAGAAGGCCTCTAGGTCCCCTTCCAGCCCTGTAATTCTATGCAATTGCGTTCCTACTTGTGGGGCCAAGACATTCTCTGCCACCCCCCCCCCCATTTCATTTTAGAACATAGAATCTTAGGGCTGGAAGGGACCTTAGAGGTCTTCTAGTCCAACCCCCTGCTCAAACAGGATACTCTACCATTTCAATCCATCCATCCACCCATATGAAATTAGCGAAAGTAATACCTACAGGCACAAGTGATTTATATTTAGATTAATATTTGTGAGTGTAATATGTGGATTATGGTTTACAATAAACTATCTATTGTTTGATAGTTGAAAAAGATGTGGAAAAATGAGCTTAAAGAAATTTATTGTTTAAGAACTTAAACGGAAAAGGTGTTGAAGAGTAAACGGGATATTATTATTATATCATTATAACTGATTTTGACTCTTAAAGCAAAGAAAATATTGTTGTGATGAAATGGCAAATAAGAAATGATAAGTCGCTTCATATAATAAAACAATGAATTATAATGAGAAACTGAGAATTAAGGATGGAAAGGATTGTTGTTAAATTAAAGGGTTTTTAACTTGAAAAGGGAAGGAGAAAGGTTTGGGGTAAGGGCAAATGGTGATATTGTTCAAATGTTAGAAAAGAAGTAGGAGGAAAATAAAATAAAAAATAGAGAGAACGAATATTATTGGAAATATATAAATTGTGGTTGAGGATGTTATAAGCTGAACAAATTTTTTGACCTGGTCAATACTCTGTTCAGGGAAAATCCAAAATCCAAAATATATATATCAATCAATCAGAACAGGGCTGGAAGAGACCTTAGAGGTCTTCTAGCCCAACCCAATGCTCAAGCAAGGAGACCCTATACCTTCACAACAACCCTTGGAGGTAGGCCACTTGCCAAGTAGTTTCCTAGCTGAATCGAGACTTTCAGCTAAATCTGGCCCGTTCCCCTTCCTCCTTGATGCTGAGGGTTTAGATTCAGCAGAGAAGCACAAAACAGGATGGACTAGTTCCTTATTTTTTTTCTTCTTCTTTTTTGGGGACCACCAACTTCCTTGTTAAATCTGATGATGTGTCAAGCCGATTTTCCTGCCCTGCATTGAGGTTGCTGGTCACTTCATTAATTCCCGTTGCCTGCAGACCTGCTAGGATCCCACCAATTCTCCGAGAGGTAAGAGACCCCACCCAGAATTTATTTATTTTCTTATTTTCTTATTTTCTTTCTTTCTTTCTTTCTTTCTTTCTTTCTTTCTTTCTTTCTTTCTTTCTTTCTTTCTTTCTTTCTTTCTTTCTTTCTTTCTTTCTTTCTTTCTTTCTTTCTTTCTTTCTTTCTTTTTCTTTTTCTTTCTTCCTTCCTTCTTTCTTTTTAAAAAAATCTTTATTAATTATATTAAAAAAACTAACAAACATACACACAAACAAACATAAAAACATGTGTAAACATATGTATATTCAAATAAGGTATCAAATATCTTTGAAAATAGAAAACATTGAACATACATGTCAACCATCCCGTCGACACTATCCTTTTACAGCCTAGGGATGCAAAAACGTGTTCATTCTCTATAGTTATTGTTTACATCATTATCTTCCTTATATCTTCCAATATTTACCTTATTTTTTTCTATTATTATATTATGTTCAGTCTATTATCATTACGATTAAAAAAATTTCCTTTTTCAACAATGGTTCTTTTGTTCAACTTGATTAATATTTTAAAACCTTGTAAAATTGTATATATTCCCATAATTTATTTATTTATTTATTTATTTATTTATTTCTCTCTCTCTCTCTCTCTCTCTCTCTCTCTCTCTCTCTCTCTCTCTCTCTCTCTCTCTCTCTCTCTCTCTCTCTCTCTTTTTTTTTTTTTTTCTTTCTTTCTTTCTTCCAAGGTTCAGGAAATCAATCCTTCGCTCCAGGAAAGATAACAGCATTGGGTTGCTCTGGGGGAATAAAAAAAAACCGGGGGAGTTCAGCAGAATTTTGGGAAGGGGCGATTGGCAGATCGACCGGGAAATGAATGTATTCCTAATGTATTCTCGAGATTTTATAACCCCCTGTGAGGCAGAAGGGTTGAGTTTTGGGGAAGAAAAATCAGGGTGCCTCAATCTCTGGTGGGTCGTGAAAAGGATGGGGTTGAAAGGAAAGGCTGCGTGGAAGGAGAAGGAAAACTCCTTTGTGCAAAGAAGTCAATTGCTTGTCCATGTACCTTCCCTTCCTCCTTCTTTCCTTTCCTCCTTTCCTTTCCTTTCCTTTCCTTTCCTTTCCTTTCCTTTCCTTTCCACTTTCCTTTCCTTTCTCCTCTTTTTCCTTTCCTCCTCTTATTATTATTAGAAACGTCTTAACCGACCTCAGTAAACTTGCCTTTTCTAATGTTTCTCAACCTTAGCAATTCTAAGACACGTGGACTTCAACGCCCAGGATTCCACGGCCAGCATGCTAGCTAAGGAATTTTGGGACTTGCTGGCTGGGGAATTCTGGGATTTGAAGTCCACACGTCTGGCTTGAGTCTGACAAACCACGGCTTGAATCTATCTTCCCGCAGGATGGACAGGACATTGGTGAGGATGTTGGTCTGGGCCTTCCTCCTTTTGATCCTGGGAGATCTCACCTGGGCTGCAGATCCCCCAAACTATTGCTATGGGGCACCGGGTCTCCCCGGAGTCCCAGGACCCCCGGGGAAAGATGGACGAGATGGACACAGGGGACCCAAAGGAGAACCAGGTTGGTAGCTCATTTTAACAATCTGGGTGAATTTGACAGTTGTGTTTGGAAATCTGGGTGGCCCTCAACCCCACTTTGTTATGGCTATTTATTATTGTTGTGTATGCTCAAAAGAAATTAAGGGGGAAATAGGTGGAAAAACGAGGGACAAAAGTGACATCATTCAGATCAATAAACCCCAAACCCAATATCTAAGGGCCTTCCCTAAAGAAGAGGGGAGGTCCCCCTATTCTCCAAAGCCCCTGAAGGCAGGACAAGAAGCAACGGATGGAGACTAATCAAGGAGAGAAGCAACCTGGAATTAAGGAGACATTTTCTGATAGGGAGGATAGTTAACCAGTGGAAAAGCTTGCCACCAGAAGTTGTGGGTGCTCCATCACTGGAGGGTTTTAAGAAGAGATTGGACAAATGGTTCTGGGTTTCCTGCCTGTGCAGAGGGCTGGACTAGAAGACCTTCAAGGTCCCTTCCAGCTTTATTCTGATTGATTGATTGATTGATTGATCGATCGATTGAAATGGTTCAGGGTTTCCTGCCTGAGCAGAGGGTTGGACTAGAAGACCTCCAAGGTCCCTTCCAACTGTGTTATTCTCTTATTCTGTTAATGGATGGAAACTAATGAAGGAGAGAAACAACCTAGAATTAAGGGGGCGGGCAATAACATAACAATTAATCAGTGGAACAGCTTGCCACCAGCAGTTTTGGGTGCTCCTCCATCACTGGAGGTTTTTAAGAAGAGATTTTGACTGAAATGATCTAGGCCAGGGTCTCCTGCCTGAGCAAGGGGTTGGACTGGAAGACCTCCAAGGTCCCTTCCAGCTCTATTCTTAGGGATAGATGGATGGATAGATGGATGGATGGATAGATTCATTCCTTCATTGATTGAAATGGTCTAGACCTCCTGCCTGAGCAAGGGGTTGGACTAGAAGACCTCCAAGGTCCCTTCCAGCTCTCTCATTCTGTGAAATGAATGGTTGTACGTTGAACGCTACCTGAAGTCCTACTTTGGTGATGCTCTCCTGCTTCTAACTCACCTTCTCCCCGATCCATAGGTCCTCCAGCCGCCCCTGGAAGCCACGGACCCAAGGGAGAGCCAGGTTTCCCAGGTCTCCCTGGTTTGCCCGGGAAAAGTGGACCCCGGGGAGCTTCCGGAAGCTTAGGAGACGTCGGTCCCAAAGGCGAACGAGGGGAGTCCGGAGACCCCGGCGGCCACAAGCTCATGTACCAATCCGCCTTCACGGTCAAGCGCCAGACCCACGCGCATCCGGTGAAGAACGCGCCCGTGGTCTTCCACGGCAACATCACCAACACCTACCACGATTACGACACCACCACGGGCAAATTCACCTGCCGTATCCCCGGAGTCTACTACTTCGTCTTCCATACTTCCTTGACATCCAACCTCTGCGTCAACCTGTACCGGAATCGAGAGAGGGTGGCTAGTTTCTGCGACCACCTGTCCAACCCCAAGCAAGTCAGCTCCGGTGGGGCCTTGCTTCAGTTGGAAGCCGGCCACCAGGTCTGGTTGGCGGTCAACGATTATAACGGTATGGTCGGCGTGGCCGGAGCCGACAGTGTCTTCTCGGGCTTCCTGCTGTTTCCGGATTAAACTTCTCCAGAAGAGCCAAGCCGGCTCTTGAGTTTGCCTGCGGTTGACTTCTTCTGGCTCGCCCTAGCTTTCCTATCGTTCAAGGTTTCTCCTGCCTTCATGCTGATTTAAAAATAATAATAATAAAGAGTTTGTAACGGCGATAAAAAACAACAACAATGCATTGGTGTTTGGTTTCTGGGTTCACCGTCGCTTACAGCAGGATGCGTCTCCCAACAGATGGGCGGACTTCAACTCCCAGAATTCCCCAGCTATACCGGCTGGGTGATTCTGGGAGTTGAAATCCAGCCATCTTAAAAAAGTTGACAAGAGATGCCCGGGGAATTCTGGGAATTGGAGTCCACCCATCTTAAAAGGTTCACAAGAGAATGCCCGGGGAATTCTGGGAATTTAAGTCCATCCATCTTAAAAAGTTGACAAGAGAATGCCCGGGGAATTCTGGGAGTTGGAGTCCACCAATCTCAAGAGTTTCTAAAAGAATGGCTGGGGAATTCTGGGAGTTGAAGTCCGTCTATCTTAAAAAGTTGCCAAGGTTGAGACAGTGGTTTAGGGCATTACATTATATAAATAGACAGTATATACAGTAAATCAATAAATGACCCATTTGGGTGACCTGGATGGTTTAAGGATAAGCCATTCAAAAATTGAACCCCAAGTTCTCTCTCCTATTTTCAGCCCCTCGTAAAAGGCACCATATTTTGCACCCCAATAAATGAAGAGCTCTGACTGAATCGGGATTTATTAACTTTGGTTTAGAGTTGAATTATACAGAAGCTCAATTAGCCAGTCAATCAGTCAGATCTTTATTATAGTCAGAGACCAGCATAAGAAGAGTGGAATACAAAAATCTATAATGTTTAAAGCTAAAGGAGTCCCTAGGGAGTTGGGCAGCATAGAAATTGAATGAATGAATGAATGAATGAATAAACAAACAAACAAACAAACAAACAAATAAATAATACAAATAAATAAAATACACAATATTAAAAATATTTTTAAAAAAGTTATACATACACACAGACTATATCTATATCATCCATCTATTCATCCATCTATTCATCCATCCATCCATCCATCTATCATCTATCTCTGTCAATCATCTATCTATCAGGTCTCTATATTTATCTATCATCCATCCATCCATCCATCCATCCATCCATCCATCCATCCATCCATCCATCCATCCATCCATCCATCCATCCATCCATCCATCCTCTATCTATCTATCTATCTATCTATCTATCTATCTATCTATCTATCTATCTATCTAACTTTATTTCGATCTATATCATTTATCTATCATCTATACCTATTATATAAATATGATCTATCTATCTATCTCTATCTATCTATCTATCTATCTATCTATCTATCTATCTATCTATCTATCTATCTATCTATCTATCTATCTATCTATCTATCTATCCATCCATCCATCCATCCATCCATCTACTAAATATCTATCTCTATCATTTATCATCTATCATATAAATTTTATCTATCATCTATCTATCATCACTCTCTCTATCATCTATCATTTATCTATCACCTATATCTATCATATAAATATGATTGATCTATCTATCAATCTATCACCTATCATTTATCTATCATCTATATCTATCATATAAATATGATTGATCGATCTATCGATCTATCCATCTATCAATCTATCACTATCATCTATCATTTATCTATCATCTATATCTATCATATAAATATGATTGATCTATCATCTATCTATCTATCTATCTATCTATCTATCTATCTATCTATCTATCTATCTATCTATCTATCTATCTATCTATCTATCTATCTATCTATCTATCATCTATATCATTTATCTATCATCTATATATCATATAAATTTGATCTATCTATCTGTCATTTATCATCTATATCTATCATATAAATATGATCTCTCTATCTCTCTATCATCTATCCTTCCTTTCTTTCATTCTTTCCTTTCTTTTTCTTTTTCTCTCCCTTTCTCTCTCCCTTCTCCCTTTCTTTCCCCCACCTCTTTCTCTTTTTCTTTCTTTCTTTTTTCTTTCCTTTCTTTTCACTTTCTCTCCCCTTCTCTCTCTCATTCTTTTCTTTCTTTCTTTCTTTCCTTCCTTCCTTCCTTCCTTCCTTCCTTCCTTCCTTCCTTCCTTCCTTCCTTCCTTCCTTCCTTCCTTCCTTTCTTTCTTTCTTTCTTTCTTTCTTTCTTTCCTCTCCCACTATTTTGCAATTGTTGCATTTTGCCTCCCTTTGGCTGGCTGGAACCCTTTGTCCTTGCACACCCAGCAAAATTAAACTCCTCTGAGATGGCCAAGCCACAGGTTCCGGATTGCAAAACGCTTCCTCGCCCCCCCACCCCATCCCACCCCATGGAGCCAGAGGAGAGAGAAAGAAAAAGAGAATAAGACCCCAAACCACAGAAACCACCACGAACCCAACCTTTCTCTTCCTTTTTTTTTCTTGCAGAAGTAGCAGAAAAGGGTCCGAGAAACATCCTGTTCCCCCAGCCGCCCACCCCACCCGTGAGAAAGATGGATGTGAAACTGCTGGCAGGGCAGAGGAAGGGTCCGGGAAGAGGAGGGGGAATCACCCCACAGAAAGGAGAAGCTCGGGCCCGTTTCCTTGTTGTGGCCAACACAACGAGGAGGGAGGGGTGTGTGTGTCAGCAGCCTGAAACCCAGAGGTGTGTGTGTGCACATGCGTGTCCCATCTAGGAAATCGCTTTTGACGGTACTGGACGGACAGACAACCTCTGCCAACATAGCTCTTGCTAGCTTGAAGGTGTAACAAGACTTGGCAGGTAAGAAAATGGCTTTTGGGAGATTTTTTTTTTACTGTGGTTGTCATCCCATTTGCAAAGGTGTGTGTGTGTGTGTGTGTGTGTGTGTGTGTGTGTGTGTGTGTGTGGTTGTCAGTGGTGAATCATAGATTCTTGGGGTCCATAAAAGGACCCACCAGGTTGTCCCAAAGGTGCTTTTTCCCAAAAAAAAGCAATTGGACTTTCTTGGTTTTTACCGTCCCTCCCACTTCTCAGAAAACATTTCGCTTCTCATCCGAGAATCTTCTTGAATTCTTGGATGAGAAGCGCAAAACACTTTCTTTTTAAAAAAAAACATTCTTTTTTATTCATTGATAATCTTTTAATACATTTTATAAATAAAATGCATTTTGCGTTTTAGTTGATGCAAGAGAAAATAGTAGGAAAGTTAGGGGAGGGAAAAGGGAAGGGGAAAATATAGGAAAAAGGGGGGGGGGGGAGAAAGAATAGGCGTTGACTCCAGTAGAATAAGACAACAGCATCAAAACCTCAACTTTTAGTTTTAAATAATAATACCTGCTTGCCATTTCTAGTAATGACAAACCTATCTAATCGGTAAAACCTAAAATCAAAGATAGATAAGATAGATAGATAGATAGATAGATAGATAGATAGATAGATAGATAGATAGATAGATAGATAGATAGATAGATAGATAGATTATGTATGTATGTATGTATGTTAGGTAGGTAGGTAGGTAGGTAGGTAGGTAGATGATAGATAGATAGATAGATAGATAGATAGATAGATAGATAGATAGATAGATAGATAGATAGATAGATAGATAGATAGATTATGTATGTATGTATGTATGTAGGTAGGTAGGTAGGTAGGTAGGTAGGTAGGTAGGTAGATGATAGATAGATAGATAGATAGATAGATAGATAGATAGATAGATAGATAGATAGATAGATAATGTATGTATGGATGTATAGATGTATGGATGTAGGTAGGTAGGTAGGTAGGTAGGTAGATGATAGATAGATAGATAGATAGATAGATAGATAGATAGATAGATAGATAGATAGATAGATAGATAGATAGATAGATAGATAGATAGATAGATGATAGGGATGATAGAGAGATGATAGAGAGGTGGGGATAGAGATAGATAGATAGATAGATAGATAGATAGATAGATAGATAAGATAGATAGATAGATAGATAGATAGATAGATAGATAGATAGATAGATAGATAGGATAGATAGGATAGATCGATGATCTATCTATCATCTCGCACTATTTTGCGAGAATGTGTTTTTTTTTAATCAAAGCAGAGTGTAGACATCAAGCGAAATATTTTCAGGAAAAAAAACCAAGAAAATCTTATCTTTTGGGGAGAAAAAAAAATCACCTTTGGAAACCCGTGATTTGGACAATGGAGAATCACCAGCGTGCCTACCGTCCCTGTCCTAATGTTCCCTCTTATCAGTACCCATCTTATGTATATAAACAATGTTATATCTATGTATATTACCAACACGTACTTGACAAAAATAAAATAAAATAAAAAATAAAATAAAATAAATAAACAAATCTCTGTTGATCTGGAAAAGTTGTTTTGAATTGGATATGATGTTTGCTCCGAGTCTGGCTTTGTGCATTTTGTGTGTGGGTGTGTTCCTGTCTTCTGGACTTCAAACCAGTTGTTAACATGAATATATTTTTAAAAAAATAATTTAAAAGGGGAGAATAGCGGGGTGGACACCAGATATTTGGGGGTATAAAAAACTTTGGTGCTTTTAAAAGATCGGACAGCCATTTGCCTAAGTTGCTACAGGTATAGGATGTCCTACTTGGGCAGGGGGTTGGACTAGAAGACCTCCAAGGTCCCTTCCAACTCTATTCTGATTGATTGATTGATTGAAATGGTATAGGCTCTCCTGGTTGAGCAGGGGGTTGGACTAGAAGACCTCCAAGGTCCCTTCCAACTCTTGTTATTCTGTGTTAAACTAATTTCAATGTCCTATCTACTCTCTACCCATCTTAAAGTTCCCGAGATCGAAGAAGACTGCAGCCAATCCAGACCCAGTGGCCTTCAACACCCAGCATTCCCCAGCCAGGATGGCCATGGCATTGCTGGGAATTCTGGGAGTTGAAGTCCTTGGTCTGGAAGCTACCAAGGATGGGGGTTTTCCTAGAGAAACCGAGTCACACAGCTTCCCTCTCCTGCTTTCTTGTGCCCATCCAGGATGCTCAGCGCCAAACTGCTGGTCGGGGTCTTGATGCTCTGCCTGCCCACAGCATGGGTGGCACGAGCCAGCAGCTGCCAAGGCCCCGCACTTATCCCAGGGACCCCCGGTATGCCAGGGGCTCCGGGGCCCAACGGCCAGGATGGAGTTGACGGGAGCAAAGGAGAACGAGGGTAAGGAAAAAGAACATGCCCATTAAAGGACCTTATTAGGTGGGGGCAGACCCCAGCTTCTAGGGCAAAGGTCGGGAGGGAGCTTGGGTCATCTAGTCCACCCCTCTACCTTGGAGAAGGTCTACTGCGACAGCAACCCCCCCCCGAAGGGGGATTAACTACTGTATCTCTCCACCTCTGTGCTTCCCAAACCTTTCTCCTTCCTTACCCCAAACCACTTCTCGGGGAGTTTTATTGAATCGCGAGGACTGATCTTCCGTCTCAGGGCCAGAGGGGCTGAGGAGTGGGAGTGGGGTGGGGGGCTGGACCGAGAAAATCGCCCCTGCAGGAGCTGCATTGCCACGAGGGTCCGTGTAGCCTCTGTGATTGCAGACGGGTGAGAAGGTTGTCCCAAACGAGAAGGGTGGAGGAGGAGAAGGGAAAGATGGAGGTAGAAAACGAGATGGAGAGGGGAGGAAGAGGAGGAGAATCCATCCTTCCTTCCTTCCTTCCTTCCTTCCTTCTTTTTTCTATTTTCCTTCTTTGCTCTGACCTTCCTTCCTTTCCTTTCTCCGTCCTTCTTTCTTTCCTTCCTTCAATTTCTATTCTTCTATGATCTTCCTTCCTTCCTTCCTTCCTTCCTTTCCTTCCTTCCTCCATCCATCCTTTCTTCCTTCAATTTCTTTTTCTATTCTTCTATACTCTGATCTTCCTTCCTTCTTTCATTTTTTCTCTATCTTCTTCTCTCTCTCTCTCATCTATGTTCTATCATTTACAGTATCTACTTTCCATCCATCCATTCTTCCTTCTTTCTTCTTTTTCTCTCGATCTTCCTCTCTCTCTATCATCTATCTTCTATCATTTACAATATACTTTCCATCCATCCATTTTTCCTTCCTTCCTTCTGTCTTTTCTTTTTCTATCTTCCTCTTTCTCTATCATCTATCTTCTATCATTTACAGTATACTTTCCATCCATCCATTTTTTCCTTCCTTCCTTCCTTCCTTCCTTCCTTCCTTCCTTCCTTCCTTCCTTCCTTCCTTCCTTCCTTCCTTTCTTCCTTCCTTCCTTTTTCTCTTTCTCCCCTTCCTTCCTTTCTCTCTATCTCTATTTATCTTCTATGGTATTATTATCTACTGTATCTATTCCTCCATTCCTTCCTCCCTCCCTCCCTTTTGAGACAGCCATGACGAATGCCAACGCTACTTTCTCCCAAGCTCACAGCCACGCAATCTTGCACCCGTGACCGCTCAGCAACCTCTCCTTCCCTTGAGCTTCTTCAGACCAGGGAGAATCTCCTCCGCGACGCTTTCTCCAAGTACATTTCTGCCCGGGACTCAGATTCCTCTTCTCTGTCCTCTTCTACCTTGGCTGCAGCTCTTCCTCTCATTCCTCAAGTCGATTCTCACACTCAACCCCATTTACAATTCCAGTGCCTCTTCCCCACCCCCTAGTTTGCACCCACAACAACAACCCTACAAGGTAGGCCCCGTAGGTTCCACCGTGAAGCTTCCCCCATCTGTTGTCTTCGCCGCCGCACCGTCTTTTTTTTTTTCTTCCCACTTTTCTTAGGTCCGCCTGGAAGAGTCGAAGATTACAGAGACGCTGGCGAACCGGGTGAACCGGGAATACCAGGTTTCCCAGGAAATTTGGTCCCAGGGGACCCACCGGTGCCAAAGGTCCTCCCGGGGTCGCCGGAGAACAGGGCCCCAAAGGCGAATCCGGGGGACGCCAAAGCCTCTCACAGATCTGCTTTCTCGGCCACGCGGGGCGTCAATTTTACCCCGCGCCGGGCTCAACCGGTCCGCTTCGACCGGGTCCTGGCCAACGTGGGGGAACCACTACAACAACCGCTACGGCCAGTTCAACTGCCAGATCCCGGGGATCTACTACTTCTCCTACCACGTCACCTCGCGCGGGCAACCTGTGCCTGCAGTTGAAAAAGGGCCGAGGCAGCGCCAGCGGGGGAGAACGTGGTGACCTTCTGCGACTACGTTTTAAACACCTTTCAGGTGACGACCGGCGGGGGTGGTTCTGCGAGTGGCCCAGGGCGAGATGGTGTGGCTGGAGCCCACCGAGAAGAATTCGCTGCTGGGGGGCATCGAAGGCTCCGATAGCATTTTCTCCGGGTTCTTGCTCTTCCCTGAAGCGAACGTCTGAACCACGTTACGAGTTGCAACCCTCCCCGTCTCCTTTCTCCTGCTCAGCCCCCCCTGATTTGCTTTCACCCACCCCTGAAATTTTTTTTCAAAGGGGAGGGGGTGTAAACCCACTAACCTTCGAGATCTCGACGAGATTTGCAAATGAATCAATAAACCATAATTGAGAATAGGTTTCCAAGATTCGTGGGGGGATTCGAACTGGGGTTTCGGGCCAGCATTTCCCCCCCCCCCGGGAAGGGGGGGAGTTTAGGAAGTGGAGGGGGTGAGAAAGGCTTTTGGGGGTGTCTTTACACTAGTCCTCGACTTACAAGCGGTTAGTGACCGTTTGATGTTACGACAGCATTGGAAAAAAGGGACTTTTTTCACACTTATGACCGTGTTGCATCATCCCCATGGGACTTACATTCGGATGATTGGCCGCTGGTTCATAGTTATGATGGTGGCATAGCTCCCTGAAGAAATTCCTCGCTTAGCGACGTAAATTCTGGGCTCATTGGCGGTCGAGGAATGCCTGTATACGTTTTAAGTTTCACACAATGAAATAAAAATACAGTCACAGCAAAAGTTAAAAGCTAAGCAACGTTCAGGCAGCCCTGGACTTACGACCCCCAATTCTGACGGTCGTCAAACGAACTGTCGTAACTAGAGGAGTAAGTGTACCTGTACCTTCTATCCAGCATTCAGGTGAGCCAGATGCAGCCAGCAGAGGGCGCTAGACGCTCAAGGATTGGCCCTAGAGACCTTACAGGAGATATTGCAAGAGAGCCAGCAAAGAAGACCACCCCCCACTCCCCCCCCTCGCTTTATGAAAAGGGGGCTTTGTGGACACTGGTTGGGAGGGAGATTGAATCCCCCCCCAATATATATATATATATATATATATATATATATATATATATATATATATATATATATATATATATATATATATATATATATATATATATATATATATATATATATATATATATATATATATATATATATATATATATATATGTAGAATTTTTTTTTTTTTTGCTGATAAATGAAAATAAATGATAATATATATATTATCCAGTCTGAAGGCAGTTTGGCTGGCCCTCTGCA
>JALIGW010000011.1:22957413-22992413 GCA_023053685.1 Diadophis punctatus similis
CCTCCTTCCTTCGTCTCCTCCTTCCTTCCTTCCTTCCTTCCTTCCTTCCTTCCTTCCTTCCTTCCTTCCTTCCTTCCTTCCTTCCTCCTTCCCTCCCTCCCTCCTTTCCTTCTTTTCTTCCCTCCTTCCCTCCCTCCCTCCCTCCCTTCCTCCGCACTCAACCTGAGCTCTCAGCACACCTGGGCTGCGCCATCAAGCAGCAGGCCACCCCGGCAGACAGAGGAGAAAACACACCGCATACAATTCCGTGTAATTTTGTGTGCCTTAAACAACTCTCTCTCCCCCCCCCCAAACCAATTGCAAAGCCCTCTCCCCCAAACACATACAAGGAGAGGTGGGGGGGGCATGGGGGGCCCGCATAGAAAAAGACAGCAATCACCGTTCTTCGCTGCTCGTTTTTTTTTTTAATTGCATCACGGGTAAAAAAACCACAAAAACCTCTTGGCAATTTTCTCTCCGAATGCCATAAACTGCTGGAATAATTCCGATATGGCTGACAGCGCTAATGAATGCAATTAGTTGATTAATTAACTTCGCAGCAGATTTCAAAAAAATACGGTGCTTCGGGGAGGCGGGGGTCTCTGCGAGAGAAGGATGCAAGGGAAATCAGGGTGAGAAACAAATTCTCTCTTTTTTTTTTTTAATTCCCCGACGGTTTGGATATTAACACCCAAAACACGGCGGGTGTGAATTTAGGACAAGCAAAGTTGTGTCCTCTCCAGAAAGCTGCTGGCTTGCTTGAAGCTGAGGGATCATTAATCCCTGTTTGATGATTTTCCACCTCTTTTCTTTGTCCCCCCGAGGTGATCCACCGGAAGAGGGAATCCCTTCCCAGCCGCTGAATTCTTATGAGTAAAATCGCCTGGATGCCACCATTTTGAACACAAGGCGAGGCGCGAAGCAAAATATCAAAATATAAGCCCCTCCAATGGTTTTAAAATGCTGGCAATATGAAATGCAAACTAAATAACAGAATAACAGAGTCGGGAGGGACCTCGGAGGTCTTCTAGTCCAACCCCCCTGCTCAGTCAGGAAACTATACCAGTGATGGCGAACCTTTTTTTTCCTCAGGTGCCGAAAGTGCCCACACCTATAATTCAATGCCCCCACCCGTGTCCTGCCCCCCTGCACAGGCACACGTGACCCCCCCACACTGCCCCGCCCCCCGTGCATGCGCACTGCAATCCACCCACTCCCCACGCCCCATTTTGGGCCTAGCAGGCCTCCCTGAAGCCTCCGGAGGCTGGAAACGGCCCGTTTTCAGCCCTCCCCAGGCTCCAGAGGCCACCTGTGGCACGTGTGCCGTAGGTTCGCCATCACCATTTCAGACCAATGGTTGTCCAATCTCTTTTGAAAACCTCCAGTGATGGAGCATTCACAACTTCTGGTGGCAAGCTGTTCCACTGGTTGATTGTCCTCACTGTTAGGAAGTTTCTCCTTAAATTCCAGGTTGCTTCTCTCGTTGATTGGTTTCCATCCATTGCTTCTTCTCCTGCCTTCAGGTGCTTTGGAGAATAAATTGACCCCCCTCTTCTTTGGGGAAGCCCCTCAAATATTGAAATATTGCTATTATATTCCTCCTGGTCCTTCTTTTCTCTAGACTGGCCATACCCATATCCTCGGCTGACGACAGTTCGCTTAGTGACCATTTGCAGTGACAAACAGCGTCGGAAAAAAAGTGTCTCGGGGGCCGTTTTTCACACAAGGTCTTGCATTCGCAAAAAAAAAAGGACGACAATTTGCAAACGGAAACAGGGTTTTCAAAGCCTTATATTTATGCCCTCGTTTCAGGGAAGGGGGTGCATGTGCTTTGTAGTCTTGCCGGAGACCCCCAGGGATGTGTTTGTCTCTCTCTCTCACTCTCTCTCCCCTCTGCAGTGGGAGGAAGTGAGCGGCTACGACGAGAACATGAACACCATCCGGACGTACCAAGTTTGCAACGTCTTCGAATCCAGCCAGAACAACTGGTTACGGACCAAGTACGTGCGAAGGCGGGGCGCCCATCGGATTCACGTGGAGATGAAATTCTCCGTCCGTGATTGTAGCAGCATTCCCAACGTGCCGGGATCTTGTAAGGAGACCTTCAACCTTTATTATTACGAATCGGAATTCGACGCCGCGACAAAGAACTTCCCCAGCTGGATGAAAATCCTTGGTCCAAGGTGGACACCATCGCGGCCGACGAGAGTTTCTCCCAGGTTGACCTGGGCGGACGGGTCATGAAGATCAACACCGAAGTCCGGAGTTTCGGGCCCGTTTCCAAAAACGGATTTTATTTGGCCTTCCAAGATTACGGGGGTTGCATGTCTTTGATTGCCGTCCGCGTCTTTTACCGCAAGTGCCTACGCGTTATCCAGAACGGCGCCATCTTCCAAGAGACGCTGTCCGGCGCGGAGAGTACCTCTCTGGTGGCGGCCAGAGGCACGTGCATCCCCAACGCCGAGGAGGTGGACGTGCCGATCAAACTGTACTGCAACGGGGACGGCGAGTGGCTGGTGCCCATCGGACGCTGCATGTGCAAATCCGGTTACGAATCGGTGGAGAACGGCACTGTCTGCAGGGGTGAGTGAGGTTGGCGGCGGAGGGTTGGCGACTTGGGGAGGGTCAGGATCAGGGGTGGGATTGAAATTTTTTAGCAACCGGAATAGACTAGACTAGAATAAGGAATAAAATAGATTAGATTAGATTAGATTAGATAGATTAGATTAGAATAGAATAGAATAGAATAGAATAGAATAGAATAGAATAGAATAGAATAGAATAGAATAGAATAGAATAGAATAGAATAGAATAGAATAGAATAGAATAGAATAGAATAAGGAATAGAATAGAATAATAATAGAATAGAATGGAATAATAATAGAATAGAATATAAAATTTAGAATAGAATAGAATATAGAATATAGAATAGAATAGAATAGAATAGAATAGAATAGAATAGAATAGAATAGAATAGAATAATAATAATAGAATAGAATAGAATAATAATAGAATGGAATGGAATAATAATAGAATAGAATAGAATAGAATAGAATAATAATAGAATGGAATGGAATAATAATAGAATAGAATAGAATATAAAATTTAGAATAGAATATAGAATAGAATAGAATAGAATAGAATAGAATAGAATAGAATAGAATAGAATAGAATAGAATAGAATAGAATTCTTTATTGGCCAAGTGTGATTGGACACACAAGGAATTTGTCTTCAGTGCATAAGCTCTCAGTGTACATAAAAGAAAAGATAAGTTCGTCAAGAATCATAAGGTATGACACTTAATGATTGTCATAGGGTACAAATAAGTAATCAAATCATATTAGGAACCAGTCAATATAAATCGTAAGGATACAAGCAACGAAGTTACAGTCATACAGTCATTTGTGGGAGGAGATGGGTGATGGGAACGATAAGAAGATTAATAATAGTGCAGACTTAGTGAATAGTTTGACAGTGTTGAAGGAATTATTTGTTTAGCAGAGTGATGGCGTTCGGGGAAAAACTGTCCTTGTGTCTAGTTGTCTTGGTGTGCAGTGCTCTATAGCGTCGTTTTGAGGGTAGGAGTTGAAACAAACCAGATAGTTATAGAGGTGCAAATGCAGATGATGGATGGATGGATGGATGGATGGATAGATGATAGATAGATAGATAGATAGATAGATAGATAGATAGATAGATAGATAGATAGATAGATAGATAATTAGTGTTGGTTTATATATTGCCAACCCAACTGATTGGACAGTCCTAACAGATAGGTAGATAGGTAGATAGATAAAGAGCAAGCAAGCGAGCGAGACTTGGCCAAAATCACTTGAGTCCGTAGATGGAGCTAAACCAGGATTTTCCCAATCCGTTTGCAAAACCCTGCCCACTACACCACACTGCCCCTCCCTTCCCTGGATCAGAAGAAGGAACAGGCAAGCGTGATGCAGCGGTCAGAGTTCAACCCCGAGTTTGGGAAGGAAGCTTCACCGAAACGGAATTTGTACACAACCCTGCTTACACGTCCCAGAGGAGGGGAGGAGGCCATTCCCTGCGCGTATGTGTGTGTGTGTGCACACGCGTGATGTGCAGGGTGTCCCCCCCATCCCTCTGCCAACCTCCCCCCCCCCTCCCCAGGCATTGGCGCAGGCGCTTTGGGGTCCCAGCCGAGCGAAATCCAGCGCCTTTAATTAAAGACAATTATTGCTTTCAAGCGCCTCTCTTTGACTCAGGAGGCTTGTTTGCAAACAGACAGCTGTGGGGGCTTTTGTGTCTTTCCCCCCGCCCTCCCTCCCTCCCTTACCCTCCCTGCCAAGCGGCTTCTGTTCCTGGCACCCTCCTTCAAGCAGCCAGCATGGGTGCGAATCTTGCAACCCGGAAGGCGTGGAGCAGCGGGATGGGCAGACGCGGGGGGGGGGGGGATGCGAGGTTTTGCAAAAGAAGTTTCTTTGGAAAGGTAACCCTGCTCTTCCCCCCCCCGCCCCTTGGATGGCACGCGGTGTGGGAGGGGGACACCGCACCCTGATTCTGCAGGACCCCCGAAGGAAACCAGGTTTGCCAGCTCCGGCAGGTGAGAGAAGGAGGAAAAGCAAGATGGGCACCTTAAAATGCAAAGGAGAGACAGAGAGAGACAGACACAGACACACACACACACACACACAGAGAGAGAGAGAGAGAGAGAGAGAGAGAGAGAGAGAGAGAGAGAGGAGGAGAGAGAGAGAGGAGAGAGAGAGAGAGAGAAGGAGAGAAAGAGAGAGAGAAAGAAGGAGAGAGAGAGGAGAGAGAGAGAGAGAGAGAGAGAGAGAGAGGAGAGAGAGAGAAGGAGAGAGAAAGAAGGAGAGAGAAGGAGAGAGAGAGAGAGAGGAGAGAGAAGGAGAGAGAAAGAAGGAGAGAGAGAAGGAGAGAGAGAGAAGGAGAGAGAGAGAAGGAGAGAGAGAGAGAGAGGAGAGAGAGAGAGAAGGAGAGAAAGAGAGAGAAGGGGGAGAGAGAGGAGACAGAAATTTTTTAAAATGATTTTTCTTGGCACGATTGTTAAGTGAATTACCACCGTTGTTAAATGAGTAACCTGGTTGTTAAGTGAATCTGGCTTCCCCATGGACTTGGCTTGTCAGAAGGTCACCAAAGGGGAATTGTGTGACACACACACACCCCGGGACATTGCGGCCGTCGTAAATATGAGTCAGTGAAAACTGGTCCTATGTTGTAACTTCGAACGGTCACTAAACGAATGGTTGTAAGTCGAGGATTACCAGTAATTGGGTTAGTTCAGGATATTCTGCAGAGCCAAAAAAAGGGTTTATTGGTGGTGTCATCCGTCTTTAATCTCCAAAGCCACTGGAAATATGATGGGAACGTGTGGTATCAGCGAGGCAGTTGTTGGAAGGCAGTTGCAGCAACCACAAAAATCCACAAAAACAACAACCAAGGAATGACTCACAAGTGATAAATAAATATTCCGAGAACTGGAGTTAGAGAAGAAAGAGGAAAAGAGAGAGGGGGGGGGAGGAAGGAAGGAAGGAAAGAAGGAAGGAAGGAAGGAAGGAAAGAAGAAAGAAAGAGAGAAAGAAAGAAAGAAAGAAAGGAAGGAAGGAAGGAAGGAAGGAAGGAAGGAAGGAAGGAAGGAAGGAAGGAAGGAAGGAAGGGGAGGAAGAGAAGGAAGGAAAGAGGAGGGAGGGAGAAAGGAAGGAAAGAAGGAAAGAAGGAAGGAAAGAAGAAAGAAAGAAAGAAAGAAAGAAAGAAAGAAAGGGGAGGAAGAGGAGAAGGAAGGAAAGAGGAGGGAGGGAGGGAGGAAGGAAGGAAAGAAGGGAGGGAGGGAGGGAGGGAGGAGAAAAAAGAAGAAGAAGAGACGGAAGAGGAAGGGAATTAAATGATTGGAACTATTTATTATTTGTTGTTTGCTTTTTCACTTTTTTTGTTCAGTAATGAAAGCTTTACCCTAGCAATTATGATGCCACTAGAATTGATTGGTTGATTGGTTGGTTGATTGATTGGCGGACTGACTGACTAGGTATCATCAAGTCAAGCTACGTTTCTCTTGCAGAGGGTGTCAAACTACTTTTCTCCTTTCCATGGGGTCAAACCACGTTTCTTTTTTAGAGAGGGTTGAGCTACATTTCTCCATTCAAAGGGGGGGGTGTCAAGCCACGTTTCTCCTTTCGAAGGGCTCAAGCTACGTTTCTGTTTTCCTCACTGTTTTCGGGATGAAATTTGTTTTGATTTCGTTTTTCAGAAGCTTATCCCAGGATTTTTATTTTTTTATTTTTTTTATTTTTTTTATTTTTATTTTTTTATTTTTAATTTTTTTAATTTTTTAAAAAAATTTTATTTTTTTATTTTTTTATTTTGTCAAGCATATATAAAATTACAGAAAAAGTATAAACATGACTGTGAATACGTGAAACGTATAAACATGGTTATGTCGAGATGAAATGAATACGAATAAATGGGGACATTAGGACAGGGACGGTAGGCACGCTGGTGCGCTTATGCACGCCCCTCACAGACCTCTTAGGAATGGGGTGAGGTCAACGGTAGACAATCTAAGGTTAAAAATTTGGGGGGTTTGGGGAAGAAACCACAGAGTCAGGTAGTGCATTCCAGGCATGGACCACTCTGTTGCTGAAGTCGTATTTCCTGCAATCGAGTTTGGAGCGGTTCACCTTAAGTTTGCATCTATTGTGTGCTGGTGCGTTGTTGCGGTTGTATTGCAATATGTCAATATTGGGGCGCCCTTTCCACCCAAGGGACGCTCAAAATATGGTGCTGGGGATTGCTTTAACCGTTTGCATGCCGTCCAGATTTTTGCAATCGCGGCCAGGGACTCCTGCATGCATCCATACCCCCGGTGCATACAAAGCAACCCAGGTTTATGGGCCTCCAAGCCAGACCCTGAACCCTGATTGGCTAAGCCAGGGATGAGCAGGCTGCTCCCAGGGTCCCAGAGCCCCCTCCTCGCCCGTGGGGGGGGGAAGGGGGCCGTTGAGGGAGATGAAAAGCTTTGCAAAGCTCCTGGCTGAGGGTGAGATTTGGGCTTTTGTCTGGTGTGGGTTGTTGTTGTTTTTTTGTTTGCAGCCGTGCTGAGCTGGTGGCTCTGCTTCCAAAGCCCCCAGTTGGGCTCCGAGCCCGTTGCCATGGAAACCGCTTTCGGCAGCTGGAAGCCGTGCCCGGCTGGCGTGGCTGGCTGGCTGGCTGCAGTTCCCGTGGCCCAGGATCAATCCATCCATCAATCAGAACAAGAGCTGGAAGGGGACCTCGGAGGTCTTCTAGTCCAACCCCCTGCTCAAGCAGGAGAACTTAGACTATATCAATCAATCCATCAATCCATCAATCCATCAATCCATTAATCAATCAGAATAGAGTTGGATGGGACCTCAGAGGTCTTCTAGTCCAACCCGCTGCTCAAGCAGGAGAACTTAGACTATATCAATCCATCAATCAATCGATCAATCAATCAATCAATCAATCAGAATAGAGCTGAAAGGGACCTCAGAGGTCTTCTAGTCCAACCCCCTGCTCAAGCAGGAGAACTTAGACTATATCAATCAATCCATCAATCCATCAATCCATCCATCCATCAATCAATCAGAATAGAGCTGAAAGGGACCTTGGAGGTCTTCTAGTCCAACCCCCTGCTCAAGCAGGAGACCCTAGACTATTTCAATCAATCAATCAATCAATCAATCAATCAATCAATCAATCAATCAGAATAGAGTTGGAAGGGACCTCAGAGGTCTTCTAGTCCAACCCCCTGCTCAATCAGGAGACCTTAGACTATTTCAATCAATCCATCAATCTATCAACCAATCAATCAGAATAGAGCTGGAAGGGACCTTGAAGGACTTCTAGTGCAACCCCCTTATAGTCTCTTCTTAAAATCCTCCAGTGATGGACCACCACCCACAACTTCTGGTGGCAAGCTGTTCCACTGGTTAATTGTTCTCACTGTCAGGAAATTCCTCCTTAGTTCCAGGTTGCTTCTCTCCTGGATTAGTTTCCATCCGTCGCTTTTTGTCCTGCCTTCGGGCGCTTTAGACAATAAGTTGACCCCTCTCTTCTTTGGGGCAGCCCCTCAAATATTGAAACATTCCTCTCATTCCCCCCCACCCAGTCCTTCTTTCCGCTAGGCGGGTTGAGATCGCACCCCCATCCCAACCCTGGTTGAAATCTTGCCCTCTTGAGCTAAGCAGCTGGAGCTCAACGAGGGATTTCTGGAGCCATCCAAATCCCCCTCTCGGTTTTCAATTTCAGCGGGGGGGGGGTCCTCGGCCCACCCCACCCCAACCTGCAAGGATTAAGACAGACCCAAAAGGAGAAAATAAAATAAAATAAAACCAGCAAGCCGAGCAGGATTAGGCGAGACGGGGAGGAATTCTCCACCAATATAATGTTTGCTTTTTTTTTAAAGAGCCCCTTTCCTTGGTCCTCGTACGTCAAAAAGAAAATAAGAGTGGAGTTTTTCTCCCTGCTGGTAGAAAGCTAGCCGAGAAGGGATTGGCCAAAGCAGAGCCTCTTTCCAACCCCCCCCCCCCAAAAGGCTTGCTTCGTAACCAACCTTCTGATCCCAAGCGTCGTAAGTCCGAAGACCCCTTGTACATCATGCTTCAAAGAGCATCGGGCTTGCCTCCAGAAGTTGTCAATGCTCCCAACACTGGAAGTTTTAAAGAAGAGATTGGATAACCGTTCCGTCTGAAGTGGTGTAGGGTTTCCTGCCTAAGCAGGGGGTTGGACTAGAAGACCTCCAAGGTCCCTTCCAACTCTGTTGTTCTACTCTAAGAGGGCGGGCTGGAGGGCTTGCACCACGCAAGACGGACCCCACGAAAGCTCGAAGCCTCGTTTCCAACCCCCTCCCCCACCCTTACCCTTACCCTTACACACACACACACACACACACACACACACACACACACACACACACCGTAATTTTCCCAACCAAAGTGACTAATATTTCCACAAAGTGTCGGAAAGCGACATTAACAAGCAGCTAATTAGCACCGCCAATTTTTTTTTTTTGACAAGCCCCGTGTCAGAGCCTCTAATTAGTCTCGCATTCTGTTTTAATCAACGGTCTCCGTCACGCTTTTAATTTAATTTCTGGATCAAAATGCCAACCGCAGTTCGGGCGGGCCGGGAAGAGAGGTCAGGCATCTCTCTGTAAACTCGGCGTCTTTCGCATCTGGATCTTTTTTGGGGGGGGGAATCTCCCCATCCAAATATCTATATGTCGTCGTTCCCCCCGTCGTCCCCGGTCTCAATTTTTGGGGAAATCCAGGCTGCGTCGACTTCACAACTCAACCACCACAACAGAACTGAAAAATAAAATTTATTTACAGTCGGGGGGGGGATAGAGGTAGTTCTCGACTTACGACAGTTCATTTAGTGGCCGTTCGAAGTCACAGCGGCCCTGAAAAAAATAAAGGGACTTAAGATCGTTTTTCACACTTAACAACCGTTTCAGCATCCTCATGGTCACGTGATCAGAATCCAGACCCTTTTAGGATGCTGTGAGGGGCATTTGCAGTCTGAAAAAAAAGGTCACTTTTATGAATGCCGTTGTAACTTCGAACGGTCAGGATATGAACTGTCGTAAGTCAAGGATTACCTGCATGCTTTTTTCCATCCAGATGGAGAGGAGGAGGAGAGGGAGGGGCAGGAGAAGGAGAGAGAGAGAAGGAGAAAGAGAAGAGAAAAAAAGGAGAAGGAGAAGGAGCGAGAAGGAGAAGTAAAGACATGGAGATGGAGAAGGAAAAGGAGAGAGAGAAGGAGACAGAGAGAGAAGGAGAAGGAGAGAGAAGGAGGAGGAGAAAGAGAAGGGGAGAAGAAGAAAAAGAAGGAGAGAGAAGGAGGAGAGAGGAGATGGAGAGAAAGAAGGAGAAGGAGGAGAAGGAGAAGGAGAAAGAGGAGAGAGAAGGAGGAGAAAAAAGGAGAAGGAGAGAGAAGGAGAAGGAGCAAAAGAAGGAGAAGGAGACGGAGAGAGAAGGAGGAAAAGGAGAGAGAAGGAGAAGGAGCAAGAGAAGGAGACGGAGAGAGAAGGAGGAAAAGGAGGAAAAGGAGAGAGAAGGAGAAAGAGAAAAGAAGACGGAGAGAGAAGGATAGAGGAGGAGGAAGAGGAGGAAAAAGAAAGAGAGAGAGAAGAAGGAGAGAGAAGGAGAGAGGAGGAGGAGGAGAAAGAGAAGAATTGTGGGGGTCCTTGGTGCTCTCTGAGCTCGGTGGTTTTCTTGCAGACATTTCATGACCCAACTAGGAAACATCATCAGTGCTAGAAGTAGAGTTTGCAAACGGAGGAGAAAGAAGAAAGAAGGAGAAGGAGAAAACTCACTTAACCTTCCCCCTTAACCTTCCCCCTTTTCTTAATCTGGACTTTCTCCTGCTTTTAGCAATGTTGGGGGAGAGAGAGAGAGAGAGAGATGCTGCTTGGCCCGGGTCAGCTGTTCCTCCCTTTGTTCTTTTGAAGACCTGGCAGATAAGATTATCTTGGTTTCAACCCAGTCAAAGCCACCACAGCTTCTCTGAGTAAACTTGGAGAAATGCCATTTTTCCCTCCACCGCTTTGATGTTTCTCTTAGGAGTTTTTGTATGCGTCCCGAGATGAGTAACCAGGCCGGGAAGAGAGGTTTTTGGGGTGGGGTGGGATGGGGATGAGGAGGGGGCTTTCAAGGTGTGGCTTGACTTCCTCTTGCGGAGGTGGGGTGTCTCTGCAATGCAGAGGGAGGGAAGGGGCATTTTTTTTGCAGGACCCCCCCCCCTCAACTGCCTGCCAAACGTCCTGGAATTGCTGAAGGAAGACCCCAGACCCTTTTGCAATAGATCAGGAGCGCCTGGAAGGAACTAAAAAAAATATCCTTTTTTTTTCCTCTAGAGAAGAGTTTTTAGGGACAGGGATTCCAACTCAGCAGAGGAAGGGCTCATTTTTGGTCTCCCCCTCCCCAAATTATGAACCCCCCCATGTGGAAAATCCTGCAAAAATTGGATCATCAGACGCAGGTTGCCCCCCCCCAAAAAAACCACAAGAGTGTTTCTCAACCTTGGGAATTTTAAGAGGTGTGGACTTCACCTCCCAGAATTCCCCAGCCAGCATGCAGGGACTTCAACTCCCAGAATTCTCTTTACTGAACTGTTGAACTAATCCAGTGTTTCTTAACCTTGAAGACATGAGGACTTCAACTCCCAGAATTCCCCAGGGTGGAACTTCAGCTCCCAGAATTCTCCAGGGTGGGACTTCAGCTCCCAGAATTCCCCAGGGTGGGACTTCAGCTCCCAGAATTCCCCAGGGTGGGGCTTCAGCTCCCAGAATTCTCCAAGGTGGAATTTCAACTCCCAGAATTCCCCAGGACGATGGCCACCTCCATTCTTTACAGAACTGTTGAACTACTCCAGTTTTTCCTCAACCTTCTAGGACTTCAACTCCCAGAATTCCCCAGCCAGCCAAGCTTGGCTCTTGAAAGTTTCAAGCTAGCTCAGGGATTTTGGGAATTGAAGTCCCCATGTCTTAAAACCTGCCAGGGTTGAATTCTGGGAGCTGAAGTCCTCTTAAAAGTTGCCACGGTTGAGCAACGCCGTTAGTTCGATGAATAGGGCATTGGAGCCGGCGCACCGAATCTCTCCCCTCCTCTTTTTAAATGCACCCACCCACTCATTTGGTCTCTCTCTCCCCTATCCAGGCTGCCCATCTGGGACGTTCAAAGCCAACCAGGGAGACGAGAGCTGCGTCCACTGTCCGATCAACAGCCGGACCACGTCCGAAGGAGCCACCAACTGCGTCTGCCGGAACAGCTATTACCGCGCCGACTCCGACCCGCTGGAAATGCCGTGCACCAGTACGTCCGTCCGACAAGGTGGCAGAGAGGAGGGGGGGGGGTTTGAACGGATAAAACCTTGGACCCCAGATCAGATTCTTACAGATTAACAGAGTTGGAAGGGACCTTGTAGGTCATCTAGTCCAACCCCCTGCCCAAGCAGGAGACCCTACACCATTTCTGACAAACGGCAGTCCAATCTTTTTTTGAAAGCCTCCAGTTTAGAAAAATTTTATTCCCTTAAACTAGGTTTATCCGATTCTCCTCAATCTCACCGGCCAAGTTTTCCATTGCAGGTAGTCCTCAATTTATGACCGTTCGCTTAGTGTCCGTTCAAAGTTACAACGGCACGGAAAAAAAGGGACTTCAAATGTTTATTTCACATTTACGACCGTTGCAGTGTCCCCGTGGTCATGTGATCAAAATTGGCTCATATTTAGCACAGTCATTGCCACATGGAGTTGGACGGGAACTCAGGGGTCATCTAGTCCAACCCTCTCCCTCTCTTATCTCTTATCCCGGAGGCCAGCGAGCCGGAACAGTCATGTAATTTAACTTCTGCCGTCCTCTTTTCTTCTGATTACCTGGCAGCCATTCCTTCAAACCCTCCTGCCCGCCCGAGACAATCATTGCCACGTTGAGTTGCCCGGGAACTCAGAGGTCATCTAGTCCAACCCTCTTTATCTCCAGATTGCCGCCCTGAGGCCAGCGAGGCGCAACAGTCATGTAATTTAACTTCTGTTTTCCTCTTTTCTTTCGGTTCCCTGGCAGCCATTCCTTCAGCCCCCCAGGCGGTCATATCCAGCGTGAACGAAACCTCCCTGATGCTGGAATGGACCCCTCCTCGGGATTCGGGGGGCCGCGAGGATCTGGTTTACAACATTATCTGCAAGAGCTGCGGCTCGGGGCGCAGAGCCTGCACCCGCTGCGGGGACAACGTCCAGTTCACGCCGCGCCAGCTGGGCCTGACCGAGCCGCGGGTTTACATCAACGATCTCTTAGCGCACACGCAGTACACCTTTGAGATCCAGGCGGTGAACGGGGTCACGGACCAGAGCCCTTTCTCGCCTCAGTTTGCCTCCGTCAACATCACCACCAACCAAGCGGGTAAGAATTTATCGCTCTCTTTGCTGTGGTTTTCTAAAGTTTCTTTAAATGTCCTTCCCGGCTTCCGTTTTTCTGCCTCGTTCTTAAGTGCTGGAGTAGGGGGTTGGACTAGAAGATCTCCAAGGTCCCTTCCAGCTCTATTCGGATTGATTGATTGATTGATTGATTGATTGATTGAAATGGTATAGGATCTCCTGATTGAAATGGGGGTTGGACTAGAAGACCTCCAAGGACCCTTCCAGCTCTATTCTGATTGATTGATTGATTGATGGATGGATGGATGGATGGATGGATGGATGGATGGATGGATTGAAATGGTCTAGGGTCTCCTGCTTGAGCAGGGGGTTGGACTAGAAGACCTCCGAGGTCCCTTCCAGCTCAATTCTGATTGATCGGTTGAAATGAGCTATCGTCTCCTGCTTGAGCACGGGGTTGGACTAGAAGACCTCCCAAGGCCCCTTCCCCACCCTATTATTGTACGCATGTTTTGCAGGTCTGCGTATCTGTACAAGGGACCCCAGATCGCTAGGGGAGGTGGGAGGGGGCTGGAGGGTGGGAGGGGGGACTGCCTTGCCTGGATGGGGGGAGCGCTCGGCTCCTTCCCCGAGACTCGTTGCCCCCCTCCCCGTCTGCTCCCCTATCTTGCCTGTTGCAATTAAGCCCGACGGTTGTGAGTATATTGCAGCAGCTGTGAACATTGTCACCTTCTCAGCTGAGAAAAGTGGGGGGGGGGGGAGTGTGCGCTTTTGTGCGTAGCAGGAGGCACAAACAGTGCAACACACACATGCACACACACACACACAACCTCGCGGTTGTCATTTTTCCCACGTGCTCCGAGCTGGCTGAGGCTTATTATCCTCGGAGCTGCAAAACCCCTTCTTCTCCTGTTGTGATGTATCTATTCATTAAACCTAAATAGTAACTGTCGGCTTGCTAATTCTCCCATAATTAGAGAGGCCGCATCCTCGGGGCCATTCCCTCGGCTGCCTTCCTGCTTCCTCATTACGGGGATGGAAAGAGAAGCCGGGGAGACCAAGCAAAAAGGAAGGGAAAATAATAAAAATAAAAATAAAAATTCAGGGGGTTTGCAAAATCTGGCTTTTGCAAAGGAAAACAAAAAAACAGAATCAAAATAAAAAACCGGAGGTTTGCAAAACAAAACAAGACAACACAAGAGAGCCCGGAAGGAAACAAACAAACGAACCGACGTTATTCTTTCTGGGAATAGACAGGCTCAGAATACGGAATAACGGAGTTGGGAGGGACCTTAGAGGTCTTCTAGACCAATAGCTCTTTTTTTCTTATATAGCGCTTCATAGTGCTTTATAGCCCTCTCTAAGTGGTTTACAGAATTCAGCATATTGCCCCCAACAATCTGGGTCCTCATTTTACCGACCTCGGAAGGATGGAAGGCTGAGTCAACCTTGAGCCTAGTGAGATTTGAACAGCTGAACTGTTGAACTAGCAGTCAGCCTGCAATGGCTGCATTTAACCACTGCACCACTTCAGCTCTCACCAACCCCCTGCTCAAGCAGGAGACCATATATCAAATCAATCAATCAATCAATCAATCAATCAATCAATCAATCAATGAACTGGAAGGGACCTTAGAGGTCTTC
Source organism: Diadophis punctatus similis (assembly GCA_023053685.1). Lineage (NCBI taxonomy): Eukaryota > Metazoa > Chordata > Lepidosauria > Squamata > Dipsadidae > Diadophis > Diadophis punctatus. The sequence continues at coordinate 22,971,915 of JALIGW010000011.1, forward strand.
TAGTCCAACCCCCTGCTTGAGCAGGAGACCTTGATCATATCAATCAATCAATCAATCAGAATGGAGCTGGAAGGGATCTTGGAGGTCTTCTAGTCCAACCCCCTGCTCAAGCAGGAGACCTTTCAATCAATTAACCAACCAATCAGAACAGAGCTGGAAGGGACTTTGGAGGTCTTCTAGTCCAACCCCCTGCTCAAGCAGGAGACCTTGATCATATCAATCAATCAATCAATCAATCAATCAATCAGAATGGAGCTGGAAGGGATCTTGGAGGTCTTCTAGTCCAACCCCCTGCTCAAGCAGGAGACCTTTCAATCAATTAACCAACCAATCAGAACAGAGCTGGAAGGGACTTTGGAGGTCTTCTAGTCCAACCCCCTGCTCAAGCAGGAGACCTTGATCATATCAATCAATCAATCAATCAATCAATCAATCAATCAATCAATCAATCAGAATGGAGCTGGAAGGGATCTTGGAGGTCTTCTAGTCCAACCCTCTGCTCAAAAATTCCATTTGTCCAATCCCTTCCTGAAAATCTCCATGATGGCGCACCTATTCACATGGAGTCCTTTTCTTAATATTAATATTAAGAAATATTAATATTAATAACAATATCATGGAAGGATGCAAGCTATTCCAAGCAATTGACTTTCTGTCATTCGACCCAACCTTACCCAGAATTGCTCTGCTGAATGACGCAGTTTTCCTTCGCCAAGGGCAAAGTTGCGGGTCCCAAGTTGTGGTCACATGATGTCCCACTTAACAACCGTGGCCGAAAAGAGCATTAAATCGGCTACGGCCACGTGAGACCACCCTTAACAAGCGTTACCCCTTCACAGAACATTCCCCCGGTCCCAATTGCGGTCGTAAAGCCGAGGACTTTCTCTCATGCTGTAATTCTGTAATTCCTATGAGCGGGTTGGACTAGATGACCTACAAGGTCCCTTTCAACTCTGTTCATGCGGCCCGACCTTACCCAGAAATGCCTCAGAACGTGACAGTTGAATCACAAATGTTTCTTTCACCCGCTTTCTTGTTCAAACAAGGAACTCGCAGGCTGCCCCCCTGCCTTCCCGGACCCTCAATCAACCCCCCACCCCACCCCAATTTTTCCCTTGCGGGTCTCCTTCCCAAGCTCCCCTTCCCACATTTCTGACCTGACCTCTGAGCTGAGCTGTGTGTGTGCCGGACGGTAATTGAAAATAGCAAAATTCCCTCTCCGGCTCTCAGCGGTAACCTGACCACTGGGGGAAGAGAACTTCTGAATGGAGGTTGGAGGGGTGGGGGGAAGAGGAGACCCCCTCCCCAAAACACAGCTGCCCCCTTGCTTCCTTCGTCTCGTTCCTAACCCTTCCCCCAGTGACCCTGTTTGGGCGCTGGGGTAGAGGATTAAGGCGACCCAAGAAGGCTTGAACTGCTTTGATGAATCCAGGAGGGGCTTCTTTTGAAAAAAAAAAGGGGTGGGAGGGGGTTTCCCCGAGATTTACTCTGCAGAATTGGCAACTGACACCAGACAGGCCGAGAGGAGGAGGGGGGGCACAGGGGGGGGGCGCGTCTGGATGGATTGAACTTGGCAGGGTTTCAAGAAACCAAAGATAGTGGCAGTTAAGCGGGCGGGCATTTGTCCGAGGGTCTTCCTCGCCCCATAACAGTCGAGCCCACTTCCCCTCCTCTTCATCCTTCCCCCCCCCAAAAAAAGAGAGAAAGTGGGTTTGTTTCAGAGCTAAAGTTTGCAGCAGTTGAAGAACAATTAATCCAAATTTGTTCTGCTCTGGCCAAGATCCAAGGAGCTCCGTTTTTTTTTTTGTTTTTTTTGTTTTTTGCAAAGGGGCTTTCGGGGGGGGGGGTTTCTTGGATCTTTTCTTTCCCTCTGCGTAAGCCCCGTTTCTCACCCCCCCCTCTCACCCAGCACGGATGTCAATCAAAGGGCAGTTTTCATAGCAACAGAAAGGTGGGGATGGATTGTTAAAATCCGCGTGTTTAAACGCGTGGAGTTTTTTTTTTCATTCTCTGGTTGCAAATCGATGGAAGAATATCAAATGCTCACAACAAGCCAGGGATAAGCCACGTTCTGACCTCTTTGGCAAAAAAACCCAGGGTTGCTTTACAATTGGGGAATCTTACAAGGTTTTGGAGCAAAAGATCGGACAGCCATTTGTCCGGGATGGTATATAAGGTTCTCCTGCTTTGGACAGGGGGTTGGACTAGAAGACCTCCGAGGTCCCTTTCAACCCTGTCATTCTATGATCCTAAGGTCCAACTCTGAGGATCCCACTGTTTCCTCCTCTCCATTATGTATTTATATATGGACAGTCCTCGACCAGTTCATTTAGCGACCGTTTAAAGTTAGAATGGCACTGGAAAAAAAGGGACTTACGGCCGTTTTTCACACTTAAACCATTGCAGCATCCCCCCCCCATCAACAGTTGGATGCTTGGCAACTGGTTCATATTTATGACGGTCGCAGTGTCCCGGGGTCACTTGTTCCCCTTTTGAGACCTTCTGACTAGCAAAGGGGAAGCCAGATTCGTTTAATGACCGAACTGCAGTGACGCACTTGGCAACTGTGGCAAGAAAGGTCGTAAAATGAGGGCAAACCTCGCTTGACCCACGTCTCGCTTAGTGACAGACATTTGGGTGGCTCGGTGGCGGTCGTAAGTCGAGGAGTACCTGTATCTCAGCAGCTTCCACCCGAGATCAAAGATAGTGCTTAGATTAGATTCTCCTCTCTCTCTCTCCTGTAGCTCCTTCGGCGATATCCATTATGCATCAGGTCAGTCGGATGGTGGACAGCATCACACTCTCGTGGTCTCAACCGGATCAGCCCAACGGCGTCATCTTGGATTACGAGCTCCAGTACTACGAGAAGGTATCAAGGAGGACATTGGGGACCCAGAAGTTGGAGATTGTCCATATTTGGATCGTGACCTGTATAAGAAAGTCCTAGCCTTTCTCCTTCTCTTAGGACAGTGCTTCTCAAATAGTGGGGCACGCCCCCCTGGGGGATGCGGAGCGATGCCAGGGGGGCGCGTGTGACCCCGGGGAACATGCGTGGTCCCTCTCGATCGATTCCCCCGGACGGGGAGTGTTTTCCTAGTTGCATGCTGCTCCGAGCCCAGAAGAGAAGGCGGCCAGGCGGGGCGGGGGCGGTTGCATGGGTTCTTTTTGTTCTCGGCGGGTGCCGTGGTAGCCATGAACGGCGTGGCGAACCTGCTGCTGGACAAGGAGGAGCATCCTCTGCAGCTGGGCGAAAGCTTCGAATGGCACCCTAAAGCCTCCTTCCACACCATTCGCTGTGAGTGCCTGGCAGAGGCGGCGCTTATGGGCCAGGCCGGCGACCCCAAAACATCGGCTTGATTAAGCTGGCCTGGCCCCGTGTCAAAAGATTGGAGAGTTGGGGGGCGGGGCGCGAAATGTTTACTTCTTCCTAGGGGGGGCGTAACAGAAAATAATTGAGAAGCACAGGATGATCTCCATCACTGATCAGTTGTAGTATCTTCCAGGAACGGTTGGGTTGCTTAAGCGTACGAACGCTGTTATTCTCCGTCATGGTTGTCTACGGAGATTCTCCGTCATCCAGGTCATGGTTGTCCCAAAGGTGCTCTTCCCCCCCAGCCAAGAGGAAACTGGGACTTTCTGGTTTTTCTTTGAAGACATTTCGCTTCTCATCTGAGAAGCTTCTTCAGCTCTGACCAAATGGTGAGGAATGGAAGGATTTCTATTCTTTGCAGACAGCTGGTCATTTGCATTCTTTGAGAGAGCAGTTGAGGCCACTTGGAGATTTATCGGTGTCCTCGGAGTTCACCTGAGTCGTGCAAATGGGTGTGCAGCAGTTCCACAGCACTTCCAAGAAGGCTCCACCCCCCCATTTGCATGACTCAGGTGACCCCGAGGACACAGACAAATCTCCAAGTGGCCTCAACGGCTCTCTAAAAGGATGCAAATGATCAGCTTTGTCTGCAAGGAGTATCAATCCTTCCATTCCTCACCATTCGGTCAGAGCTGAAGAAGCTTCTCAGATGAGAAGCGAAATGTCTTCAAAGAAAAACCAGAAAGTCCCGGTTGCCTCTTGGGGGGGGGAAACACTTTTGGGAATCCATCATGGTTGTCCCAAAGGTGCTTTTTCCATAAATAAGCTTGACTTTCTTGGAGCTGTTTTTTTCCCTCCTTCCAAACATTTTGCTTCTCTACCAAGTAACTTCTTCAGAACTCCTGCAAACTGAAGAAGCTTCTTAGAGAAGTGAAACGTTTTCAAGGGAGGAAAAAAATACACAAGAAAGTCCAGTTTATTTTGGGGGGAAAAACACCTTTGAGACGTACGGAGATAATCTCACAGGGACCGTAAGATCCTGCCCGCCGTTCGTATTTAAGCATGTTTACTGAATTAATCCACGTTTATCCAGGAATGGTACGGAGGACTTCCTCGTTTTGGACACGAGGAAATAAATAGATTCTGGACACGAGGATGTGTATTATTTTTGTTTTTAGAAAAAGGCTAATTAAAACTGTGTTTAAACAGAGATACCGCGCACCCTCCCTCCATCAGAGATTACAAAAGCTGCATAATTCGCTCGGTGACCTATTTTCGATTGCCGGGAGAAAAAAACCAACGTGGGAAGGGGGGTTTCGGGGCAGCTGATGCTGCATAATTTATCCTGCTGTTTTGCAGAATTTGGCAGTCTCTTCTCCCCCTGCCCGGCTTCCTCGTGGCAAAGGGGAGAAACGTTCCTATTTTTCCTCTGGTTTTTTTTTCCTTTTTGTTTTTGCAAATACACACACACACACACGCACGTACCCAGGTTGTGTTCGCCCTTTTTAGCAAGACCATCATTTTGCAAATGCCAGTTGGGAAATTGCTAGGGTTGTGGTGCCGTTGTGATGTGGCTTCGGCACCGATCTCGGGGCCTTGGTGAAACCGATCTTTTTGCAACCTAAATATTTATACATTTTTAGAAAACAGCCATTGCTCAATATATATTCCTTTGTATTTCTGCACCGAGTCGGGGTTGGGCTGGATGACCTCCTGAAGCCCCTCCTAATCCCAAGGTTCTGATTTTTCTGCCCCATGCTGCATTATCCATCCTGGGACAAGCTAAGTGAAACCCAACCCACGTTATTTTCTGGCCAAGATTATGTCCCCTTCTCTGTTCTTTTACCGGAATAACCCGTCATTGTGTTTTTCCCGTAGGATCTGAGCGAGTTCAACGCCACGGCGGTCAAGAGTTTCACCAATACGGTGACCGTCCCAAACCTCAAGGCCGGAACCATTTACGTCTTTCAGGTGCGAGCTCGCACAGTGGCCGGCTACGGACGCTACAGCGGGAAAATGTACTTCCAGACGATGACGGAAGGTGAGTGGCGGGGGTTCTGCCCCTACCCCCAACCATTCATTTAGTGACCGTTCGAAGTTACAACAAGCTAAAAGGGACTTAGGACCATGTTTCATATTTAATGACCATTGCGGCCTTCCCTGTGGTCACGCAATCAAATTTGGACGCTTGGCCACTGACTCATGTTTATGACGGTTGCCACATCCCGGGGGTGTGTGTGTGTCACGTGATCCCCTTTTGCGACCTTCTGACCAGCAAAGTCAATGATTTATCAATGGGTTTCTGGACTGGGCAGGGGGATGGACTGAATGACCTCGGAGATCCCTTCCCATCCCTTCCAATCTTTCCCTCACTGATTTCATGATCTTATTGGAAATCCTGCATCGAGCATGGGGTTGGATTGGATGACCTCCCAGGCCCCTTGCAACCTTTCCCCTCAAGGATGTCGTGATCCCATTTAAAAATCCTGCACCGAGCATGGGGTTGGACTGGATGACCTCCCAGGGCCCCTTCCAACCTTTCCCTCAAAGATTTCATGATCCCATTTAAAAATCCTGCACCCAGCATGGGGTTGGACTAGATGACCTCCTGGGTCCCTCCCGACCTTCCCTTTCTGCGTTCCTAAGACTTCCTAGCTAGCAGGAATGGCTCTCTGCCGAGGCCCGCCCTGCAGGTAACACCTGGCTTAGTTTCATTTTCTTTTTTTCTGCGTGTCGTTCCAGCCGAGTACCAAACCAGCATCCAGGAGAAGCTACCTTTGATTATCGGTTCCTCGGCGGCCGGTCTGGTCTTCCTCATCGCCCTGGTGGTTATCATCCTGGTTTGCAACAGGTAGGCAGAAATCTGGAATGGGGGATTTTCAAAAAAAAAAAGCGAGAATATTCTAAACAGGCTTCCATTTTTCTGGCTTATCTCAGAATACAGTTAGAATATCCCACATTTTTGGGGTCCTGTATTCGTGGCTTGGGTTTCCCCCTTTCTACTACAGCTTCCTGGCTGTCCCCACCTACAGATCTTCTAGGAGGACTTCTCTATAACAGGGGTGTCCCTAAGTCAAAAAATTGAGGGTTGGACTAGAAGACCTCCAAGGTCCCTTCCAGTTCTATTCTGATTGATTGATTGATTGATTGATTGAGATGGTCTAGACTCCCCTACTTGTGCAGTGGGTTGGACTAGAAGACCTTCAAGGTCCCTTCCAACTCTGTTATTCTGTTCTAAATAGATGTATATAATAGATTATATTTTTAGGAAGAGATTGGACAGCCCTTTGTCTGGAATGCTATAAGGTCTCCTACCTTGAAGGTTGGACTAGAAGACCTCCAAGGTCCCTTCCAGCTCTATTCTGACTGACTGACTGACTGACTGACTGATTGATTCACTGATTGAAATGGTCTAGGGTTGGACTAGAAGACCTCCAAGGTCCCTTCCAACTCTGTTATTGTAGTCTGTTCTACATAAATATATACAGTATATAAGAGATTATATTTTCAAGAAGAGATGGGACAGCCGTTTGCCCCGAATGCGATCCGTTCTCCTGCCTTCAGGGTTGGACTAGAGGACCTCCGGGGTCCCTTCCATCCCTCGGGTACTATCTTCTACGTATCCACAAGCTTAAGGGGGTGGGGGCTGGATCAGGCAAGTGTGTTAACGGCACCCCGCTCTCCGCCCATAACCTTGCCGGACTTTGCTTGCAACGGTTACAACTTAGGAACAGGCTGAGCCTCGCGGGGCAAGGGGTGGGGAGGAAAGGTTTAAGGGGGAGGGTCTTGGTTTGGGGGCGTCAGTGGGGGGGGACGACACACTGCTGAATCCCAGCCTTGCCCCCCTACTCTGCTAGTCCGTCTGCCTACCGTTCAGCACGATGCTCTCCTTCCAGACGGCATGGGTTTGAGCGCAACGACTCGGAATACACCGACAAACTTCAGCACTACACCAGCGGCCACAGTATGTATGAGTTATGGGGGGGGCAAGGGGGGGCGGTCAGGGGGGGCAGGAGGGAATGCAAAACAACTCCCCCCTCCCGACCCTTAAACCCGAGCATCAAGGGGTGAGCAAATGACCCGTATCGGCTTCGTCTCCTTTGAGTAGTTACTCCCGGGATGAAAATCTACATCGATCCCTTCACCTACGAAGATCCCAACGAGGCCGTCCGCGAGTTCGCCAAGGAGATTGACATGTCCTGCGTGAAAATCGAACAGGTGATCGGGGCAGGTGAGGCCAACTTCAGGGGCTCTGGGCGATGGATCTGTTTTGCACCGAGTTTTTAGACGGGGCAACAACAGAAAAAGGGAGAGGGGTCCTTGGTGGTCTCTGAGCCGCGTTGTTTTCTTGCAGACGTTTCATGACCCAACTAGGGAACATCATCAGTGCTAGGAACGAGGAGGTTACCTCGTTTGGGTCATCAAACGTCTGCAAGAAAGCCCCCCAAGCTCAGGGGCCACCAAGGACCCCTCCTTCCAACCCTGAAATGTAGAAATGCGAGATTGTCTTTTTCTGCCCTTGCTCTCCCCCCTCCCCCTCCGCCCCTCCCCCCCAGGGGAATTTGGCGAGGTCTGCAGTGGCCATCTGAAGTTGCCGGGGAAGAGGGAGAGCTTCGTAGCCATCAAGACCTTGAAATCGGGGTACACGGAGAAACAGCGGCGGGATTTCCTGAGCGAAGCCAGCATCATGGGTCAGTTCGACCACCCCAACGTCATCCGCCTGGAGGGGGTGGTGACTAAGAGCCCCCCGGTTATGATAGTCACCGAATTCATGGAGAACGGCTCATTGGACTCCTTCCTTCGGGTAAGGCCCCCCCAAGGGGGCGGGGGGCGGCAGTTCCTCCCACAACCCCCCCCCCCGGTTGCAGGACACATTTCCCCCCAAGGGGAAGATTGATTGATTGATTGATTGAAATTGTCTAACGTCTTGAGCAGGGGGTGGACTAGAAGACCTTCAAGGTCCCTTCCAGCTCCATTCTGATTGATTGATTGATTGAAATTGTCTACGGTCTCCTGCTTGAGCAGAGGGTGGACTAGAAGACCTTCAAGGTCCCTTCCAGCTCCATTCTGATTGATTGATTGATTGATTGATTGAAATTGTCTAAGGTCTCCTGAGAGCTTAGCAGGGGGTGGACTAGAAGACCTTCAAGGTCCCTTCAAGCTCCATTCTGATTGATTGATTGATTGATTGAAATGGTCTAAGGTCTCCTGCTCAAGCAAGGGGTGGACTAGAAGACCTCCAAGGCCCCTTCCAGCTCTATTCCGATGTTTTGAAGTCAGTCAAAGGAATCCAGAAGAGAAGGTTGGGGAGAACTTATTTCTAACAAAATCCTGTTTCCTGGCTAAAGAGACCCTGGACCCCAGTGGCCAGCTCACACCTCCCTTCACCTGTCCTGGAATCTCACACCTCTTTCCTGTCCTCCTGTCCTTCCCTTTCAGCAAAATGATGGGCAGTTCACCGTCATCCAGTTGGTGGGCATGCTGAGGGGCATCGCGGCTGGCATGAAGTACCTGGCTGACATGAACTACGTCCACCGCGACTTGGCGGCACGCAACATTTTGGTGAACAGCAACCTGGTCTGCAAAGTTTCAGACTTCGGCCTCTCTCGCTTCCTGGAGGACGACACCTCCGACCCCACCTACACCAGCGCTCTGGTAAGAGGAGGGCTGGCGGGCCAAGACTTCGAAAGGTTACTAAGATAAGTCAAGGGACAAGCCAGGATTTCTGCCTCTTCTGAGATTGTTCTGACCCAACTCCCCAAACACGACAAACCCTCTGAAATTAAACCAATGATTCCTTTATTAGGAGCGCCGACAAAAAGTTTCTCTCTCACCGCAGGCTAACAAGTCTGTCCGGCAGGGAGATGAATAGTCGTCTGCCACATCTATTCACCTCCGCCCCCTGCCTTTTATCCCCAGAGCTACGGAGGGGCTTCGCTAGCAGCGGTGGCTCTTCCATCCCAAGGACCGGCTCATAGATTTCCACTGCTCTCCTCTCCTCTGCCTTCTGTGCATCCACGCGTCAGGCACTGGACCCAGCTGTTCCTCATCTTCCTCATCAGCCACCTCCAGACCTGGGGGCTGTTGACTCTCCATTGGAGGGCTGACAGACGGCCCAGGCTCCGTCTCTGTCTGTCTCTGTCTCTGTGTCTCTCTGTCTCTCTCTCTGTCTCTCTGTCTCTCTCTCTCCCTCTCTGTCTCTTTGTCTCTCTGTCTCTCTCTCTCTGTCTCTCTGTCTCTCTGTCTCTCTCTCTCTCTCTCTGTCTGTCTCTGTCTGTCTGTCTCTCTCTCTCTCTTCCAGGGGGGTGCAGAAGGCCGAGTACTGCCTGTCACACCCCTGGCCACGCCCACCATGGCCACGCCCACCCAGCCGGCCGTTAGGGCAGAGAACCGGTTGTTAAATTATTTGAATTCCTTCTCGAACCCAGTTCTCCTCCTTCTCTTCGCAGGGTGGGAAGATCCCGATCCGTTGGACAGCGCCTGAGGCCATCCAGTATCGAAAATTCACTTCTGCTAGCGATGTGTGGAGCTACGGAATCGTCATGTGGGAAGTGACGTCCTATGGGGAGAGACCTTATTGGGATATGACCAACCAGGACGTAAGTCACAGCTTTGAAACGTCTGAGGAATCCTTTGGGGCTGTAGATGGATGGAACCTTTCATGATGGCATCTCCTGTAAACACAGGGAACAGAAAATGAGGGTTTCCAGCCCGTTCCCAAAAAAATTATGGGTTGTGTATGTAAAAGGGGAGAAGGAACCCTTGTGAGAATTCTTCCAATGTTTCTAGGAGGCCTTAATCCCAAATGTTTCTCCTAACTCAGGGTCTTTCTCATCTAAACCTTTCTGACCACAATAATCATTGATTGGATGGGATTTGTTCAGATTTGTTATTGAAAGCACCATTTTCCACCTGCTAACCTCTCCTTTAGATAACTTCAACTGGTCTTCAAACAATACGATTGTGCAAGTCTGGAAGAGTAGATGGTCCTCAAAGCTGGAGGACAAATTCTGGGTCTTCCTAGCGTTGAAAATTATATTTTGAGCAATTCCAGTTCTCAGATCCCTTTCAACCAACAAGCAGGCTCACCTGAGCACCAAAGACCCCCTCATTTCATCCGTGAGCTACACATAAGTCTCCTTTATTAGATCCCTTTCACTCCAAACTTTTCCTATACAATGAAATGGTGGATGAGTGCAGCCGATTCTCTTTTGGGAATACAGATGGTCCTTGACATGTGACCCAAAGTTTTGTTACGACCACGGAGGTGGGCCCGACTGTCGGAACTTCGAATATGGTTTGCAAGTCCCCTTTTGGGGATCAGTCATAACTTAGAATGGTCCTAAGTCAAGGTCACGATGTGAATATTGTCAGTTTGTGCATCTCTATGTTTTCTACTGTTTCTTATATTTATGGTCAAGCAGACGTATGATATATTCTATTACGCATGCCTGCATTCCTGAAGTCAACTCCTTCCTTCTCTTCCGCCATTTCTGCAGAAGGTAGAAGTGATTTATTCTTTAGCCGATAAGATGTAGCTTAATAAGGATTCTTTTTATTATTTTCTACTGAAATAAATATTTTGTTAATTAGATTTGAATCTCGGTTTTATTTTCTAATGAGAATGACTTCAAAAGGGAAGCAAAGATCCATCGACCTCCGGAGGATTGATATTCTCCTCCCGTTAACAGTCAAGGACTAGCTGTAGAACCAAAATAACAATAAGTCGGGAGCCATGAGCGTAAAATTCACACAGGGTTCAAGAGGTGTAAAATTACGGACCCTTCCTTTTGCAGGTAATCAATGCGATCGAGCAAGACTACCGATTACCACCGCCCATGGATTGTCCGAACGCTCTCCATCAGCTCATGCTGGACTGCTGGCAGAAGGACCGCAACCACAGGCCTAAATTCGGACAGATTGTCAACACCTTAGACAAGATGATCCGAAACCCCAACAGCCTGAAAGCCATGGCACCCCTTTCCTCAGGGTAAGGAAGCAAACTCTCAAGACTTTTGATACTGAAGAGGACTATCGGTTTGTTGCAGAAAAATCAACCCCAGAAGCACACACAGATAACTGATTCAGCCGGATTCATTACCTTCTTTATATACAAGAATATAGATGAAGTAAATTTTACAATGCCAATATAGATTCTTCTTCCCCGTAGTAGCAGTTACAAGTAAACACACAGGCAGGAGAGAACAGTCAGTTTCATTTTCAGCAGAGCAGAGTGGACTGAGAGTACAGAGTGGGCGGAGCCATGCCCAGCCTTCTAGCTTCAGTTTCGATTCTCTGCACAGACTCAGATGTGTTTAGCTCCCATCGGCTGACTTAGTTGCTATGCCTCTTCATTGGCTGGCCTTGTTACCATTGGCTTTCCCAGTTCATGAATATTCTAACAAAGACTTTGTGTCTTCTTCGTTGGCTGAGGGACCTTCCTTGGAAACAAACTCTTGGACTTTGACCGTGGAGAAGACTTTGAGTCTTCTTCATTGGTTGGAGGACCTTCCTTGGAAGCAAACTCTTGGACTTTGACATTGGAGAAGACTTTGAGTCTTCTTCATTGGTTGAAGGACCTTCCTTGGAAGCAAACTCTCAGACGTTGACCGTGGAAAAGACTTTGAGTCTTCTTCATTGGATGGAGGACCTTCCTTGGAAGCAAACTCTTGGACTTTGACATTGAAGAAGACTTTGAGTCTTCTTCATTGGTTGGAGGACCTTCCTTGGAAGCAAACTCTTGGACTTTGACACTGGAGAAGACTTTGTGTCTTCTTCATTGGATGGAGGACCTTTCTTCACGTGGGTTGACTGGAGGTCCAACATGGGGATCTACCAAGGATTAAGTAATATCTGTATTGAAGAGAGTCACCAAGGTTGGGATAAACCTGGAATAAGGTTCCCTCCCTTAAACACCACACACACACACACACTCACACACACGCACCTTCTTCTGTTGTGCCCTGAGAGGCCACAGTTTCTAGAACTTTTTTTGAATGTCTAGAAGTTTTTCCCAAATATCTGCAGCTCCTCAGTGTGTTCAGTCCGTGACATCTTTCATTTCCCTGTTTGGTTTAATTGTGTAGGTAGTCCTTTGCTTACAACGCTTTGCTTAGTGACCGTACGACATCACAACATCCCTGAAAAAAAGGGATGTATGACTGTTTTTTTCACACTTACGACCGTCGCAGCCTCCCCGACGTCCCAATTCAGCCGCTTGGCAGCCTCTTGGTTCCTATTTATGATGGTCACAGGGACATGTGATCCCCTTTTGCGACCCGTGGGGAACCCGGGTTCCCTACACAACCGGGCGACGAACTTCACAACCGCAGGGATGGTGGCAGGAAACGGTCGTAAAAACGGGGCAGACGTCTCGCTTAGCAACGGAAATGGTGGCCGTACGTCGAGGATGCCTGGTGGCAATTTTGAAATTTAAATGGATTTTAATTTGATTGACCTTGCAGGATTAATCTTCCTTTGCTGGACCGGACCATTCCAGATTATTCCAGTTTCAATACGGTCGACGAATGGCTGGAAGCCATCAAGATGGGCCAGTACAAACAGAATTTTGCCAGCAACGGGTTCTCCACTTTCGACTTGGTTTCCCAGATGACGATGGAGTAAGAACACCAAGCCTTAAAATTGTAAAATATTTCCTCGCGTAAAATCAAATACGACTTACAACCATTCGTTTAGGATCCTTGGGGAAGCCAGATTCACTTAGCAACCGCAGGACCGATGTAAGACGCGCAGAGGTTCGCCGAAGAGCGGCGGCAAGGAAGGTCGTAAAACGGGGGGTAAAGTCCACTTAATGAATGTCTCGCTTAGCAACAGAAAAGTTGGGGGTCCGGTTGTGGTCGTAAGTCGAGGACCACCTGTAAAATAGAAGCAGAAATAAAATAATGAAATAAAATAAGATAAAGTATGATGGAATGGAATGGAATGGAATACAAAATGCAAAACAATACAAAACACAAGACAGTACAATACCACAGTACAGTACAATACAATAAAAAATACACAATAATACAAAATACAAGACAGTACAGTACAAGACAAAATACAAAAGAATAGAATATAAAATATAATACAATACAATACAAAATACAATACAGTACAGTGCAACAGAATACAATACAAAATACAAAACAATACAATATAAAATACAATACAATGTAATATAAAATACAGTAGAAAATGCAATACAAAACAATACAAAATACAATACAGTACAGTACAGTACAATGCAAAATACAACATAATACAAAATACAATACAATACAAAGTACAAAATACAAAACAATACAATATAAAATACAATACAATGTAATATAAAATACAGTAGAAAATGCAATACAAAACAATACAAAATACAATACAGTAAAATACCACAGTACAGTACAATACAATACAAAATACATAACAATACAAAATACAATACAGTACTGTACAAGACAAGACAAAATACAAAATGCAAAACAATACAATGTAAAATACAATACAATGCAATATAAAATATAATACAAAACAATACAAAATACAATACAGTACAGTGCAACACAATACAATACAAAATACAAAACAATTCAAAATACAATACAGTACAGTGCAGTACAATGCAAAATACAAAACAATACAAAATACAAAAAAATACAAAGTACAAAACAATACAATATAAAATACAATACAATGTAATATAAAATACAGTAGAAAATGCAATACAAAATACAATACAAATACAAATACAATACAATCCCTAATCTTCCCGCTTCCTGCTCTTCTTCCCGTCCCCAGAGACATCTTGCGAGTCGGAGTGACGTTAGCTGGACACCAGAAGAAGATCCTCAACAGTGTCCAGGTGATGCGGACACAGATGAGCCAGATCCAGTCCGTGGAAGTTTGAGACGTGCTTCTCGCGCACATGGCCACGGGTTCGGAGGTCCTGCTCCCTCATCGTCCTGGAGCACGTCCAGGTTTCCCACGGACCTCGGGGCTCCCCAAACCAAGACGGACACGGAGCACCGAGCGGTCATGGACTCTGAGCAAAGCAGAGCCACCCTGGATTTCTTATTTAGGAGGACACGTCCAAACCCCACGTCAGTGGCGTGGACCTCCTCCTCAAAGGGCTAAAGTCGGGGTAGGGACAGCAAGCTGCCCTTTTCGGAGGGGCCCCTTCAACCCTGTCCATCCTTCGAACGAGCCGTTCCAGCGTCGCCGTCTACACAGGAGGTCCCCGAACATCCGGAATGGAGCTGTGGAGGCTTCCTCTCATTTGGAGTTCAGTGGACGTGATCTTTGGGCTGGACCGAAGAAGGGGCCAGAGACAGGAGGTTTTTACCTACGGACGGGTCTTTTTGAAACCCTCTTTCCTTTGAAGGACAGAAGCATTTTTTTAAAAAACAAATTTTGATGTCCTCGTCAACCTTTCAGATCGGTCCCCGATCGAGTTGGGACTGGGTTCGAATCTTGGCGCTTCCCGGAACCCATTCCGCTTTTGCACCCCCCGAACGGCAGCTCTGACACACTCGCGATGCCTTCCTCCCTTTGTAGCGTGTTGTAGACTTCTTGTGTTTTCTGTTGTGGTTGTCCACGACTTCTCCTTCGTTTGCAATGGGGCTCCCGAGGGGGTTGTGGGGTGTGTGTGTGTTGTTTTCGCCCTCCTCCGAATGCAAAGAGAAAAAAATTGTGCTTCTCCTCCCAAGGAGCCAGGCATTGACACCAAGTTGCTCCTAAGTGTGTGTGTGTGTGTGTGTGTGTGTGTGTGTGTGTGTGTGTGTGTGTGTGTGTGTGTGTGTTGAGAGAAATTATTATTATTTTTCATTTGCATTTGTGCTGATTGAGCCTGCGATATACTTTCCTAATGGAGACTCGCTTTGGATAACACGCTCGCTCGCTTATAATTGCTGTGCGGATTTGACATGCTTCGACTACAGGTAGTCCTCGACTCACAACAATTCGATCATTCAGAGTTGCAAACGAGTGACGTAGGAACCATTTTTCACACCACCGTTGTACTATCCCTGCCATCACAGGATCAAAATTCAGACACTTGACAACCGACTCGGATTGATGACGGTCGCAGTGTCCCGGGGTCCTGTGATCCCCTTTTGCGACCTTTCGCCAAGCCGAGGGGGAAGCCGGCTCCAATGAACAAAAGTGTGACTGATTTAACCACAACTGCGATCTCCTTAACAATGGTGGCGGGAAATGTTCGTCAAACGGGGCCAAAATTCGCTTCACCACCGTCTGGCTTAGCGACAGAAGCTTTGACCTCGATTGTGGCCGTAAGCCGAGGACTACCTGTAGTCGGAGCATGTCGAATCCGCAAAGCGATTATAAGCAAGCGAGCATGTTATCCAAAGCGAGCCGCCGTTAGGAAAGCGGGTTAGCCTCCGTGTCTTTGCAAATGGGATATTAGATAAGACGTGAGGAAATTACCTTTGTTTTGTGTCAGAAGATCTCCCTTTAGAAAACACCACACACACACACACACACACAGACACACACACAAAGCCTTTGACGTATGCCTGAAAAGGCGAAGTGCTCCCATCAAAATTCGCTTTTGCACAAGAAGGCTGCTCTGCCTCGTTCCCCCTCCCCTTTTAAGAGGAGGGGGCTTGGCTCGCTGTGCCAAATTATGTGTGTTTGTTCAAATCGTGGGTATCCTGTCCTCCCACCCACTCGTCTTTTCATTCTAATTAAGATGTGTGGTTGTTTTTTTTCCATCTGCGAGCTGGCTTATAAAGAGCTTTTTCCAGTCTCTTTTATCCGTAGTAGACTTTGGCGATTTGAAGATGGGTGGATTTCAACTCCCAGAATTCCCCAGCCAGCATGGAGAATTCTGGGAGTTGAAGTGCACACCTGCTGCATGGGGAATTCTGGGCGTTGAAGTCCACCCACCTCCACGTTGCTAAGCTTGCAAAACGCTCCGTTCTCGATTCTGCAGCCGGCGTCCGTGGACTTCAACTCCCAGAATTCCCCAGCTAGCGCGGAGAATTCTGGGAGTTGAAGTACACATTTGCTGCATGGGGAATTCTGGGCGTTGAAGTCCACCCAGCTTCACGTTGCTAAGCTTGCAAAACGCTCCGTTCTCGATTCTGCAGCCGGCGTCCGTGGACTTCAACTCCCAGAATTCCCCAGCCAGCGTGAAGAATTCTGGGAGTTGAAGTACACCTTTGCTGCATGGGGAATTCTGGGCGTTGAAGTCCACCCACCTTCATGTTCCAAACTGAAGAGAAACGCTCTGTTCTCGATTCTGCAGCCGGCGTCCGTGGAGTTAAACTCCCAGAATTCTCCACGCTCGCTGGGGAATTCTGGGCACCGAAGTTCACACTGCCTGTTGGTTTTCACAACTTGGCTCTGTTCTCTCTGTGTGGAAAATTCTCAATACCACTACCACCACTTCATCTGCTTTACTGAATTCACGTCCACCTGTTCCAAGGCTGCCCCGTTGCACCGGACCGAGCAATAAAATGGCAGGCTTATGGGTACGGTGATCCTCCTAAGAGGAGGACTTTGGTGTAAGAAAGGAGGCGATTTAAGGATGAGCAAAAGCCCCCCCCCCGAGTTGGAAGAAACACCGTCAAGAGCCGTTCATCTGGAAGGCGACATTATTCTCCTTGGATAAATAGGTTACCATCTTCAAACCAGCTTTTGGTTGTCTGGATGTGAACCTGGCATAAAACGATGGAATTACGGAGGAGAAGTGGCTGCAAGCAAGAGCGAGTATTTATTTAAAACGGAGAAAATTTAAGATTTTTCTTCTCTTGTCTGTAATTTCCTTTTGGGAGGGGGGGCGCGTGTGTGTGGAATTGGAGGGTCTTGGACTTTGGACATTCATGGACCGTCCAGCTTGGAAGGACTTGGAAGCTTCACGCAAGACGCGTCTCAATTCATCGCCAGGTCCTTATTTTAAGGAGACCCCCCCTTCATCTCCGGAGGGACCACCCATGCAACCTTTGTCCTTTACCCCTGACAGTATTTGTATTTTTGCAACAACAACAATGTGAATAACAGGTTGTTTTCCAGCCCTTGTCCTTTGCCCCCAAGGATGCGTCTTCCATTCCAACCAGGCCTTCTCCGTACTCCGCCGGACATCTTTGGGGTGTCCGCGGGAAAGGGGAGAAGGGAAACCCGATGTATTTATAAAGAAAACACAAAACCCGTTACTCCGCCATCTTTGTAGGAGTATTTTTAAGAAGACTTTTTTTTCCAAAATAAATGTGAAGTGTGAACGTTTGGACCAGTTGATCTTTCCTTCAGTCTTACACCTTTGGACTTCTAGACCGGTGATGGCGAACCTTTTTTTGCCCAAAGGGCGGGCACGCACGCCCACACCCATAATGCAATGCTCTCTCTCTTGCGCATCGCGTACAACCCCCCCCTTCCGTGCAGGCCTCACTGAAGCCTCCCCGTTGGGCCCGTTTTTCACCCTCCCCAGGCTTCAGGAAAGCCTCCGGAGCCTGTGGATGGCGAAAAACAGACCCAACGGGCCAAAACTGTATTTTTCGGACTATAAGACGCACCTAAATTTAGAAGAGGACAACAACAAAAAAGGTTTTTTGGCCTCCGTGCGCCTCATTTCCGCCCTTTTTTCTGCCTGTTTTCGAGGCTTTTTTCGACCCATTTTTTCAGCTTTTTTCGGCCTGTTTCAAGGCTTTTTTTGGCCCGTTTTTGAGGCTTTGGGTCCATTTTTTCCAAAAAACGGGCTGAAAAAAGGCCCGAAAACGGGGTGTGCAGAGGCCAAAAAATGGCCGACGGGTGGGCGGGGCTTCAGCAACATTCAGTCTATAAGACGCACAGACATTTTCACCCCCTTTTGGGAGGCAAAAAGGTGCGTCTTATAGTCCGAAAAAATACAGTATATTCTGACAGAGAAACCTTCATGTCAGGTTTTCCTGCAACACTGACAATTTAAAAAAAAACTTTCTAAGTTTAACCCACATGCTCGCTGTCAATAATTCATGCCTAGAATTTCCCTTCTGTGGCTGGAGGATAATTTTCTGTGCTTTGGTTTCGTGTTTCATACTTGATGAGGTTTTGGAGGGTTTTTTTTTTGACCTGGCGAGAAGCCGATGAGGCATGTCCATAGGGCAGGACACAACTCACGATGCTTCCACCCAGCGTCACGCAATGTGACACAAATCCGGGTTGCCTCCTTGGTGTAATCACATGTCAGGTTATTGGTTTGGGTGCCCATGTGGGCCTCTGCATTTATATTGTTGAGGTAGGGGACTGTCAGTAATTGGAACGGAATGGAATGCAGAAAAAATGCAGAATAGAATAGAAAATAGAATAGAATAGAGGAGAGGAGAGGAGAAGAGGACAGAAGATAAGATAAGAGAAAATAGAGAAGAGAAGAAGAAAATAGGATAGGATAGAAGAGAAAATAGAGAAGAGAAAATAGAATAGAATAATGAATAGAATAGAATTTGAACAGAATAGAACAGAACAGATTGCAGAAAAATACAGAACAGAACATAATAGAATGCAGAAAAAATGCAGAATAGAATAGAAAGAATAGCGATAGAAGAGAAAATGCAGAACAGAACAGAATATAATGTAGAACAGAATAGAAAATAGAATAGAATAGAATAGAATGCAAAAAAAAAATGCAGAATAGAATAGAATAGAAAATAGAATACAATACAATTTGAACAGAATAGAACAGAATGCAGAAAAAATGTAGACTAGATTAGAAAGAATAGCAAGAGAAGAGAAGAGAAAAATGCAGAATAGAACAGAATAGAATGCAGAAAAATGCAGAATAGAATAAAATGCAGAAAAATGCAGAATAGAAAATGGAATAGAATCTGAAGAGAATAGAATAGAATGCAGAAAAAATATAGAATATAATAGAAAGAATAGCAATAGAATAGAATGCAGAAAAATGCAGAATAGAAAAGAAAATGGAATAGAATTTGAATAGAACAGAATGCAGAAAAAATAATAGTAGAATAGAATAGAATAGAATAGAATAGAATAGAATAGAATAGAATAGAATAGAATAGAATAGAATAGAATAGAATCACAGAGCTTGAAGGGACCTTGGAGGTCTTCTAGTCCAACCCCCTGTCCATGTCTTTTCATTTTCTTTTCGAAAACAGAATTAACCCGTCTTTAGCATTACTGTAGCCCTCACCCTTTCGAATCCAGGATTCCCAACTCAAGGACCGCCGTACTTATGGCGGTCCCGGAACCCGTCTTCCAGCCGTTTCCAAAGCTTTGGTGAACAGCGGGCGAAGACATTGAGACTCCCTTCCCTCCCCCGGCTCCTTCTGCTGTCTCCTGGGGGGGGGGGAAGAGGCCATCCATGCGTGATGCTTCGATCTTCTCCAATTAACTTCGCCTTCTCTGAGAAGGATTTTCACACCCCTGGACCGCTCCGTCAAAAATAGACCTTTGGAGCGTGATCCAACCTGGCAGGGGAGGGACAGGGCAGCCACTGAGAGCGGGAGACGGGGACAGAAGACCACGCAGATGTCCCGGCTCGGTTCACGGCCTCCTAAATGGCCCAGAGACACAAAAGGACATTGTGATTATGTTTTGGTCTTCTGCAATGGGCCTTCCAGACCAGCTGTGTTGACGGGGCGGCCTTGAACCGGGGTCTCGTTGACGGATATTACTCTTGATGGACTCTTTCACGGTGCCAACGTGCGAAAGGGCGCTGAACTCTTGATGACTCCCATTTCCACGGGTTCAAAAGTTCAGGGGCCATCAAGAGAGATCATCGTCCATCTCCAGAAACTGGTAGAGGGGGGAGGTTGGCCTTCAGCCCAAGGGGATTGTGCCTTCCCCGTGACATCAGTGGGTTGGTGGAACCAACCATGTCATCAGAAGACGACAAGCCCAAGATTGACACATCAAAGGATGCCCCAGTGCACCCACTCATTGGGTGGAAGGTGGTGGGCTTTCCAAGCCGCCGGGGTGAATATGGAGAAGCAAAATGGGAGGAGCTACCCGCGAGAACCACGACTCTCCCCTCCCCCAACACGTGCAAAGATTTAGGGCATCGGTAATATTTTGCCCATCACTGTAGGCTTCAGTTAACAAACAAGGAGGTCTGTGGACCAACGGAGAAGAAAGAAAAGCCAGGGTTTTCTCATGCATGGAAGGGCATCTGTTGTCAACCCATGACAGGTTGGCCTCTGGCCATCCATGGCGACTTCCAAACGCACTTGCAGCTGGCA
>JALIGW010000011.1:22994913-23006406 GCA_023053685.1 Diadophis punctatus similis
GGATAGGGATAGGGATAGGAATAGGATAGAATTAGATTAGAATAGAATAGAATAGAATAGAATAGAATAGAATAGAATAGAATAGAATAGAATAGAATAGAACAGAATGAAGCACAGGACACAGATCCCTGCCTTTCAACCTTGGCAACTTTAAGACGTGTGGACTTCAACTCCCAGAATTCTCCAGCCAGTACAGAGTACAAAACCTGTACAAGATCCCCCCTTTCTTAATTTTTGGGGGTCCCTTTCCATTTCTTGCCTGGATTAGGGGTGGGGGCAGGACCTTTGTTCTCCTTCCTAGGTCTTTGCGACTGAGGTTGGTGGAGACACACAACAGCTTGTGGCCGGGAGCTTAGCCCCATAAATCTGGATTTTGCTCTGTTCCAGCAATAGATTGCAGAAACTCAGAAAGGGGTGACAGAAGCGGAGAGACGGGAGGAAAAAAACCTGCTACTACGGAGCCCATCACGCACCTCTCTTCCCATCCGAAGGCAGGAGGAGGAAAGCAGACCCCAGAAATCATGGTAGGTCCATCCTCCTCCCTGATGTTTGGGCAGCAGACAAAGGGGGAGGAGAAGAAGGGGAGAATCCAAGAATTTGGCAACAGGGTTGCTAAGGACTGAACACACACACACACACACACATACACACACACACACACACACACACACACACACGGCCTTTGGGGACCATCCTGCACCCAGAGGTTCAGGAACGCTGGGTGAAGTAGAAGGAAGTGGGGGGCCTTGCCAGAAGAATCGAGAAGAAGGAATTTTGAATCAAAAATCCAGGAAGAGGATAGAACATAGGATAATAGGATTGGAAGGGACCTCGGAGGTCTTCTAGTCCAACCCCCTGCTCAAGCAGGAGACCCTGTACCCTTTCAAACCAATGGACGTCCAGGCAAAATGGACCCAATCTCAGGATCAAGAATCAAGGGATTTTGCTGGGGAAAGTATTTTGATGCTGAATTGATTTACGGAGCAATCCAAAGTGTAGAGTTTTCCCTCCGGAAATTTGAGCTGAGTTCCTTTGGTTCGGGAGATCAATCTCCTTTTGATATATCGGGCTTTGCAAATCCCTCGACCAGCCAAAGTTTCAGATAGTTTCCACTTTCCCATAATTCATAAGTAGTCATTTTAGCACTGGATAACTGGCTTTTTAAAAGCCTGTGTCTGAATATTTTATGATTTAATATTTCCTCTTTTTCTTTCCTAACCTTAGCTTTTCTAGTTATCCCTGTCGTTTCGATTTAAAATCCATTTCCACGTTACATGTCAAAACATTCTATATTCATTGCAGTTTAAAGAAAAACGATAAACGAGGGATAGAATAAAGAAGATAGAGGATCTTCTGCTTGACCAGGGGGTTGGACTAGAAGACCTCCCAGGTCCCTTCCCACTCTGTCATTTTATTATTCCCTGGTTCTTACTAACTTAGCTCCTACCATAAAGCGCGGCGCCACTTTGAACGGTTGAGTCACGAAATATGACATTTATAAAAGCCATAATTTTTTCCCACTCCTCCCGCGAATGGACTGACACGTTTGATAGATGGGTTTATAGGTGAAGTTTACTTTCCATGTGTTATCTGAGTTTGTTAACCTGTGAAATTGTTACTACATCCATTATTTACAGCATCTTCGGCCACGGTGGGGGTGATAGGAACTGTATTCTCATGACGTTTTCAACACCCCGGTAATCAATAACCTTGATAAGACAGGTGTGGCTTTATCTTGAAGGCGGAGATTTCTAGATAATCCAGATTAGGATAGGTGTGTGGGAAAGGTCATGAGGGATGGGATGAAGAGATGGTTGGCATGCGCAGAAGTGACCCGGGTGGGTGGGAAAGACCCTCCCTAGTTTCTCCAAAGGAGACGGTGGAAGAATTGTACTTTCAGACTTGCGATAGTCCATGAAGTAGATGTGCAAAAAAAAAAAGTTGAATTACCTTATCTGGCCATTTATTTATTTTTATTTTATTTATTTTGTGAGATTTATATACTGCCTCACAGTGCAAGCACTCTCTAAGCAGTTTACACCAGTAAGCAATGTAAATTTTACATTGCCCCCAACAATCTGGGTCCTCATTTTATCTACCTAGGAAGGATGGAAGGCTGAGTCAACCTTGAGCCGGTGAGATTTGAACCGCTGACCTGCGGATCACAGTCAGCTAAAGTGGCCTGCAGTACTGCCTCTAACCGCTGTACCACCTCGGCTCAGGTGTTACCAAGTTTCCTGTCTGGCCGTCTTGGTAAACCTGACATTAGCTAGGCTGAGCTGACGCTGCCAAACGGATCCAAAGAGGGACTAGAGGACCTGGTGTGGCCCATCACTCAGCGGAGAAGGATGCTTGAGAAGATCTCGTTGAGTTGGGGTCCTATTGGTTCAGGCTTAACGTCAGATCTGCCTCAGCTTGTGAACCTCTAAGTAAAAATGACCTTTGGCTTCATTTGCTGAGAAAGGCATCGTTCGCTAGAAGTCAAGCGGATGACAGTAATGCAAAGCTGGAACTGACAAACGCGTGCCAAAATCCTCAAGTCAAACGTTCCCTTCCCTTCATTTCTTCCCCATCCAATCAAATTCAAGGAAGATGTTTTTAGATCACTCAGTTCGAGTGTAGGTTCAGTCAATCAGAATAGAGCTGGGAGGGACCTCGGAAGTCTTCTAGTCCAACCCCCTGCTCAGGCAGGAGACTCTCTACCATTCCAGAGAAGTGGTTGTCCAGTGTCTTCTTAAAAACCTCCAGGGATGGAGCGCCCACAACTTCTGGTGGCAAGCTGTTCCACTGGTTCGTTGTCCTCACTGTTAGGAACTTTCTCCTTAATTCCAGGTTGCTTCTCTCCTTGATGAGTTCCCATCCATTGTTTCTTGTTCTGCCTTCCAGTGCTTTAGAGCAGAGGTCTCCAACCTTGGCAACTTTATGAGGTGTGGACTTCAAATCCCAGAATTCCTCAGCCAGCCATGCTGGCTGAGGAATTCTGGGAATTGAAGTCCACACCTCGTAAAGTTGCCAAGGTTGGAGACCTCTGCTTTAGAGAATAGGTTGACACCCTCCCCTCTTATCTGTGACAGACCCTCAAATGTTGGACGGCTGTTATCTTCTCATCCCTTGTCCTTCTTTTCTCTAGACTAGCTCGGTTGCAGATGGTTGACCTTGAAGCAGCATCTCAGGGAGATACGGTGAACTTTTAATTTCCCCTCTCCCATCCAGTCCTCCTCCCTAGAATTCATGGCAGATTGGCACCGAGCGACGGCGAAGTAAGAGCGTGACTTGGCCGCTGACCTTCTGTCTCTCTCCCCATTAGACCGCCATCAGACTCAGCTTCTCCCAGTTCTCCAGAATGGAAGGGAAAGCGGTCCATGTGGCACTCCTGATCTTCTTCCTACTCTTTGTGGCCATGACCAGCTGTTTCCTGTGGCAGTACAGCCTACCCAAAGTGAAGTCCAGTGAGTACGAAATCCAACCCAGCGCAGCGTTTCGTGGGGTGGCCTGAGAGGTGGCCTTCACATACCGTTACTACCGGTTCGCCCAACACCGGAAATGTGATCCGCGCATGCGTGCGGCATCACAAAACACGGCAATTCGCTCGTGCACGCCATCCGCACATGCGTGCGACGTCAAACAACACAGTCGCTACTACCTGTTCGCCCGAACCGGTCCGAACCGGCTGAACACCACATCTGTGGACCCTGGTGTCTGCCAAAATGGGACTGAGACCATTCTCCACTGTGCTTCCCCGTGTTTTGCTGCACGTTCCTTGGGAGATGGGACATGTAGTACATTCAATCCTGCAAGTTAGACACCGGGGGGAGGGGAGGTATTTGATGAAAATAACGTTTGCAAAAGGAAGGCCACACCCAACGAAAGTTATCGCCATTTGGAAGACAGCTGAACACGTTACCGCAATCCAAAACAAATACTAATACTCGGGTACGGGCTGTGCTAAATTACAGGTCTGTAAAAAACGAGGAAATTACCTGATACAGGTAGTCCTTGACTTACAATGGTTCACTTAGTGACCGTTCCAAGTTATAACGGCGCTGAAAAAAAAGCGACTTACGACTAATTTCACGGTTGCAACCGTTGTACGTAGCATCCGCATAATCACGGCGGTGGCAAGAAAGGTTGTAAAATGGGGGCAAAACTCACTTAATGTCTCACTTAACAACAGAAATTCTGGGCTCCATTTACGGTCGTAAGTCAAGGACTTTGTGACCTGTACTGGCCCTTAAAAAAAAAAAGATCCTTAATATTGATTTAAGTACATCCAGTTATCTCAATGAATATATTATTCTGTTCTGCCCGTTAACAAAGCAACGGCCCCGAATTTTATTGATTATTTATTGGATTGGATCCTCTGAACAACAAATAATAAAAAGGATCTCGAGGTTTTGTCTAAAACATCCCGTCCTTTAATTTAATTTTCTCGGCAAGGTCTAAAACAAAACCCGAGCGAACGTGAGGACAGACTCCTGCAAGCATTTATTGTCACGCAAAAAAAAATCATTTCATAATGATTCAAGAACCCCCACGGATTGATTAATTGTGTTTAATGCCGCTTGACGGGTTTTAAACGCTGCAATTGTGTTTAATTTGCTTTAATTGCTATCCTATTGATAATATCGAGGTGGTTTCGAACCAGATCCGGATTCGCAGGCCTCTTTTTAAGATATTGTATGACAGAAAACCCCACCCTCATGTAAATATACATAGTTAACCTGGGTGACGATAGCGGCACATCACATCAAATAAGATGGTAATTACATACATAAAATCCACTGCATAAAAATGAGGTCAGCCCACATCTGGTAGCCTACATAAAAAGATAATCAAGATTAAACCTAAATTGACGGAGAAATGAATGTTATTCCTCCATATTCATTCATATCTATCCATATTCATTACATTTCTCTCTCTCTCTCTCTCCTTCTCCCTCTCATTTTCTTTCTTTCTCTCTTTCTCTCTTTCTTCTCTCTCTCTCTCTCCTTCTCTCCCTCATTCTCTCTTTCTCCCTCTCTCTTTCTCTTCTCTCTGCCTCTCTCTCTCTCGCCACCCTCCCTCCCTCCCTCCCTTTCTTTCTTTCTTTCTCTCTCTCTCTCTCTCTCTCCATCTCTCCCTCATTCTCTCTTTCTCCCTCTCTCTTTCTCTTCTCTCTGTCTCTCTCTCACCACCCTTTCTTTCTTTCTTTCTTTCTTTCTTTCTTTCTTTCTTTCTTTCTTTCTTTCTTTCTTTCTTTCTTTCTTTCTTCCTTCCTTCCTTCCTTCCTTCCTTCCTTCCTTCCTTCCTTCCTTCCTTCCTTTCTTTCTTTCTTTCTTTCTCTCTCTCACCTTCTCTCCCTCATTCTCTCTTTCTCCCTCTCTCTTTCTCTTCTCTCTGCCTCTCTCTCTCGCCACCCTTTCTTTCTTTCTTTCTTTCTTTCTTTCTTTCTTTCTTTCTTTCTTTCTTTCTTTCTTTCTTTCTTTCTTTCTTTCTTTCTTTCTTTCTTTCTTTCTCCCTTCTCTCTTTCTGTCTCTCTCTTTCTGTCTCTCTCTCTCTTTCTGTCTATCTGTCTGTCTGTCTGTCTGTCTGTCTGTCTCTCTCTCTCTCTCTCTCTCTCTCTTTCTCTCTCTCCCTCGTTTATGAAAGGAAGCCCCCTCTAGCATACCCACTGATTAATTTTAATCCCACTTGGCTTTTTATCTCCGATTACCAGATCCAGCTGGGGGGAAAACAATCTGGAACAAACCTTTCTGTATTTCTTTGCTGCATGAGACAAGCAGTTGCTAGAGTCGTAGGGTGCCTGGAAGGGACCTCGGAGGTCTTCTAGTCCAACCCCCCGCTCTTATACCATCCTGCACAAATGGCTGTCCAATCTTTTCTTGAAAACCTCCCCTGATGGAGCAACCACAACTCCAGGAGACAAGTTGAATAATTAATTCACCTTTGACACTGTCAGGAAATTTCTCCTTATTCCCAGGTTGCTCTTCGTCCTACCCTCGGGTGCTTTGGAGAATAAACCACTAACCTCTTTCCTGTGGCCATCCTTCAAGAGTTGGAAGATGGCTAGCAGGCCTTCCCTGGTCTTCTCTTTAGCCCAGTGTTTCTCAACCACGATGGCAGCTTTAAGATGTGTGGACTTCTAAAGTTTAAATGTATATATGAGGCTGTTTAAATTTACAGAAATTAGATTACAAGATTATTTATGGGGAATAATCATAGAAGGTAAAGTAATGTAATAGAGATTAAATTGGTTTAAATAACAAGATTAAATTAATTTTACAGTTTGGGGAATAAGAATAGAAGATAGTTAATGTAATAGAGATTAAATTGGTAGAGAATAAGAATTAAAATTATATTAGAGGTGGGAATAAGTATAGGTTGTAATCTAATGTAACAGAGATTAAATGAATGTGATGTTGTTAAATATTTTTAGATTTGGTTTAAGTCGGTCTGGAATTTAACAATTGCTGCCAGGTGTTGGTGGCATAAAACTGCAAGAGGAAGACTCATTCAAAATTAATATTGTAAAGGGCAAAAATTTCAGAACATGTTAAAGATTATTTAAATGAAATACCTGATAAAGGAGAAGATGGATGGACTAAAATAGACGATGAAGGACATATTTCAACTTAATTTTTTGTTCAATTTACTGTATAAGGAGTTAAGAGTTTTTGATATTTGGAAGTTAATAATTTGTTAGCATATTTTAGCTTTGCATTTGTGTAAACTATATTATACCCTGTGTATGTTTTGGGAAGTCCAGGGAGGGGGGAGGGGGAGAGAAAATAATAAAAAAAAGGTTTGTACTTTGTACGCATAAAACTTTTTCAATAAAAAAAAAGATGTGTGGACTTCAACTCTCGGAAGAACTGAGTTGGAAGGGACCTTGGAGGTCTTCTAGTCCAACCCCCAGCTCACGTAGGAAGCCCTAGACCTAGACCATTCCAGACAGATGAAATCCACCCGTCTTAAAGTTGTGAGGACTTTACTAACACTACTTTAGCCGTTTTGTCGTAGAAGTTAACCACCAGACAATTTATGGTGCTGCTTCTGGTTATCTTCTGATTTTCATATGGCTGTCCAACCTATCTGAACCATCTCAGGTGGGATGACATCATGAGGTCCATAATCCAGTGAATATGTATTTTCCATAAGCCCTTCAACTCATATTTCTGTCTGTGACCCCGTTTTTTGACTTTCTGGTCCTTCTGTGAGAACCATCAAACCGTGGAACAGAAGTTGCCTTCGGAAGTTGTGGGAGCTTCATCCCTGGAGGCTTTCAAGAAGAGATTGGACTGCCCATCTTTCAGAAATGGTGTAGGGTCTCCTGCTTGGGTGGGGGCGGGGGGTTGGACTAGATGACCTACAAGGTAATAGCACTTTTCTTATAATAGCATTTTTCTTATATACCGCTTCATAGTGCTTTACAGCCCTCTCTAAGCGGTTTACAGAGTTCAGCATATTGCCCCCAACAATCTGGGTCCTCATTTTACCGACCTCGGAAGGATGGAAGGCTGAGTCAACCTTGAGCCTAGTGAGATTTGAACAGCTGAACTGTTGAACTAGCAGTCAGCCTGCAATGGCTGCATTTAACCACTGCACCACTTCAGCTCTTAAGGTCCCTTCCAACTCTGTTAATCTGTAATCTGATAGGTTCGATCAGCACGGACGCCAAACCATCAGCCGTGGAGATGTGTCCCCGCTATCCAAAACCTGTCCAACTGGACCACCCTATCCCCATCCTAAAAGATGCGTTGGAAAAGGTAACGTTACGGCCCAATTGGGTCCGGTTATTTCTGCAGGTTGCTTCTCTCTGATGTTTTTTTTTTAAATAATGTTTCCATATTATTTTTAATGCTTCGTAAGTAACATTATTATTTTGAACAAACCAATAAATAACACAGTGGAACATTATTATTATTTTTATAATATTATTTTTTAATATTACAGTAGTGGCCGAAATTGTGGAAACCTTTTGGGAAAAGTGTATTTTTGAGGTTTGATGGCTTAATAACACCACTTTTGTGTGCACTCGCATTTCCGATTTTGGCCAAACCAGTTGTTAAATTATCTGAAGCTCATCTCTGGTGATATGTGAATATTAGCTCGTTCTAGCCGTAAGTGAAAAAGATGTCTGAAAATGTTATTGTTAAATTGTGGGCAAAGATCGCAGGAGACAGACTTCAGAACAGCTCTTTTATTAGCTCACTCAAGCAACCAGCAACTTGCAGTCTGACAGATAGCCCTTTTATAGGGAGCTGTCAGACACAACAACCAATAGCCTATGAGCATTCAAACACATGACCAGGGTGGCAACAACAGTTCAGGTAGAGTTCAACTATAAACATAATGACTTGCAGTTCAGTCAGAGGTCATCTAGTCAAAACAAGTTTATGGTTCAGTTATATGTCAGTCAGAACACAACAGTTATTATTTGCTTTCTGGTCTCCAAATTCTCGCTAGGTGGACACTCTTCTCCGGCATTATATCCGCAACCCGGGCCTTCCAGCCTTGTCGGCCATTGTCATCTACAACGACACTGTCCTGTGGACTGGTAACTTTGGGAAACGCAACGGCTCCAGTAACTTCTCTGGTCTTCCCAACGAGTATTCCATTTACAGGTGATTTTGGGCTTTCCTCAACTATAGGATATGAGCCAAGGATCACATGCCCGAGTGTGTGCTTTTGCACGACACTAATTCCTGTTGCTATCTCTGTGAGTCTCTGTGGAGTGGGCGGCATACAAATGCAACTAATAAATAAAATAAATAAAATCTAGGGATTCAGACACACAACTTTTGGTGAGGACCTTAGATGTGAGAATGCCCCTTCCTTAGACAACCAAGATTTTCATCCCGAGATGCTGGTTTTTCCTCTCTTCTGTTTTAACCTTCTCCGCTGCCCTACAGCCCTTATGTTGTGGCCCGCGGAGTTAGCAGCAGATTCGGACAGTGAGGAGGTTGGGGAGGAACATGGGCCAGTCCTGGAGTCTGGGGAAGGCTCGGACGAGGGCTCTGCATCTGAGGCAGAGATGGGGCCAGGGCCGTCTGACAGTTATCAGCTGCCTTCGGAGTCAGACATCAGCGAGGCAGAGGAACAGCTGGAGCCTGTTCCCAGTGTGCGCATGCGCAGAGCTGCCAGACGAAAGGAACAGCAGAGGAACAAGGGTCGACTTGGGAGTAAGGCCACAGGTGGACGATGAATGGCCCCTCCCATAGGGAATAAAAGAGGAGCGAAAGGGGAGTGGAGTTTGCAGGAGACAATTAGTTCGCTTAATTTGTTCCTGACTCTCAGAGACTCCTTGCCAAGTTTTGAAGATATCGGCCTGGCAGCTCTCCAAGCCAGATAAGGTCTGTGACTGTAAATTCACCCTTTCATTCTTTGCTGGATGTGAATGAGAAGAATTCACAGTAACTTAATAAAAAAGGGGGTTTTGTCGGGACAAGGAGCCTGCTTCGCGGTTTGTGGAATGCCTAGGTCAGAACTCCTTAATTTGATATCACAGACTTAATTTTGAGAAAAGGAGACGCGTGGATCGCAAACACGGCGACACGAGTTGTCCCCATTGCCGGGCTCCTGGGTTTGTGGGGTTCCTCCCCCACCCCCCAACGGCTCCCGAAACTTCAAAGTAATGCCTACTCCGATCTTGTCTCTTATGCTTTTGGGTGTGATTTTTGTACGTGCGTGTTTAGGATCGGAAGCATCTCGAAGTTGTTCCCGACCATCATGCTCCACAAACTTTGGGAAGAAGGGAAGATAACGTCCCTTGATGATCCCTTGGAGTGCTACGCCCCAAATTTCTCCGTCAAAAACCCCTTGGGGCATCTCAAGGAATCCAAACCGACGCCTTTGGGAGACAGGGCGAGCTATTTCGAGGACAAACCGCTGCCCACCAGGCCTTCTTCGGTCACCCTGAGAAGGATGGCCGGCCAGCTGTCAGGTAGGAAAAGTGGATGTAAAAAAGATGTGGAGACTCTGGAAAGAGTGCAGAGAAGAGCAGCAAAGATGATTAGGGGACTGGAGGCTAAAACATATGAAGAACGGTTGCAGGAATTGGATGTGTCTAGTTTAATGAAAAGAAGGACTAAGGGGGGACATGATAGCAGTCTTCCAATATCACAGGGGTTGCCACAAAGAAGATTTGGGGGTCAAGCTATTCTCCAAAACAACTGAAGGCAGGAGAAGAAGCAATGGGTGGAAACCAATCAAGGAGAGAAGCAACCTAGAACCAAGGAGAAATTTCCTGACAGTTAGAACAATTAACCAGCGGAACAGCTTGCCACCAGACGTTGTGGGTTGCTCCATCCCCAGAAACAATGGGGAGGCCAAGATTTGCTTCAGAACCATGTGATCAGATTAAGATAACCCAAATAGTTTATTAATGTTAGTTGTTTGAGGAATTTTAGATTATACTTTCAAGTCTTTGGAGCAACAAAGAGTTAAGAATGGAAAAGATATTTTTGAACTAATAATTTGTTTTAGTATTCTGTAGTTTTATACTTTTCGTTTTGAAATTATACCTTGTGTTTTTTCTGGGAAGTCCAGGGGGGGGGAGGGTGAGTAAGGGGGGAAGGGTGGAGGGTGGAAAGGGGGGGGGGGGAGAAAAGATAAAAATGTATGTACTTTGTACTTTTAAAACTTTTTAATAATAAAAAAAAAGAACCGTGTGACTCGTTTAACAACTGCAGCGATTCACTTAAGAACGGTGGAATCGGTGCAACGTTGACTTGTCTCACTTAGCAACAGAAACGTTGGCCTCGATTGCGGTCGTAAGCCGAGGACTCCTCGTGTTTTAGCATTTCATAGGTCTTCCCAATTTATAAGATTGAGACGGTATTCTATATTAACTCGGGCTTTAATATAGAGCCGAGAAGGTGAGCTTGCATTCCATGGGTTGAATTGAACGTGTACGAAATTAGCTCCCACGCGAATGCAATTTGAGGGAACATCTCCCGCCCAGCCTTCCCCATGTTGACCCCCGTGTTCATCTGGTTTCCTGGTTCTTCAGGGCTGCCCAGACGCCTGAGGTCCACCGGTCTCATGTGGAAAGGAACCACCCAAGAAGCGTTGGCTCTTCTTCGGGATGACGTCTTGGTGGCCGATCCAGGAACCCGGTGAGCGGATAGACCGAATTTGACCTGGTTCACTTAGGTTGTGACTCAGGGTTTGCGGGTTTCCAACCTGTGTCCCAGGGACGGGTTCGAAATCCCGTTGCTACCGGTTCGCGGGCGCACGCTCATGCGCATGTGCGATGCATCTGTGCATGCGCAGAAGCGTCCGAGGTGGGGGGGAGTTACCAGTTCGTAAGGGGAATTAAGGAGTCCTACCCCTTTCACCCAAAGGCATCCAACTGGCTTTCATGCCTAAGGCGGGACTAGAACTCCCAGTCTCCTGGTGATTGGCCCAAAGGCACCCAGCTGGCTTTCATGCCTAAGGCGGGACTAGAACTCACCATCTCCTGGTGATTGGCCCAAAGGCACCCAGCTGGCTTTCATGCCTAAGGCGGGACTA
>JALIGW010000011.1:23006506-23041506 GCA_023053685.1 Diadophis punctatus similis
TATTTCTGTTCGTTTGTTTACAAAGATTATAATGGCTCACAAAGATCTTGCAAACATCATCTTTGTAAGATTAGAAAGGTTAGGTTTAAAAGATGCTTTGGCCATGCCATCTTATCTGACTTGAGATGACAATACGATCTACAGGCTGGGTTCACGGAATGCCGCAATGGTCATAAGTGCGAGGATCAGTCGTAGGACACTCAACAAACGAATTCCTCGTTTAGAAAGGGCCTCCGGTTGACTTGGCGTGCTCTAGCGCAGTGTCTTACAAATGCACATGGATTGTTTTTTTATTTTTATTTTAATACAACAGCCTGCAGATAGTTCTTTAATCAAGTTAATGTTGGATTTGCAACATTTGGTCTGCCTTGCAAAGCAATTCTTTAACGCTTCTCTCTTCTCTTCTCAGCTTCTAGGCATTCTCCTCACCCTCTCCTTCAATTGTAAGTACTCACAACCTCCTCTTCTTTGCAGTTTTAATCTCTGCCCCCAGATGGTTGCATTATTTTTAAGATTTCCAATCAAATGCATCCATCAGACGTAACTGATGGCGTTACATAATTGGATCATGAAACGTCTGTGAGGAAACTACTAAGCTAAGAGAGAGCACCAGGGATCCCACAGTCCTCCTCCTCCTCCTCCTCCTCCTCCTCCTCCTCCTCCTCCTCCTCCCTCCTCCTCCTCTTTGCAAACCCACACCCTTCTAGTATTGATGATGTTACCTAGTTGGGTCATGAAACGTCTGTGAGGAAACTACCAAGCTAAGAGAGAGCACCAGGGATCCCACAGTCCTCCTCCTCCTCCGCCTCTCCTCCTCCTCCTCCTCCTCCTCCTCCTCCTCCTCCTCCTCCTCCTCCTCCTCCTCCTCCTCCTCTTCCCCCTCCTCAGGTGGGGGGCTCATCATGGGCCATCTGGGCCAGAAGGGATTTGGAAGACGATCCTGCCCCAGCGTGGCCATCAGCAAAGCAATTAAAGTAGGGATGCAAAATTGAGGGCCACGCTTGGTTGTCATAGCTTGCGCTCCAAAATAAGAAGCTGCAAATGTATTCTTTGACATTTAGTTGAAGGGAAACGAACGCAAAACCCGTCGGATTCGCATGGTT
This sequence comes from Diadophis punctatus similis, assembly GCA_023053685.1. Lineage (NCBI taxonomy): Eukaryota > Metazoa > Chordata > Lepidosauria > Squamata > Dipsadidae > Diadophis > Diadophis punctatus. The sequence goes on from JALIGW010000011.1 coordinate 23,007,610, forward strand.
TTTATTTTGATCGATTGGTCGATCGATTGAGTCCCCTTCTATGCCTAGATAGATACACGCACAGGAATGCAGTCTCCATTCTTCTGTTGCAAACGGGGTGATTGGGACTCAACGGCCTTCATTGGCTCCCGCCTCTGGAATTGGGGAGGGGAGCAGGGGGTCCCCTTGATTTCGGGCCCCTGCCTTGACACCCACAAAGTGCCTGCCGTTAGGGCACAGGAGTTGCTTTTTTCAACAACCCCTCCTTAAGGCCTGAAGCTACTGCATGTTTGCAACCCAATCTGGTCTCGATTGCCCTGTGACAGTGTGTGTTTTTCCCCAGGTGCTGAAGACACGAAACATCCTACAAATGGTCAGTACTTTTCCTCTCTCTCTCTCTCTCTCTCTCTCTCTCTCTCTCTCTCTCTCTCTCTCTCTCTCTCTCTCTCAAGGTTTTGGGTTGGCACAGAGGTAGCGGGTGTCCTGCTTGAGCAGGGGGTTGGACTAGAAGACCTCCAAGGCCCCTTCCAGCTCTATTCTGATTGATTGATTGATTGATTGATTGATTGAAATGGTCTAAGGTCTCCTGCTTCAGGGGGCTGGACTAGACAACCTCCAAGGTCCCTTCCAGCTCTATTCTGATTGATTGATTGATTGATTGATTGATTGATTGAAATGGTCTAAGGTCTCCTGCTTCAGGGGGCTGGACTAGATGACCTCCAAGGCCCCTTCCAGCTCTATTCTGATTGATTGATTGATTGATTGATTGATTGATTGATTGATTGATTGAAATGGTCTAAGGTCTCCTGCTTCAGGGGGCTGGACTAGATGACCTCCAAGGCCCCTTCCAGCTCTATTCTGATTGATTGATTAGCAATAGCACTTAGACTTATATACCGCTTCATAGTGCTTTACAGCCCTCTCTAAGCGGTTTACAGAGTTCAGCATATTGCCCCCAACAATCTGGGTCCTCATTTTACCCACCTCGGAAGGATGGAAGGCTGAGTCAACCTTGAGCCTGGTGAGATTTGAACCGCTGAACTGCTGAACTAGCAGTCAGCTGGAGTAGCCTGCAGTAGCTGCATTTAACCACTGCGCCACCTCGGCTCTTATGATTGATTGTTTGAAATGGTCTAAGGTCTCCTGCTTCAGGGGGCTTGACTAGACGACCTCCAAGGTCCCTTCCAGCTCCATTCTGATTAATTGGTAAAAAAAAATAGAATCAGATATCTTCATACAAAGGTTTTGTGGTCCTTTTAGAAGATGATTTGATGGGCAGCAGCGGGTGGCCAGAGAAGATCCTTCCTTGGATGTGTGTGAGAGGTCTTCCTTGGCATTGTCTAAATAAGCAAAATGGGAGGTGGACCTATTGAAGTGTCCTCAGAGGTTGAGGCCAGATACCTGTGAGAGGCTTCTGACTTATGTCTTCTCTTCAGGACCTACCCCCCAGGTACCAGTAAGACCAAAGACCACCCTCTTTGCCCTAAAGACTCCACACCCTGAACCGGAAGAGACAACCGAGAGCTTCAAAGGAGGTAAAGATGGAAACTATTATATTTTGGAAGTTGACTTGGTGGAAAACGCCGGGCGTAGATACGACCTTCTGTTGGACACCAGAATCATCATCCTTGGTGTCTTCTGTCATATCTGTTGGGTCTAGCTATGGAAGTGGAAGTGTCCCAAGCCGGTTGAAGAATATCTGCCAGAGGTCAATTTTTAGCCCACCAATTCTGACTTGCCTCTTCCCTTCAGGACCTACCCCCCAGGTACCAGTCAGACCCAAGACAACTCTCCCCAAACCGAAGACTCGCCACCCTGAACCGGAAGAGACAACCGAGACCGTCAAAGGAGGTAATGATGGAATCAGAAATGTTCAAACAAAGATTTGGTGGCCTAACCCTGACCCTAACCCCGACCCCGACCCAGACCCCAACCCCGACCCCGACCCCAACCCCAACCCCAACCCCAACCCCAACCCCAACCCCTAACCCTAGATGTCTTCTGTCATATTTGTTTGACCCAATTGTGCTGATGGAAGTATCTGCAGAAGGTTGAAGTGAGGTATCTGTGAAACAGGTCACCCTGAAGTCTCCTATTTGCTTACTTGTGTCCTCACTTCAGGCCCCACGCCCCAGGTGCCGGTCAGACCCAAGACAACTTTCCCTCAACCCAAGACCCCACACCGCGGACCAGAAGAAACGACGGAGCCCTTCAAAGGAGGTAAAGGATGGATCAGAAACGTTCAATGAAAGATTTTCTGGTCCTCTTAGAACAGTGTTTCCCAACCTTGGCAACTTGAAGATGTCTGGACTTCAATTCCCAGAATTCCCCAGCCAGCGAATGCTGGCTGGGGAATTCTGGGAGTTGAAGTCCAGACATCTTCAAGTTGCCAAGGTTGGGAAACACTGTCTTAGAAGATGAATTGATGGGAAGCAGTGTCCAGAGATGACACCTTCTTGTGGTGGTGTTGACCTCCTAGGTGTCTTCTTTCACATTTGTTTGGCCCAATTGTGCTGATGGAAGTATCTGCAGATGGTTGAAGTGCGGTATCTGTGAAACAGGTCACCCTAACGCTCCCACTTTCTGACTTGTGTCCCCTCTTCAGGACCCACCCCTCAGTTTCCAGTCAGACCCAAGACCACTTTCCCTGCACCAAAGACCCGACAACCCCAAGTAGAAGAAACAACGGAGAACTTCAAAGGAGGTAAAGATGGAATCAGAAACATTCAAAGAAGTTGTGGACCTTATTGGAAGATGAGTAGACGGGAAGCACCACCCAACAATAACACCTTCTGTGGATGCCCTTGACATCCCTGGTGTCAAAGGTTCCTCAACAAAACCCACACTTTCTGATTTTCCCTTTTTCATCAGGACCTACCCCCCAGGCGCCGGTCAGACCCAAGACCACTTTCCCTGCACCAAAGACCCGACAACCCCAACTAGAAGAAACAACGGAGAGCTTCAAAGGAGGTAAAGATGGAATCAGAAACGTTCAAAGAATTTATGGTCCTCTCAGAAGACCACTTGATGATAACTTCTTCTGCTGGTGTTGAGTTACTAGGCGTCTTCTGTCACATTGGAGTTCTCTGAAAGACGAAATAAGGGGAGGACTAACGGAGGTCATATGAAGTCTTCTTGGGTCTCTTTGATGACATTTGTTTGGTCTAAATAAGCAGAGCGACGTCTTTCACAGGAAGTTGAAGGCTGATATCTGTGATACGTCACTGTCTAGTCCCACTTTCTCACTTGTGTCCTCTCTTCAGGGCCCCACACCCCAGTTTCCAGTCAGACCCAAGACCACTTTCCCTGCACCAAAGACCCGACAACCCCAACTAGAAGAAACAACGGAGAGCTTCAAAGGAGGTAAAGATGGAATCAGAAACATTCAAAGAAGTTGTGGACCTCTTGGAAGATGAGCGATGGGAAGCACCACCCAACAATGACACCTTCTGTGGATGCCGTTGACATCCCTGGTGTCATAGGTTCCTCAACAAAACCCACACTTTCTCACTTGCCTTTTTTCATCAGGACCTACCCCCCAGGTGCCAGTCAGACCCAAGACCACTTTCCCTGCACCAAAGACCCGACAACCCCAACTAGAAGAAACAACGGAGAACTTCAAAGGAGGTAAAGATGGAATCAGAAACGTTCAAAGAATTTATGGTCCTCTCAGAAGACCACTTGATGATAACTTCTTCTGCTGGTGTTGAGTTACTAGGCGTCTTCTGTCACATTGGAGTTCTCTGAAAGATGAAATAAGGGGAGGACTAACGGAGGTCATATGAAGTCTTCTTGGGTCTCTTTGATGACATTTGTTTGGTCTAAATAAGCAGAGCGACGTCTTCACAGGAAGTTGAAGGCTGATATCTGTGATACGTCACTGTCTAGTCCCACTTTCTCACTTGTGTCCTCTCTTCAGGCCCCACACCCCAGTTTCCAGTCAGACCCAAGACCACTTTCCCTGCACCAAAGACCCGACAACCCCAACTAGAAGAAACAACGGAGAACTTCAAAGGAGGTAAAGAATGGAATCAGAAACGTTCAATGAAAGATTTTGTGGTCCTCTTGGAAGATGAGTAGATGGGAAGCACCACCCAGCAATGACACCTTCTGTGGATGCCGTTGACATCCCTGGTGTCATAGGTTCCTCAACAAAACCCACACTTTCTGATTTTCCCTTTTTCATCAGGACCCACCCCCCAGGTGCCGGTCAGACCCAAGACCACTTTCCCTGCACCAAAGACCCGACAACCCCAACTGGAAGAAACAACGGAGAACTTCAAAGGAGGTAAAGAATGGAATCAGAAACATTCAATGAAAGATTTTGTGGTCCTCTTGGAAGATGAGTAGGTGGGAAGCAGTGTCCAGAAATGACACCTTCTTGTGGCGGTGTTGACCTCCTAGGTGTCTTCTTTCACATTTGTTTGGCCTAGTTATGCAGATGGAAGCATCTTCAGGAGATTAAAGTGAAGTATTTGTAGCCCCCAAATTCTGACCTGCCTCTTTTCTTCAGGACCTACCCCCCAGGTGCCGGTCAGACCCAAGACCACTTTCCCTGCACCCAAGACCCGACAACACCAACTAGAAGAAACAACGGAGAGCTTCAAAGGAGGTAAAGATGGTATGAGAAATGTTCAAAGATGTTGGAAGATGACTTGAAGGGAAACACCAGCCAGAGATGACATCATTCGGTTGTGTTGACCATCCAATGATGGTCTTCGGTGACATTGTCATTCTCCAAACAAGCAAAATATGAGGTGGACCTATAGAAGTGTCCTCAATAGATGGATGTATAAGATCTGTGATAGGTTTCCTTCTAGACTCAATATCTGACTAACCTCTTCTGGCCAGGTCCAACCCCTCAGATGCCAGTCAGACCCAAGAGAACTCTTCCAGGATCCAAGACTCCACCTCCCCAAGTCGAAGAGACAACGGAGTCCTTCAAGGGAGGTAAAGATGGAAACCCAGATATTCAACCAACTAGGAATGTTCAGTCAAAATTTTGGGAAGTTGTGTTGATGGAATCCACTGCTGGAAGATCTCTGTTTTTTGAGTGCTGGAAACGTCTTGGATGTCAACCCAAAACAACTTTTCCATTACCCAAGACTCCCCACTCCAAAATGGAAGAAACCACTGAGAGCTTCAAAGGAGATAAAGATGGATCCGGAAATGTCCAAAGATCTTGTGGTCCTCCTTGAAGATGGACGATGGGAAGCACTGGCCAGAGATGACACCTTCTTTTGTTCGGTGTTCACATCCTAGGTGTCTTTTGTCAAACGGCCATTCTCCAAAGAAGCAAAATATGAGGTGGACCTATGGAAGTGTCCTCGACAGATGGATGTATGAGATCTGTGATAGGTTCCCTTCTAGACTCACCATCTGACTTACCTCTTACCTGGTCAGCTCCAACCTCCCAGATGCCAGTCAGACCAAAGACAACTCTTCCTGGATCCAAGACTCCGCAGCAAATTCTCCCAATTTTTAACATCCAACTTTGATTCCTGGGCCAAATGCTGTTGGGTCAACCCCATACCTGAATTTGAGACTGTCTTACCTTTAGAGAGATAACAACAGGGAGAGTTTTCAGCTGAGTAACTTTTCTGGATTATCTGGTCAGAAAACTGGTTGCGACCGGTTTAATCCTTCCACCTTCTGGTTTTATGGCTTGTGCCTATTTCTGTCTTGTTGTTGTTAGTTGCAAAGTCGTGTCCGACCCATCGTGACCCCATGGACAATGTTCCTCCGGGCCTTTCTGTCCTCTACCATCCTATGGAGTCCATTTAATCTCACGCCGACTGCTTCAGTGACTCCATCCAGCCACCTCGTTCTCTGCCGTCCCCTTCTTCTTTTGCCCTCCATCGTTCCCAGCATTAGGCTCTTCTCCAGTGAGTCCTTCCTTCTCATTAGGCGGCCAAAGTATTTGAGTTTCATCTTCAGGATCTGGCCTTCTAAAGAGCGGTCAGGGTTGATCTCCTCTAGGACTGACCGGGTTGATCGCCTTGCAGTCCAAGGGACTCGCAGGAGTCTTCTCCAGCACCGTAGTTCAAAGGCCTCAATTCTTTGGCGCTCAGCCTTCCTTATGGTCCAACTTTCACAGCCATGCATTGCAACTGGGAAAACCATAGCCTTGACTCTACGCACGTTTGTTGGCAGGGTGATGTCTCTGCTTTTTAGTATGCTGTCTAGATTTGCCATAGCTTTCCTCCCCAGGAGCAAGCGTCTTTTAATTTCTTGGCTGCAGTCCCCCATCTGCGGTGATCTTGGAGCCCAGGAAAATAAAATCTGTTCATTTCCATTTCTTCCCCATCTATTTGCCAGGAATTGAGAGGGCCGGATGCCATGATCTTAGTTTTCTATTTCTGTCTCACCAGGAGAAAATGGAGGACGCGAAACCGAGACGTTCACAGCAGCCCCAACTCCTGAGTCTAAGGTCGACAAGTGTCCCCAGGGATCCACTGAAGGTAGGAATCCTAAAGCCCATCTTCTGGCTAGCACCACACTTGGAGGAAGAAGAAACGTCGTTGTGGGTATCTCTAGTCATGGTGTGCCCAAAAACAGTTTTATAACAATTTGAAGGAATGCCGGCTTCATCCTTAATTTTAAAAATGGAGTTTTCAGTACAAGGGACAGCGACAACGATGGTGCCCTGGAGAGAGTCATCAAGAGAGGAGGAGGAGGAGGAGGAGGAGGAGAGGAAGGAAGGAAGGAAGGAAGGAAGGAAGGAAGGAAGGAAGGAAGGAAGGAAGGAAGGAAGGAAGGAAGGAAGAAGGGAAGGAAGGGAGGGAGGAAGGAAGGAAGGAAGGAAGGAAGGAGAAAAGAAAGGAAAAAAAGAAAAGAAAAGAAAAGAAAAGGAGGAGGAGGAGGAGGAGAGGAAGGAAGGAAGGAAGAAGGGAAGGAAGGAAGGAGAAAAGAAAAGAAAAGAAGAAAAGGAAAGGAAAGGAAAGAAAAGGAAAGAAAAGAAAGAAAAAGAAAAGAAAGAAAAGAAAAGAAAAGAAAGAAAGGAGAAGGAGGGGGAGAGGAAAAGAGGAGGAGGGGAGGGGGGAGGAAGGAAGGAAAGAAGGAAAGAAAGAAGGAAGGAAGGAGAAAAGAAAAGAAAAGGAAAGGAAAGGAGGAGGAGGAGGGGAGGGGGAGGAAGCAAGGAAGGAAGGAAGGAAAGAAGGAAAAAGGGGAGGAAGGAGGAAGGAAGGAGGGAGAAAGAGAAGGAGAGGAGGGGTAGAAGAAGAAGAAGAAAAGAGGAGGGTAGCATAAGAAGGAAAGAAGAAGGAAAAGGAAAGGAGGAGGAAGAGAAGAAGAAGAAGGAAAAAGGGGGATAGTATAAGGAGAATGAAAGAAGAGGAGGAAGAAGAGAGAGGGAGAACATATACAGCAAGTCGGTATTTAAAATAGTAAAAATACCAGAAAAGTAAAAATAAAAGAACGTCGGTGGGATGAGCAATGTATACAGTAGAAGCTATAAAAACACCCACATTGGAAGAAATTTACGTTCTAATTGGTCAGAGATAATAAATAATGATATATATATCCCGAAGTCACGCATCTGCAGAATGACTTTGAATGACAAATGATTTCAGTGGGGGGCTCTTTCCATTGGTCAGCCGATGACCCTAACGCTGCTTTTGGCGTCCATCTCTACAGAATATGACGACCTCCTTGGATGCGAAGAGGAGGAGGAGGAGGAAGGCATCACCTCCCCGTCCCCCACCCCAGCCCAGATTGTCACCAAAGGCCCACAGGAAGGTGAGGAAGAAACAAAAGCGACTCACCTCAATTTTAACTCCGCTCTTCGACCCCAAAATCTCCAGCACCTAATTCAAATTTCCCCTTTCCTTGCAGTGGGGGAAAGTCCATCCACCCCAGAACGGAAGCCCGTCACTCCGCAAACCCTAATTCCCACCGCTAAGCAAGAAGAGACATCTCCTGTTTCCAAGCAAGGTAGGGGAGGTGATTAGCACAGGCCGTCCTCGGCTTGCGACCGTCCCCAAAATGTATGTCTTCGCTGAGCGAAACATTTGTTTTAAGCGAGTTTCGTCCCGTTTTATGACCTTCCTTGCCACGGTTGTTAAGCAAATCACCGCATCTGTTAGGCTAATAACACAGTCGTTAAGTGAATCTGGCTTTCTCCATGGTCGCAAAAGGGGATCATGTAACCCCGGGACACTGCAACCCGTCATAAGTCCATGCCAGTTGCCAAGGCTCTGAATTTTGATTCAGACGTGACCATGAGGATACTGCGACGGTCGTAAGTGTGAAAAATGGCCCTAAGTCGCTTTTTTTCACTGCTGTTTGAACGGTCACTAAATGAACGGTTGTAAGTCGAGGACGGCCTATAATTCTCTGGCGACCGAGCCGTCTCACCATGGAAGTCAAGTGGAAAACTTTTCCATCACTTCTTTGTCTTGCTCTCCTGTTAGAGTGTTACACGCGCTGGTTTAACCAAGATGATCCTGGCAACGCGGGAGATTTCGAACTCGTGGCTGACATCCTGTACAGATATCCCATGGAGATCTGTCTGCTGCCGAAGAAAATAGAAGTCCAAACGCTGGACGGAATTCCAGCGTCTGCAACAGGGCAGAAATTTGCTGTGTGAGTTTTTCCAGGTTCCGATATTTGGAAATATTTCAGAACATTGGGAGCTGGGGGTTGAAATGAGGGTTTCCTCTCTGTGCTGGCTGGTTTTCCTGAAGACGTTTCATGACCTGGCTAGGTAACATCACCAGGGCTAAAAGGGAGGGGGGTTTGAGGAGAGGAGGAGGAGGAGGAAAAGGAGAATCAGAAGGAGGAGGAGGAGGAGGAGGAGAAGGAGAAGGAGAAGGAGAAGGAAGAGAAGGAGGAGGAGATGGAGAAGGAGGAAGAGAAAGAGACATAGAAAGAGAAGATGGAGGAGGAGGAGGAGGAGGAGGAGGAGAATCAGAAGGAGAAGGAGAAGGAGGAGAAGGAAAATGAGAAGGAGAAGGAGAAGGAAGAGAAGGAGGAGGAGATGGAGAAGGAGGAAGAGAAAGAGACATAGAAAGAGAAGATGGAGGAGGAGGAGGAGGAGGAGGAGGAGGAGGAGGAGGAGGAGGAGGAGGAGGAGGAGGAGGAGGAGGAGGAGGAGGATGTTAAGGGGAGCATTCCCCTGTAGAGGCGACATTGGATCTTTTACTTGGAATTCAGATACTTAAAAATAAAACCGAGGTTAACATGTCTAATAGAAAATATTTATTTCAGTACAAAACAACATAAAATAATAAATCCTGAATAAACTACATTTTTGCTACGCAACACGTCCTTCCAGGTCGGAAGGCATAACAGAAGTAATTAATGGTGGATAGGAATGTAGACATGCGCAGAACATCATATCATGTGTTCTGCTTGTATTGGGAAGTACCATAATATTTAGGATAGGGGTGCATCACCCTGCATAGACTCACAACTGACAATATTCACATTGCGGCAGAGGAGAAGGAGAAGGAGAAGATGGAAGAGGAGGAGGAGGAGGAGGAGGAGGAGGAGGAGGAGGAGGAGGAGGAGGAGGAGGAGGAGACGGAAGAGAAGGAGGACAAGGAGGAGGAGAAGGAGAAGGACTATGGGGTTGAGAAGTGAACCATGGAGTCCAACATTTTGAATAGTTTTCAAAGAAATGTGTAGACAGGATGACATCCGCTGGATTGGAGGTTTCAGACAGGCATGGTTCTTGAGCCAACCTGGAGGTTCAACCTAGGCCCGTGATGGCCAACCTATGGCACGCGTGCCAGAGGTGGCACACAGAGCCCTCTCTATGGGCAGGCGCGCCGTTGCCAGATGCTCTTCCGGGTTCCATCATGCGCATGCGCGCCGGCCGGCTTCTCTCTTCCGGGTTCCGGGGCTCCGGCACGGGCGTGCACTCCAGTTTCGGCACTCGGTGCCGGAAAGGTTAGCCGTCCCTGACCTAGATTGTGGATTGAGCTACGATCTGGACACTATTGATCTACTTCAGCACCTGGCCACGTTTCCATTTTAAATAATTGTCCTTTGTTCTTCGCCCCGGTGCAGGAAGCAAGCCTTAATTGGGTTCATTTGCCTCAACATCGTGCAAGGAAAAGGACGGGGTTGCCATGATTATCGTGTGCGGTTCGTGTGCCCACAAGACTTCTGTTCTGGTAGGTGGCTTTTGGTTTGGGCCAATTGAAGTGGGTGGAGCCAACGCAAAAAGTAGGTGGGGCCAGAGGAAAGGGGGAAAAAACCCACTGGTTACGGCATACGTATCTATAAACATATATGGATGACTTAGAAAAGAAATATTAGAAATGGAAACAAAATAGAAATAATATTTGGGGGATTCCTCTTTCTGCAGGAGGCCAAGAGACCGTCTCTTCACCTGTCCCAGGGTCCACCTTGGGACAACTTCAGAGTACCCCGGAGATTCCGGTGAAAGGTACATAGAGATCATCAGAACCTCTTAATGTCCCATTTTAAGTGTCCCGATTCCTCTGGACGTGGAACCAGAAAAGAAGTTGGATGGTCCACTGAAGAAGATCTTGGAAGTCCACATTTTCCACCCAGTTGGTAACAGGAATGATCAGTGAAGAAGAAAAAAACCCCAATAAATGAAGCTTGGGGGTTTTCTTGCGGACGCTTCATTACCCAACTAGGTAACATCATCCGTGGTAGAAGGGAGGGGAGTTGCTAGTTGGGTAATGAAGCGTCTGCAAGAACAGCAACCAAGTTTAGAGAGCACCAGGGATCCTACAGTCCTTCTCCTTCTCCTTCTCCTTCTCTCTCTTTCTTCTCCTTTTCTCTCCTTCTCCTTCTCTCTCTTTCTTCTCCTTCTCGCTCTCGTTCTCCTTCTCTCCTCCTTCTCCTTTTCTCTCCTTCCCCTCCTCCTTCTCTCTTGTTCTCCTCCTTTTCTCTCCTTCTCCTTCTCTCTTTCTTCTCCTTCTCCTTCTCTCTCCTTCTCCTCCTCCTTCTCTCCTTCTCTCCTTCTCTCCTTCTCGCTCTCGTTCTCCTCCTTCTCTCCTCCTCCTCCTTTTCTCTCCTTCTCCTTATCTCTCTTTCTTCTCCTTCTCCTTCTCTCTCCTTCTCCTCCTCCTTCTCTCTCATTCTCCTTCTCCTCCTCCTCCTCCTCCTCCTCCTTTTCTCTCCTCCTCCTTCTCTCTCCTTCTCCTCCTCCTCCTCTTCATTTTCTCTCCTTCTCCTTCTCCTTCTCCTTCTCTCCTCCTCCTTTTCTCTCCTCTTCCTCCTTCTATCTCCTCCTCCTCTTCATTTTCTCTCCTTCTCTTTCTCCTTCTCCTTCTCCTTCTCCTTCTCCTCCTCCTCCTCCTCCTCCTCCTCCTCATTTTCTCTCCTTCTCCTTCTCCATCTCTCCTTCTCTCTCCTTCTCTTTCTCTCTACTCCTTCTCCTTCTCCCCCTTTTCTCTCCTTCTCCTCCTCTCTCCTCCTTCTCCTCTTTATCTCCTTCTCCTCTCTCCTTCTTCTCCTTCTCCTTCTCTCTCCTTCTCTCTCCTCCTCCTCCTCCTCTCTGCAAACCCCTCTGCTTGCTCGCTAGCACTGATCATGTTACCTACTTGGGTCATGAAATGTCTGCAAGAAAAGCAACCAAGCTCAGAGAGCACCATCCAATTCGGCATATCTTTTCCACAGGTGGTGAAGACCAAACCTCTCCAGGACCTCATCCCACAGAAGGACAAGTTCAGAGCACCGGACAAGGTTTGGCAACCCTGGCATGAATGACGGGATGAGATATTTCATATACAAGGTCTTAGGGATGTAACTGAAGGAATAAAAAGGAAGAACGTTTTTTTAAAAAGCCATTTTAGATAGTTGGAGAGGGAGATAAATAGAGGTGGAGGGAGATTAACAAATTAAACAGAGTTGGAAAGGACCTTGGAGGTCATCTAGTCCAACCCTCCCCACCCAAGCAGGAGACCTTACACCATTTTTGACAGATGGCAGACCAGTTTCTTCTTGAAAGCTTCCAGAGGAAGGTCCTCACGTTAATAAGGAATCTTTAGTTTTGAGCACAGGAAAAATGGAAAGAAATACTACCACCTCTTCAGATCTTGGAAAGGATCTATCTATATATATAAAAGCCAAATACCACTCACTCATCACGAAATCTCCAGAACTGTAAAGCCTACAAACTTATGTATGTACGTATGTTCCTCTTGGCTTCTAGGTGCTCGCCAAGAAAGGATTTTTCGAAATGACCATCAGATCATTAGTATGTCTTATACAGTATTGTATTAACACGCTCTGATGCTAAGGAGTCAGACATTCTACTCCCCCTCCCCACCTGAAAAGAACTCTGTTCCAACCGCCAGTTGCCTTATATTAACAAGCTCTGATGCTAAGGAGTTACACATTCTACATACGTTTTTAGAAGTGAGGTTAACTTATTTGCATGTTCGATGTCATAGTCTGGGGCTCTGTAACATAGTAGAAATTGTAAGGTGGTAGAAATCGTAAGGTGGTGTTAACAGACATTGGTCTGATAAGAGGCCGCTGAGCCCTCAGAAGGAAAAAGGGGTGTGGGAAGCATCTCAGCAGAGACCCTCCCTAGTTTCTTGGACTGCACAGGGAAAGAGGTACTTTCTGGCTGGCAAGATTTTGTTGATGTCACCTTACAATAAAGTTAAGAGTTAGCACTTCTGGCTCCGCTTCTTATCTGGACTACCTTGTAAAGGTTGACATTCCCTCTCTCTCCCTGATATCCAAATCATTCCAAAATATACATTAAGAAATTTTTCTTTTTCATTCCAGGGTCCACTTTGGAACCCGTCACTGTCTACATCCCAACGACTCCAGGAGTAAAAACTGAGGGACAGGTTGAAGAAGAAGGTGAGTTTATTCTCCACTTTTCTTGGATTAGTGATTAGAAAGCTTATTATTTTTGGTTCTGGCAATTGAAGTGGTAAAAGAGGAGGAGGAGGAGGGAGAGGGGGGAAGGAGGAGAAGAGGAAGCAGGAGGCAGAGGAGGAGGAAGAAGAGGAGGAGAAAAAGGAGGAGGGGAAGGAGGAGGAGGAGGAGGAGGAGAAGAAGAAGAAGAAGAAGAAGAAGAAGAAGAAGAAGAAGGAGGAGGAGGAGGAGGAGGAGGAGGAGGAGGAGGAGGAGGAGGAGGAGGAAGAGGAGAAGGAGAAGGAGGAAGAGGAGGAGGAGGAGGAGGAGGAGGAGGAGAAGAAGAAGAAGAAGAAGAAGAAGAAGAAGAAGAAGAAGAAGAAGAAGAAGAAAAGGAGGATGAAGGAGGAGGAGGAGGAGGAGAAGAAGAAGAAGAAGAAGAAGAAGAAGAAGAAGAAGAAGAAGAAGAAGAAGAAGAAGAAGAAGAAGAAGAAGAAGAGAAGGGAAGGAAGGAAGGAAGGAAGGAAGGAAGGAAGAAAGAAAGAAAGAAAGAAAGAAGAAAGAGAAAGAAAGAAAGAAAGAAAGAAAGAAAGAAAGAAAGAAAGAAAGAAAGAAAGAAAGAAAGAAAGAAAGAAAGAAAGAAAGAAAGAAAAGGATGAAGGAGGAGAAGGAAGACAATGTCATTTAAATGAATCTTGATTTTCTAAGCCATCTGATATCCATGGGTCTATCTTGATTAACTTGGATCCAGTCACACAAAAATTACAATTATTATCACCCAAATAGCAGCTACAATTTCATTTCCCCCTCAATTACGTTTGAAACGAGAGCTGTTGGCCAGCTTAAGGAGAGCCTCTCGTGTCCAAGATGCATATAAAATATTTAGAAAGCAGAGGTGGACGAAATATATTTACATCCCATTTTGAAAGGAGAGATAAATTGGGGGGGGGATTTAAACAGGAATGGGCCAAAGACGATGCTGAATGAATTAAAAGGGTTTGGGGAATTAAAAACAACACCGGGAATTTGGGGGAAAAAAAAATATAATTTGGTTTAGCTCCAAGGTTATTTTTCTACTTGTGGTTAGAAAAGCAAGGAAATAGGTCGGCACAAATTTTAAAAATGGTCCATTTTTGTGATTTTTTTAAATTATTTATTTATTTTTTTCCTTTTCGGGCCCAGTTTGCAAAACTGCCTGGTTTAATCGGGACACTCCTCTCGGCCGGGGAGATTACGAGCTTCTTCATGACCTGATGGACAAAGATCCGGATGCCGTCTGCTTTTCCCCCGTGGGAATCGAGGTTCAAACCCGAGAAGGGGTCCCGGCCTCCGAAACTGGACAGCATTTTGCCATGTGAGGTTCTGGCGGTTGTTGGCGTGTTACAAAGCAGAATCAATATTTGGATCCGAAGCCCTGTCCTTTTTCTCAAACTCGTTTAGGGGGGTCCTCGCTTTACGACTGGCTGCTCTGTGGCCGTCTGAAGTGAGGACTAGACCCTGAAAAAAATGCTACAGGTAGTCCACGACTTGCAATCGTTCGTTTAGGGACCGTCCGAAGTTACGACGGCACTGGAAAAAAAACAGGACTTAAGGCTGGTTTTCACACTTATGGCCCTTTCTCACACTTAAGACCCTCGCACGTGGTCGCGTGATCCAAATCCAGATGCTTGGCCACTGACTCGTATTTAGGACGGCCGTCATGTGATCCCCTTTTGCGACTTTCCGACAAGCAAAATCAAAAGGGGGGGGGGGAAGCCGGGTTCCCTTAACAACCCTGTGACTAACTTAATAATTGCAGTGATTCACTTAACGAAGGTGGTGAGAAAGGTCGTAAAAGGGGGCTAAAAAAAACCCCTTAACAACCATCTTGCTGAGCAACGAAAATTTTGGGGCTCGATTGCGGTCGTAAGGCGAGGGCTTACCTGGATTTACAATCTGGATTTGAGGTCCCAACATTCTCCTAAGAATTTTAATTTTCCACCAAGCATCACATCAATCCTGATAGTGGCTTTACGGAAAATCCCCTAGCTGTTCTTATTTAATTATCTAGACATGACACCTAATATGCTTTTAATCCAAATAGTTTCTAGGGTAACAATCAGGCATTGCCCTGACCTCCAATCTATAAGGTACAACATAAAAGGAGAAGAGAGGAGAAGAGAGGAGGAGGAGGAAGGAGGGAAAATATGCAATCAAACGCCCCAATTCCTAAGCACTAGATTCAGAAGTCGTATTCAGCCGGTTCGGACCGGTTCAAGCGAACCAGTAGTAGAGACCTGCAGGTGGGCCGGCCACCGCCCACCCACCCGCCCCAGCTCTATGCCGTCCTATTTAGCCACGTTTTCAAGCTGCGCGCATGCATGCAAGCCACGCACATGAGCAAAGTGCATGCACGGAAGGCCACACGCATGTGCGGAAGGCGCATGCACGACCAAAGCGAGTGTGCGCGCACCGGGAAAACCGGTAGGGAAGTTATGAGAATCCCACCTCTGACTAGATTCCTCCCATGGGTAAGCAAAGTGGGGACTCCATCTCCTTCAGGATCTGACGTTGCTTTCGATGGGTCCTTTTGACAGAAACAGCACTGCTCAAGGGTTCGCCTGTATCAACGCCCAGCAAGGCAAAGGGAGGTGTCTGGATTATCGCGTGAGGTACATCTGTCCCAAATCTTTCTGTGGTGAGTAACAAAATCCTGGGAGGGTGGCGGGGGAGTAGAAAGTAGAATAACTTGCACCGGCTTCTTGGATGTTTAATCCAAGTTTAATCGCATCTCGATTTGGGTCCCCAAACCTCTGTTCTAGATCCACTTCGATCCCGCTTCTAAGTCCTCCAGCCCATTTCTTCTTCCTGTCGATAGAAGCCAACGCAAGTCCCTTACGGACGTTGGCACTCGCAACACACCAAAGACACAACTTGGTGTAATAGGGTCTCCTGCTTGGGCAGGAGGGGGGGTTGGACTAGATGACCCACAAGGACCCTTCCGACTCTGTTAACCTGTAATAAGGACAGGATGGAGTTCCGTTGGTGAAAAATGGATGTTTCTTGGATAAACCTAGTCCATCCAAAAATGGGCTGAGAGCAGGAGTAGGATTCAGCCAGTTAGGACTGGTTCGGGCGAACCGGATGGTAATTTTACACCTGGTTTGCCGAACCGGTAGTTGCTGGCCCCGCCCACCCCACCCCTCTCCTCCCAGGAGTCTCCACGTGGCCCATTTTGGATGCCAGGTAAGTGCAGGGCCCGCGCGGAGGCTCTGGGAGGGCGAAAAACGGGCCTCCGGGAAGTTCCGAAAGTCTGGAAACGGGCCCTGGCTGAGAGACACCTCTGGATTTGGGGTTACCGTAGAGGAGCCCATTTTCCTTACAGGGGCTTTTCTTAAAGCTCTCTGGATGTGCTTTTTGGGGTGACAAGGGGTGGATTTGGGGTCCTCCAAATAAAAAAAAACACCATCAACTGATTTCCATCAATCTCTCTCCATCAACAGAGAAAACTAGTTCAACCACCGTTTCTCCTACCACCCAAGAGACAACAACATTGACCTCTCTCCAGAGTTCCACACTAGGTAAGGCATCTGAGATGATACAACTAGTTGTAACCTCCTCTTCCTCTTCCTCTTCCTCTTCCTCCTCCTCCTCTCCTCTCCTCTCCTTCCTTCCTTCCTTCCCCTTCGCCCTTTCCCCTTCCTTCTTTCCTTCTCCTTGTTATCCTTACTCCTTCCTTCCTTTCTTCTTTCGTTCCTTCCTTCCTTCTTCTTTCCTTCTCCTTCTCCCTTTCCCTTTCCCTTTCCCCTTCCTTCTTTCCTTCTCCTTGTTATCCTTACTCCTTCCTTCCTTTCTTCTTTCATTTCTTCCTTCCTTCTTCTTTCCTTCTCCTTCTCCCTTTCCCCTTCCTTCTTTCCTTCTCCTTGTTGTCCTTACTCCTTCCTTCCTTTCTTCTTTCGTTCCATCCTTCCTTCTTCTTTCCCCCTCCTTCTCCCTTTCCCCTTCCTTCTTTCCTTCTCCTTGTTGTCCTTACTCCTTCCTTCCTTTCTTCTTTCGTTCCATCCTTCCTTCTTCTTTCCTTCTCCTTCTCCCTTTCCCCTTCGTTCATTCCTTCTTATCCTTACACTTTCCCCCTTCCTTCCTTCCTTCCTTCCTTCCTTCCTTCCTTCCTTCCTTCCTTCCTTCCTTCCTTCCTTCCTTCCTTCCTTCCTTCCTTCCTTCCTTCTCCCTTTTCCCCTTTCCCTTCTCCCTGCCTTCTTTCCTTCTCCTTGTTATCCTTACTCCTTCCTTCCTTCCTTCCTTCTTTCTTCTTCTCTCTACCAGGTATTCATCTGGCTAGCGTCCTTAGTCTGGTCAGCTTCAGCACATTATTTTATCCCCTGGTTAGGACTTTAAAAAACCTTCTTCTAAGAGAGTAACAATGAAAGAGCCTGCAAGCCAGTAAGAGCTGGGAAGATCGTTAGCACCTGGTTAGGGCTGGAAAAAAACTTATTCGGAGCAAGTAGAGCTATGAAAAAAAATTCTGCAAAGACTTAGGGCTGGAAAAACATTCTTTGGAGACAATAACAATGAAAAAACCTGCACGGTAAGAGCTGGGAAGATCTGTTAGCACCTAGTTAGGGCTGGAAAAAAAAAGCTACATTCGAAGTATAAGACGCACCCAAATTTTCAGCCACTTTTAGGGAGGAAAAAAGTGCGTCTTATACACAAAAAATACGGTATTTGCAGTGTATTCATAGTTTCTCTCCTGATCCTTTCCAAATACTTTCTCTCCCCCCCCCCATCCACCATTTCATCCACAGGACAAGTCCAAACCGAAGAGAAGCCGGACGTAACTGCTTCCCAGAGTCCAATACCAGGTAGGGTTAAAAAAAGAAAGAAAAATTCCAACCATTTTTTTTAAAGAATTCTTTGAAAGAATTTGGCTGGGTGGCAAAATCAGACTGGCAAACATTGCCTCGCTTTGCATTGATGGGAAGGCAAGATTGTTCCGGAAGAATTGTCCTGAAGGCAGGACAAGAAACTAAGCAAGGAGAGAAAGAACCTGGAATTAAGGAGAAATTCCCTGGACAGTGAGAACAATTAACCCGCGCAACTGCTTGCCACCAGAAGTTGTGGGGACTCCATCACTGGAGGTTTTCAAGAAGAAACTGGACAGCCATTGGTCTGAAATGGTATTGCGTCTCTTGCCTGAGCAGGGGGTTGGACTAGAAGACCTCCAAGGCCCCTTCCGGCTCTGTTACAGGAAGTCCTCGACTTATAACAGCTCGTCTAGCGACAGTTCAAAGTTAAAAAAAGGGGACTGATGACCATTTTTCCACAGTTACAATTGTTGCAGTATCCCCGGCGGTCACACACGATCCAAATTCGGACACTTGGCGACTGACTCACATTTACGATGGTCGCGGGGATCATGCGATCCCCTTTTGTGACCTTTTGACAAGCAAAGTCCATGGGGTGGGGTGGGGGAACGGATTCGCTTAACAACCGTGTGACTAACTTAACAACTGCAGCGATTCACTTAAAAACGTAACATGGGGAGGCAACTCACTTAACAACTGTCTCACTTAGCAACGAAACTTTGGGTTCCGTTGCGGTCATAAGTGGAGGACACCTTGATTTCTAATGCCAATAACTAACTTTCTTTTTTTCTTTTTGGTCTGTTCCTAGTCTGCAAGACGCAATGGATCAATCGAGACAACTCCACCGGCACGGGCGACTATGAGTTGGTTTACTATATCCGAAGAGACCTTCCCAAAGCTCTTTGCAAAAATCCCCTCGCCATTGAGGTGCAGACCGTCAAAGGCATCCCTGCTTCCCAAACAGGACAGAGATTTGCCTGGTGAGATGGACAGGCGACCCCTTTCCCCCCTGGACTGGAGCTTTTTTGGAGGAGGGGGGGAGGAGGAGAGGAGGAGGAGAACTAGGAAGAGTGGGAGGAGGAGGAGGAGGAGGAGGAGGAGGAGGAGAGAAATATGAGGAGAGGAGAAGGAGGAAGAGTGGGAGAAGGAGAAGTAAAGAAATATGAGGAGAGGAGAGGAGAAGGAGGAAGAGTGGGAGGAGGAAGAGGAAGAGGAGGAGAGAAATAGGAGGAGAGGAGAGGAGAAGGAGAAGGAGGAAGAGTGGGAGGAGAAGGAGGAGAGAAAGAGAAGGAGAGGAGAAGGAGAAGGAGGATGAGTGTGGAAAAGAGGAGAAGGAGAGGAGACAGAGAAGGAGAGAAATAGGAGGAGAGTAGAAGGAGGAGGAGGAGGAAGAAGAAGAGTTGGAGGAGAAGGAGGAGAAGGAGAAAGAAGGAGAAGGAGAAGAAGGAAGGAGAAGGAGAAGGAGAAGGAGAGGAGGAAGAAGAAGAAGCAGTGGTGGAGAAAGAAGAGGTGAAGAAGGAAGGAAAGAGGAGCGGAGGACAAGAAGAGGAGGAGGAATCCACTCTTCTCATTGCCAGTCATAATACTGCTAGTTGCAGTGAAAGTCACAAAATGGGACAAAGCTTCCTTAACAAATGTCTCACTCAACAACAGAAATGTTGGGCTCAATTGTGGTCGTGAGTCGAGGACTCCCTGCATTTATGACGGCTGTAGAGTCCCGGGGTCACACGTGATCCCCTTTTGAGACCTTCCGACACGCGAGGAAGCTGGATTCACTTCAACAAGGGAGAGTGGCAAGAGAGCTCGTCGAATGGGTTAAAAACTCACTTAACGACCCTCTCGCTGAGCAACAGAATCGGTAGTCGTAAATGGAGGCTTGCCTGTTTGCTGAGGATTCTTCTCCCGTTTTTAGGAATGATCCGATCAACGGGTTCGCTTGCGTCAATGACGACCAGGGGAAAAGAGGTTTATGTCATGATTACAAAGTCCGGTTTGTGTGTCCACACTCTTTTTGCTCAGGTAAACTCGCAGTCGTACCTATAAATATTAAGAAATATTTATGGAGATTCTCCATCCTCCAAGTCATGGTTGTCCCAAAGGTGCTTTTTTCCCCTCCAAGAGACAACTGGACTGTTAGGATGAGAATAAAATCTCATAGAGGTGATGTTGGATCTTTACTTGGAATCCAGACATTTAGAAATAAAACTGAGATTAAATGTCTAATAGAAATTTTGTATTTCAGTACAAAAACAATAAATCCTGAATAATTACATCTTTGCTAAGAAACACGACCGTTCAGGTCAAGAGCCAAGCCAGAAGAAAAAAATGGTGGATTAGGAATGTAGACATGCGCAGAACATCATATCACGTGTTCTGCTTGTGTTGGAATATACCATAATATTAGATAGGGGTGCATCACCCTGCATAGACTCACAACTGACAATATTCACATTGTGACATGGACTTTCTGGTTTTTTTCTCTGAAGAGGTTTTGCTTCTCAGCCGAGAAGCTTTCTCCAGTTCTGACTGAATGGTGGGGAATGATTTAAAGGTTGAATGTCTGTTTTATTTTTCTATTTTTGTCTTTAAGGGGGGAATCAGAAAGATGAGACGAAGGGTTCGCCATGAAGATTGCAGCCGATTTCTGTCGCCTCCAGCTAAAGATCTACTTTCTTCATGGAAGAAATAAATGACTTTTTGTTCTGTTATTGCTGGCTGAGAATACAATAATAATAATAATAATATAATAATAATAAAGCATGGAACATATCTTAGTCTCAGATATGGATTTGGGGCAGTTCTCTCATTCGGTCTTGCACAATGGAAGCTGGGGAATTCTGGGAGTTGAAGTCCACTCACTGGCATAAACGGTTTGGCTACAGCAGGGCTACAGTCAATGGGTTTTACCTGTTGGAATTAAATCTATCCCCATTTAATATTTAATTCCCCCTCCCAAACAAACTTTCCTTGTTATTCTGGGATATTTTACAAAGGTGAAAATCAGAGGCCATCCCTCTGCATTTTACAGCTAGTCCTCGACTTACGACCAAAAATGGAGCCCAAAATTCCTGTTCCTAAGTGAGACATTGGTTAAGTGAGTTCTGCCCACATTTTACCACCTTTCTTGCCACCGCCGTTAAGTGAATCCCTGCCATTGATAAGTCAGTCACCCGGTTGTTAAGTGAACCTGGCTTCCCCTGCTGACTTTGCCTGTCAGAAGGTCGCAAAAAGGGATCACATGACACACACCTCCAGGACACTGCGACCGTCATAAATATGAACCAGTTGCCAAGTGTCTCAATTTTGATCACATGGGGAATGCTGCAATGGTCATAACTGTGGAAAAATGGTCCCAAGTCCCTTTTTTCAGTGCCATTGTATCTTTGAACGGTCACTAAATGAACTGTGGTTAAGTCAAGGACTACCTGGGTTTGGAACAATTGTTTTGGTTTTTAACCCCGGGCCTGTCTCAGGTTTGTTTCATTGAGCAAAATAAACCAGGCTAAAGAAAACACAAACGCATCTCATTTAACGTTTTAATATCCAAAGCAAGTTTCGAAATGGAACAGAAAAAAATTCCTCTTAAAAATCCTTGCTTCGCCATTTCCCTGGGGTCCCGGCAGGAAATCACCGGCAAACGGTGGCCAAGCATGGCCAAGAAATCTACAAAGAATGGCTAGGATCTTCTAATAAGCTCACCCTGGGGATCTCTCTACCCACCCAGGGCTTTCCCTGGGGAAAAAAATTCAGATTCCACTCTAGCCTGTCAATTGCCTTTTCTCTGCACACAGATCAGGGTGTGGATGTGACATCACAATGGCTGTGTATCCAGAGAGGCTGAAAGCTTGGTCTTCCCTGGGGACAGAGCTTCTTGGCCTTCAGGGATGGCAGAAGGCACCAGGAGACTCTGGAGACGCAGCCCCAGAGGGGCAGGGGGCAACTCTGCCAGGCTCGCTGGGCATTGTGCTGGCCCAGACTGATGGGTCCAGGATAGAGTGACATTTTTTTTCTGACACTTTTTATAACTCTGGGCTACCCTATCATCAGAGGTAAGAAAACTGCACCCAGACTCTTTTATGATCAGAAGGGATGTCACCTCCTTGCCCGTTTCCAACCTATAAACCCAAAATTCGCTGCCAGGACGGCGAGTTCAGGATGCACAAATAAAGTAAAAAGTTGAGGTTGTAATGTTGTTACCTTGCACTGCGCTAAAAAGAGTCAAAAGTCAATGCCTTTTTTGTTTTGTACCTCGTATTTTCATTCCCCCCTTTCTTTTTCCTTCCTTTAATTTCCTCTTTTTATTTTTCTTTGTATTTTATACATCGATAAAACAATAAAAGTTACAAAGGGCAGCTTGGCCAATTTCCTTATATTTCCTAACCCCTCAACCTTACTCCATCCTAGAAGTTCCTTCAACCATCCAAAATGACTTCAAGAACGTTGAAGGATGAGAATGCTGTTTCTCAAACTTGGCCACCTGAAGATGGACGGACTTCAACTTCCACAGTTGAAGTCCACACGTCTACTCTTCAGGTCTTCACACAACTTCAACTTCCAGAGTAGTATAGGTCTTCCTCGTTCTTACTTCCTTCTTCCAATCCAATGTTCTCAACCTTGGCCACCTAAAGACATCTGGAATTGAACTTCCACAGTTGAAGTCCACACGTCTACTCTTCAGGTCTTCACACAACTTCAACTTCCAGAGTAGTATAGGTCTTCCTCGTTCTTACTTCCTTCTTCCAATCCAATGTTCTCAACTTTGGCCACCTAAAGACATCTGGAGTTCAACTTCCACAGCTGAAGTCCACACGTGGCCAAGTTTGAGAAGATTGGACTAGAAGAAGGAAGTAAGAACAAGGAAGACCTATGAGACAGGACCTCAACTCTAAGTTCAGCCCTTCTGCCTATATACTACTACACCATCCTGGAGAAGTATTAAATTAAGTATTAAATTTAGTATCTGATATGTTGTTAGCTGCCCAGAGTCCCTTTGGGAGTTGGGCAGCATACAAATCTATTAAATAAATAAATAAATAAAATAAAAGATGGACGGCCATCAACTCAGAAGTTCTCTAGATCTTGTTGATGCAACTGTCAACTTTTCGTTCCCTCCAACACTAGCTACAAACTTCTTCCGTTCTTTGTTTGACAGCTCACAATGGGTACCAGCCAGAAAAGAGGACAGATCACCAAGCTGAAACCAAGATCTCTTGGCTTGAAAGAAGGTAAGAACCCAACTTCAAAGGGTTCACACAACCATTCCCAGGAGTAGCTTCGTTCGTATTTTGTGAATCTGGTCATTGTGGTTTGGAAATCTTAACTTTATGGCTTGCTTTTATAGTAAATGTACCCAGAATGAGTGTGTTTTAGATCTATTCCACCGGTGAAATCTACTTCCCTACCTGCCCTACTGGTTCGGAACCACGGAGTTTTTCACCCTCTGTTTTTCCACTGTCGCGTGCTTTTTTTTACCCGATGATGTCACAGAACCGGTTCGGTCGATGCCGGTCCGTGGGCGCCACCATCTCTTTTTTTGAATTTTTTTTTGAATTTTTTGAATTTTATTTTTTCTTCTGAGCATGCGCAGAAGCTGAGTTTCCGGCTCTGTGCATGCGGTCGCCATCTTGGTTTTTGGCTTTTTTGGGGGGGGAGGTTGGATTTTTCAGCACTGTGCATGCACATGCGCAAAGTGCGTGCGTGCCCACGTGGCACGCCCATGTGGCGCGGGAGGAAGCGAACCGGCAGCGAGGTAAGTTAGAACCCACCCCTGGATGGAACGTGGGAGAATGTTGGTTTAACCTGGTTTAACTTAACCTAGTTTGTGAACTGAGCCTGTCTCCTCTTCTCGGAGCCAGGATTGACCGAGATGTACCAGGGGGAGCTGCTTTGTGATGTCACGCTGGTGGCCGATGGACAGAGGTTTCCTTGCCACAGGTAAGGGTCTCACAGGTGTGCCTTTGGGGGCCAGCCATGCTCTCATGTTTCATCCCCAGTTCCACAGACTTCCCAAACTTTATATTAAACGTATCAGAAATCCTTACTAAAGTTATAAGACCGGTCGTTATTTCCGCCCCGTCGTAACTTTGGACGGTTGCTGAATGAACAGTCACACCCTGAGGCCTAGGGGAAGTAGACAGGTACTCCTGGACTTATGACAGTTCGTTTAGTGACCATTCAAAGTTACATCATCGCTGAAAGAAAGGGACTCGGGATCGTTTTTCACACTTATGACTGTTCCAGTATCACAAGATTTACATTCGGAGGCTTGTCCACTGTCTCACATTTACGATGGTTCCAGTGTCCCAGAGCGATCGCCTTTTGTGACCTTCTGACCAGCAAGGTCCACGAGGAGGACAGATTCACTTAACGACCATGCGACTAATGTTAACAGCTGGAGGGATGCGCTTAACAGATGCGGCGAGAAAAGTCGTGACATTTTTCACTTAGCCACACACGTTTTGGGCTCAATTGTGGTCGTACATTGACCATAACTCCAAAAATTTCCACCGGCTAAGCGAGACAAGACAGTTAAGTGGGTTTGGCTCCATTTTATGACTTTCCTTGCCACGGCCGTTAAGCGACTCACTGCAGCTATTAAATAGACGGTTGTTAAGTTTGGAAAACTGATCGTGAAAGAAGAAAAATGGCTTAATCTAGAAAGCTTGTTCAATTA
This sequence comes from Diadophis punctatus similis, assembly GCA_023053685.1. NCBI lineage: Eukaryota > Metazoa > Chordata > Lepidosauria > Squamata > Dipsadidae > Diadophis > Diadophis punctatus. The sequence continues at coordinate 23,031,895 of JALIGW010000011.1, forward strand.
ACTGAGTTAAGCTGTTGGCTGGATCCAGGGTTTGCTTCCTCGTTGGGCCCTGTAGAAAACCCTCTTCAGCTCCACCATCTTCGCCGGGACGTTGTTCTGGGGATTAGCGCTAGAAACCACGGTGTTCTGACCTAGGCTTTCCCAAACCACGAAGCAGACTCCTCGCCCCGATAAAACCTCTTTTATTTAGGTTGAAGGGAATTCCTCTCCGGCAAAGTCCCGGCAAACAGTCTTTCACAACTACAGACCTTTATCGGGCTTGGAGAGTTGCCAGGCCAGTTATCTTCCACACGCCATGCTATAGCAACAATTACTTGGCAAGAAGTGAGGAACAGATCTTCACCCACATGAATTGAACTAACTAAATGAACAAATTGTTTCCTGCAAAATCCGCTCCCCTCTCGCTCCTCTTATATTTCCTATGGGAGGGGCCATTCATCGTCCACCTGTGGCCTTACTCCCAAGTCGACCCTTGTTCCTTAGCTGTTCCCTTTGTCTGGCAACTCTGCGCATGCACACACTGGGAACAGGCTCCAGCTGTTCCCCTGCCTCGCTGATGTCTGACTCCGGAGGCAGCTGATAACTGCCAGACGGCCTTGGCCCCCTTTCTGCCTCGGATGCAGAGCCCTTCATCCGAGCCTTCCCCAGACTCCAGGACTAGCCCATGTTCCTCCCCAACCTCCTTACTGTCCGAATCTGCTGCCAGCTCCGCTTGCTGCTGGCGGGCCACAACACCATGGCACATGTCAATGCCACACATGTCAAAACCCCGTGTGGACATCTTGCCTCTCGTTGCAGGGCCTTGTTGGCAGCCGTGAGTCCTTATTTCCGGGATGTCTTCGTCCAAGGTGGGAAAGACCTGGAAGGGTCAGAGGTCCAGCTGGAGAACGTGTCTCCGTCCCTCGTGCAGAACATCCTGAAATACATCTACACGGAGGAACTCGCACTCACTCCCGAGCTGGCTCCGTCACTCTTCACCGGAGCCAGCCAGCTGCAGATCATCCCCTTGGAAACCGTCTGCTGCAGGTAGGGTTCCAGATGTTCCCTTACGGGTGTGCCAAGGGCGTCGCGGGCTGGTTTGAACTCATCCCTAAGATCTCTTGGTGGTCTCCCATTCCAGCAACCCCCAGGCGCGCGCGAATTGGGAGAGCCGCAGAAATGAAGGCGAGACAGGACAGGCAAGATTCGAACAAAGGTTTTACTTTTTCGTACGTGTTTGGGAAACTAGCCAATCGGTTAAAAAGCTAAACGATTGGTTTTAAAAGTTGGTTTAAAAAGCTAAAAGGGTTTTTTTTAAATGGGTTAAAGGAACCAGGAGTTTGTGAGTTCTAGTCCTGCCTTAGGCATGAAAGCCAGCTGGGTAACTTTGGACCAGTCCCTCTCTCTCTCAGCCCAATCCACCTCACAGGGCTGTTGTTGTTGTGGGGAAAATAGGAAGAGGAAGGAATATTAAATATTTTTTAGGTCCTTGATGCAACATTTCATGACCAAGCTAGATAACTTCAGTGATGCATTGATGATGTTACCTAGTTGGGTCATGAAACGTCTGCAAGAAAACCACCAAGCTCAGAGAAATCCAAGGACATCACAGTCCTCCTCTTCCTCCTCCCCACTGCCTCCTCCTCAAACCCTTATTCCCTTCTAGCGCTGATGATGTAACCAAGCTTGGTCATAAAACGTCTGCATGAAAACCACCAAGCTTTGCGAGCAGCAGGGACCTCACAGTCATCCTCCTCCCCCTCTCCTTCCCCTTCCCCCTCCCCCTCCTCCTCAAACCCCATCCCCTTCTAGCACTGATGATGTAACCGAGCTGGGTCATGAAACGTCTGCACGAAAACCACCAAGCTCAGAGAGCACCAGGGACCCCTCAATTGAACCCTGAGCTACAAGCGTTCTCTTTTGTTGCTCTCCTCGTTCTTCCACCAAAAACACCTTGCCCTTTTCGCTTATCTTTGAAGACCAAACAGGTCTCCCCTTCCATTCTCTCTCCTTCCAGGTTCCTGGTGACTCAACTCTCCATCCAGAACTGCTTTGAGATGTATTCCTTAGCTCAGGTGCACCACAGCCAGCCTCTCCTCCACGCCGTTCTCCAGCTCCTGGTCAGGAATTTTGAGCTGACGTTCGAAGAGGACCATTTCCTCCGACTGGACTCCGGCGATCTCACCACTGTCATCTCCTCCAACGACCTCGAAGTGGCTTCCGAGCTCAAGGTCTACCAGGCGGTACGGCGGTGGGTGCAGGGCGAGCCCAGCAAGCGTAGCCCCTTGCTCGGACAACTTCTGCACCATGTCCGCTTCCCCCTTTTGGGTCCCGAGGAGCAAGACGTACTCCAGGAAGATCTGGAAAGATGGGACGATCTCGAACTCAAACGAGAAGTCATGGACGGCCCGGAACGGTTACGACAAAGCCGCGGGCTGCGCCAAGGCATGTACAAGCCACACATTCTCTGCATCGACACCCAGATGTGCGAGTTTCAACAGCTGGAGAGCGAAGAGGCCCACGTGAGCTGCTACGAGCCACAGGCTGAAACCTGGGAGAAACTTCCTGGCTTACAATCGTTGACCCACGCTTGCTGTACCTCCAACGGAGACAAGGTCTACCTCTCAGGAGGCGTCTACAAGAACGCGTACTCCAACGCCGTCTACGAATTCAACGCCTTCACCAACCAGTGGCTACAGCTCCCGGCCATGGCGGTGCCCCGAGCAGCCCACGGCTTCGTGTTTGACCGTCAAAAACTCTACGCCATGGGAGGCTGGCGCAGATTCCAGAGTTTCATAAATATGGCTGAGACCCTTGACCTCAACATGGGGACCTGGACTCCAATGGCCAGGTTGCCCTTTGCCCTGAGTCACCCAGCCTCCAGCGTATTGCGGGAGAAGGTGTATCTCCTCGGAGGCGCCACTGGGATCTCCAACCGCTGGCTGTTCCACAAGGGAGTCTTGATCTACGAGATGGCTTCCAACACGTGGACGCAAGTCCCTCTGGCGACTGGCTTTTTTGCTGCGGGCGCCGTGGCTGGTGAGAATGGCATCTACGTCATTGGGGGTTACACTGAGAAGAAGAATGAGGATTGGCAGGAGAGAGCCCTGGTGCCCGAGAACCGCCACAGCACCCGTAAATGCTTCTTCGTCAATGAGTCGGGCAAGGCGAATATCAGTGTGGCCGTTCCCAAGCTGCGGCGAGGTTTGGCCAACGCAGCGGTGGTTCGCTGCGGCAAGCGGATCTACGTGTTGGGCGGAGAAGATCTGTCCCAGCGATACAAAGGGATCTACCACTGGCAGCCAGGCGAGTCCCGCTGGCACCGAGCCAGCGCCGAAATCCCCGTGCCGCGAGAAGGCATCAGCAGATTTGGTTGTGCGACTCTGTTGAGGCCCAAACCTCATATTCTCCAACTCTTCCAAGTGACCTCGGTGGTCATCGTGTCGGCGGTCACCAAATCGTAGTTCCCACCGACCTGTTCATGTGTGAACATCAGGCAAGGATTATCGATAAATTCTACTCTAACGATGTACAATTGCCGCTGGCTTCTGTGCGCCTTTGCCCGCTAGCCTATCAAGGTTACTACCAAGACCGTGGGCCACAGAACGATCAAGTTTTCCCATAGATTGACTTTCAGATGTCTCCAAAGCACCAAATCCCAGCAGCTTCCCAACATCTCACTCCGAAGATGTGGGTGTTCCCACCTGACACCTTTTAAGACCTCAAATTACCATCTGCTAGAACTTTGCGGAGTCTGGGGGGACCTAAGGTTTTAAGTCGCTGTTTTTTCATTCCTTTCTTTTCAATAAATTGGAGTGGCAAGTTTATTGCGGGATTGGGTGGCTGATTCTGGTTGAGTCGTTGGATGAAAGAGGGGTCTATGGAGGTTCTTCATCTTTGAATCAATTTGAATCAGAATAGAGCTGGAAGGGACCTTGAAGGTCTTCTAGTCCAACCCCCTGCTCAAGCAGGAGACCCTAGATCATTTCAATCAATCAATCAATCAATAATAGATCTGGAAGGGACCTGGGAGGTCTTCTAGTCCAACCCCCCGTGCTCAAGCAGGAGACCCTAGATCATTTCAATCAGTCAGTCAGTCAGTCAGTCAATCAATCAATCAATCAATCATCGGGAGCTGAAGGGACCTTAGAGGTCTTCTAGTCCAACCCCCTGCTCAAGCAGGAGCCCCCACTGTAATTCAAATTGACAATGGTATCAGTTATCCTTAATCTGCTAATTATACTATGAAAACATTTTAAACATTAAAAAAGGAATATAATTTGCCCAGATACCGGGGGGGGGGGGCTCCCTCACGAATGAAAGGTAGACATGCTTGTAGGCAAGGAAGTAGTTTCTCTTTCTAGTCTCTGTGTGGGTCAAGGGGGTCGCCCGGTTGTGGCCTGGAGTGTGTGTGTGTGTGTGTTTGTGTGTGTGAGAGAGAGCGAAGGAGAAAAAGAAAGAGCGAGAAAGAGAGGGAGAGAGAGAATGAAAGAGAGAAAATGAGAGGGGTAAGAGAGTAAGAAAGAGTGTAAGAAAGACAGAAAGAAAGAAAGAAAGAAAGGAGAGAAAAAGAGAAGAAAGAGAAAGAGAGAGAGACAATGAGAGGGGGGAATGAGAGAGAGAAAGAAAGAGGGAGCGAAAGAGAGAGGGGAAAGGCAGGGGCTCCTCTCAGCAGGCAGGCCCCTCCAGGCCGGTGAGGGCCACGGCCGTCTTGCGGAACAGCTCCAGGATCGGCTTCTTGGGCAGTTTAACTGCGGCGCAGCCGAAGCCACTGACCCCCCAGTTGGCGAAGGGCAGCCGCTCCTGGCAGCGGATCCAGCGGGGGGCGCCCTGCTCCCAGTAGTAGACGGTATTGTAGTATTCCTCCTCGTTCTCGCCCGCTGCCCGCCGCCCCAGCGCCACATTCTCGCCGCCTAAAACGTAGATCCGCTGCTTCCAGCGCACCACGCCCGCGCCGGCCAGCTCCACGGGCAAAGGTGGCACGGTCACGTGACGGTCCACGCGCCCGTCGGCTCCCAGGAAAAAGCAGCGTCGGGTGCAGCGCAGCCCATCTGCCTCTGTCCGGCGGTCACGTGCGGGCTGGTGGTGCCGCGTGCGTCCACGGAAATAGCCGCCAACAACATAGATGCCCTCATTCATGGCCACAGCACCTGCCCAGTAGCCACCACTGCTGAGGAAGGCTTGGCTCCACTGGTTGGCGCCCACCTGGTAGATGAGTACCTTGCGTGATGCATACCATGCTCCCACCGACTCCGTCGCACCACCCACCAGGTAGAGACGCCCACGCAGTGCAGCCGCTGCGAAGTGGCTGAGCGGCAGCGGCAGGCGGGCTATGTGCACCCAGCGCCGCTCAGTTAGGTCGTAACTCTCGGCCGAGTCAAGATAGTCCTCGAAGTTCCGCCAGCCACCCAGCGCAAAGAGGCGGCCACCCCATGTGAGAAAGCCATGGGAGGCCCGTGCCACAGACATGGGCGCCAGCCGGCTCCAGCGGCCCCGCAGCGGGCTGTACTCATGCAGTGTGTCCGAGTAGGTGTCGTCCGTGTGGACGCCGCCTGTGACGAAAAGCCGGTCACGCAGCGCCACGCAACGTGCGCAATAGAGCCTTTCCAGCAGTGGCAACTTCTCCCAAAGGCCGGCTTGTGGGTCGTAGCAGCCCACCTGGAAATCCTTGGTGCGCAGCTCGGGACCCTCCAGGTTGAAAAGATCCACACACACGATACAGGTGTTAAACATGCCCCGCCGGAGACCCCCACACTGGGCCAGCCGCTCCTGCCGGTTCAGCCGCCTCCAGCGTGGACGCAGCTCCTTGGGCCGCTGCAGCAGCTCGGTTTGTACCTGGCGCAGCTCTTCCGGGGTGAGCAGCGGGAAGCGCACCTGGGCTAGTAGGCGGGCCAGGAAAGGTAGGCGGAGGGCGCTCTGGGCTTGCACCCAGCGCCATGCGGCCCGGTAGACCAGCAACTCGGAGGAGACTAGCAGATTGTCGGAAGCCAGGATGCTTTCCAAAGTGCTGGGGTTGAGGTCCAGGAAAGTGGGCGCCTCCTGGGACAGGCGCTTGAAGTGGGCGTGCACCAGGCTCTTGGCCTCCTGGAAGAGCGCAGGGTCGTTGTGCGAGTAGCCCAGCTGGTAGATGCTCAAGCAGTTCTCCAGACAGAGGTGCTCCAACAGGTAGCTGCGGAGAGAGGGGGAACGTAAGGGTGGAGGATGGACCGAGGAAGGAGGAACTTCCCAGAACAACATATTCCTTGCTGTTTTTTAAGAGAACTGGAGGGAACACACTCTTGAGCAAGAAGAAGATTGGGGGGTGTCTGTCCCGTCCTGTCCCTACCTCACGCAATCAACATCCAGCAGGCATTGTGCAACCTGGTGCTCACCTGGAACAGCTCTCCAGCAAAGGAAGGATCTGGAGGCGGCTGGCTGCTTCATACAGGTCTTCAGCGATCTCGGGCGTGAGTTCGATTTCCTCCGTGTAGTAGTATTGTACCACCTTTTGAATAATGGAGGGGTCCATGTCCTGCAGAAGCACCTCTCCATCCTGGGACTCTCGGAAAGAGTTGGAGAACATGGCTCGGAAGTAGGGGTTGATAGCTGCCAGGAGTATCCTAGGTTTAGGAAACCGAATAGAACTGTTGTTTTCCCTCTGGCTTTCCAAGTGTTCCCTGACTGGCCAAAGAGGCTTCCATTTTCCCACCTCATTCTCTGGGAGTTTTTCTACAATTTTTGGCCTGATCTTACTGTAGTGGAGTCGCAGAGAGAAAGAGGCAGAGGTGCAGAGGTGGGTTCCTCCCGGTTCGGACCGGGTCGCCCGAACAGGTAGCAAGCCGCTAGTGACGTCACGATGACATCACCGAACCGGTTCTGTCGGTGCTGGTCCATGGACGCTGCCATCTTTTTGGGGGGGGGGATTTTTTTTTTGAATTTTTTCCGGGTTTTTTTTTCTGGCACCATCTTGTTTTTGGCTTTTTTGGGGGGAATTTTTTATTTTATTTTTTGGCACTGCGCATGCGGGAGGAAGCAAACCGGCAGCGAGGTAAGTTAGAACCCACCCCTGCAGAGGTGGTATTTTGCCGGTTCGGAACGGTTCACCCGAACCGGTAATGGCAACTGCGGGTCAGGTGGGCCCATCCACCCATCCACCCACCTGCCCGCCTGGACGTAATGCCATCCTATTTAGTGATTTACAATAAACCATCTTGTGTGTGCCTTTTCAGATTTTGGTTTCTATCACAATCACATTAATTAATTACCCACAATCACATTAATTCAATTCCCAGAAAGCACCTGATGCTGCTTCTTGCCTAATTTGCCTTTTATTTATTTATTTTTTTAAAAGGGGGGGGGAGAAGGAAGGAAAAGGGGAGGTTGAAAGGAGGGAGGGAAGGAAGGAAGGAAGGAAGGAAGGAAGGAAGGAAGGAAGGAGAACAAAGAAAGGAAGGAAAGCAAAGAAAGGAAGGAGAGCAAAGAAAGGCAGGAGAGGGAGGGAAGGAAGGAAGGAAGGAAGGAAGGAAAGAAAGAAAGAAAGAAAGAAAGAAAGAAAGAAAGAAAGAAAGAAAGAAAGAAAGAAAGAAAGAAAGAAAGAAAGAAAGAAAGAAAGAAAGAAAGAAAGAAAGAAAGAAAGAAAGAAAGAAAGAAAGAAAGAAAGAAAGAGAAAGAAAGAAAGAAAGAAAAGGATGAATAAATGCAGTAAATTCTAGCAACCTTTATCTCTGTAACACTAAGAAACTAAGCCCACCACAACACAATACCTGTGACAGGGGAATCGTTCTCCTTTCGCCACAATAGTTGTGTCGCACAGAAGCTCTTCCTGATACAGCTGTTGCAGGCCTGAAATACAGTATAACTCGGACTTGTCAGCGTGCTTGTGAAGAAAGACACGACCTCTTCTCAGCAGAGAACTCTGCATGCACACAGATTCCTTTCGAAGGATGCTACACAACACTTAACAACTTTCAGGCTGCTTTTTCAGAGATGAAGGGCCCAGGGGAAAGGCCCACAATAACTGCTTTTTTTCCCTCCACAAAGCAGCACAGAGATTGGAGAAGAAGGATTACAAGAGAATAAGCAGGCCCACAATGGGGAATACATCGAACTGCTTGTGTAGCACACTCAGGGCTGCCAGCGCATTGCTTATGATGTATAATCTCCATTGCCTGCTTACTCTCTTACAATCCCTTTCTCTCCAATGAATGTAACTACAAACAGTTCCCTTCTTCCTCATTATTTCACCGCCATTGGTGGTGGAGGGGAGCATTCCATGGGTGAGGGTGTAGAGGGAGGGGGAAGGCACTCACAGTCCAGGGGCGGGTTCCTAATTTTTTTACTACCACTCTGGCTTATTTTGTGGGTGTGGCTTGCCAGCCATGTGAACAGGTGGGCGTGGCTTCTCGGACTGCTGAAGGGAGGGGAACTGAGATAGGTCCTGCCGCCCATTCCCGCTCCCCTCAGCAGCTCGAGAAGCCTCAAACGTGCGGAAATGCCTAGGATCATCACCGCACGTTCGTGGCTTCTCGGACTGCTGAAGGGAGGGGAATGGAGATAGCTCCTGCAGCCCGTTCTTTCAGCATCTCATGCGCTCCCTCAGCCATCCTCCCCTGCTTGGACTCACTGTGGGGTAGGAAGGCAGCGCATGAGCAGTGCCAGAAACTCTGCTTCTGGGCATGCACAGAAGAAATTTTTTTAAAAAAATTAATATTTTTTTAAAAAATGGCGGCGCCCAGGCACCAGCAAGGGACCGCACCGGTACTGTGATGTCACCAGCAGGCCGCTACCGGTGCTATAGAGTGGACCGCACTGGTAGGAACCCACCACTGTCACAGTCACATGATTTCCCTCATAGTGACCACTTTGCTTAATGACAATTGCCAGTCCCAAGTCTGGTCACTATACGAGGACTGCCTGTACTTTAAGGGCATCTTTGGAGTCTGTTCACACCTTCAAAATGCTATTTAAAAAGTCAGTCCTGACGTGACATTCCTGCTAACAATCCTCAAACACGCAGGCCATCCTGGGTAGCATCTTTCCATGGAAATCTGGTTAGTATTGTTCTAAATTAGGGCTTGTTTTCACGAAGACAGGAAACTGACCTTCCCGTATGTAGTGATCCAAAGGTTTGGGTTGCTCCTCAGCAAGGTCCTCCTCATTGTCCGACAGTGGATCCATTCTTGTGGCTCCAAGTTGATCCCAGAAAACGAAGCTGGGTTATCCGTCTGAGCAAAGCAAGCAGAGAGAACCAATGACGGCGAGCAGAATTACGGAGTTCAAATCTAAAATTGTAATATCTTCATCTCGTTTTTCTCAACCCTGGGAACGTTAAGATGTTAGGGTTGAGGACTTCAACTCCCAGAATTCCTCAGGCAGCGGTAACGCACCTTCCTCCTCCTCTTTCCCCCCTGCAACAACAACCCTGTGGAGTGAGCTGAGCTATGGGCAGAGTGTCTGGCCCAAAATCACCCAGCTGGCTTTCGTGGCTAAGGCGGGACTCGAACTCACGCTCTCCTGCTTTCTATCCTGGTGCCTTAACCATTAGACCCAACTGCCTCTCTTTGAAACGGGCCCATTTGAAGGAGAACCACTGGGAGAGATGGTGGTCTTACCTGGGGGGTGGGGTGGGGGTTTAAGTAAAATTTAGGGAGCCAT
>JALIGW010000011.1:23046506-23115997 GCA_023053685.1 Diadophis punctatus similis
CATGGGCCGACCTCGCTAGTTGTCGCCAAAGGTCACTGGCCCCCAGGCCTGTCGGAAAAACCAGGTCTTTACAGCTTCCCGGAAGGCCAGTGAGGTGGGGGTAGTACGGATCTCAGGAGGTAGCTGATTCCAGAGAGCCGGGGCAGCCACAGAGAAGGCTCTCCCCCCGCGGACTCGCCAGCCGACACTGTTTAGCTGACGGGACCTGGAGGAGACCGACCCTGTGGGATCTTACCGGTCGCTGTGAGGTATGTGGTAGAAGGCGGTCTCGGAGATTTTATTTATTTGGGATTCTTATAGACCGCCCTGCTCCCTAGGGACTCAGGGCGGATAACCGAGTTAACCAGGTTGTTAGAGGAAGATGATGATAGTATAGAATATAAAAATACAAAATCAAATAATAGAGAAAAATAGGGGAGGAAAAAGTGCAGTAGAATAAGATAGTAACTTGAGGAGGAGGAGGAGGACTCCACTCATTGCCTGTCATAACACTGCTGGTTTCAGGAATTGGATATGGCTCCTTAATTCCAGGTTGTTTCTCTTCCTTTAATAATTTTCATCCATTGTTTCTTGTCTTGCTTTCTGGTGCTTTGGAGAATAAGTTGACCCCCCTCATCTTTGGGCAGCCCCTCAAATACTGGAAGATGCTATCATGCCCCCCCCTGGTCCTTCTTTTCTCTAGACTGGCCAAACCCAATTCCTGCAACCATTCTTCATATATTTTAATGTCCAGGCCTTTAATCCTCTTAGTTGCTCTTCTCTGCACTCTTTCCAAACTCTCAAAATCTTTTTTTTTGTAATGTGGGGACCAAAACTGGATGCGGCATTGCAGGTGTGGCCTTACCTAAGGCTTTATGAAGCGGTACTAGCACTTCACTTGATTTTGATTCTGTGCCTCTGTTTATGCAACCGAGGATCGTACTGGCTTTTTGGGCTGCCGCGGGACACAGCTGGCTCAAGGTTTAAGGGATCGTCTAGTACAGTGGTGGTCAACCTTAAGCATACCATGCGCCAATTTTTTCATAGACAAGTTCAGATGCGCCATACAACTCAAGCACGTTTTTCACCTTCTTACTTTCATGTTTGGGGTGGTAAAATAGGGATAGGAGCAGGACCTGCTTTGCTTAAGGGAGGAAAAGGAATAACTCAATCACGCAATTCAATTTTCTTTTGCACTGTAATGGATAACAGGAATTTGAGCATAGAAAAGTATAAAACTAAAAAAAAAGTGAAAAAGAACAAATAGATCACAAGTACGTAGGTCGTATCACACAGCATATCAATTATGTGGAATTTGAATTCTATGTTCGCTTCAAGAAAAAGTAGTGGCAAACGTAATATATATTTAATCTTGAATCTGTCTTTCAATCACTCTCAATACAAAAACCACGCTAGTACACTCAATAAAACACTGCTTCAAACTCCACGCCACGATGGCTCACTCAGAACTGACTGACCATATCGAACGCTCGCCGCTCATTCGCACGCGACTTCAAACACACGATGTGTTGCTAGTGCTTGCGGTGTTTGCGATCGTTTGAGCAGGAACGCGCAATGGCGACACCGATAAAAATATTCGTACGTTTGTAAACCCGCCTAAAGTGACATCTCGCAAGTTCCATTCTAAGTTTCAGACACCGAGAAGTTGAACGTTCCCGAAGGCTGTGCGAATTGAACTGAGATCACTTTGGTGTTGAAAATATTAAGATGGATTCAGTTATGACACCTATTTAAAAAGAAATAAGTAGGCGCAAGGATGCAATGCGCCACTTGTAATCATCCAATGTGCCCCGTTTGGCCACCCCTGGTCTAGTAGGACTCTTAAGATCAATTTCACCGTGACTGGTTTTGAGCCAGGTTTCGCCAAATCTTGACTTGTCCCTTTGGATTTTCCAGCCTCGAAGTCAACCGTTTGCTTTTCTCCCCTTTCAAATTCAACCCCAAGCAAGAATTCCTTCCTTTTGCGTTTAACGCATCCTCCTAGGTACATCTGAATGAATGTGGGCTTTCAAGCTCTTGGTGGCTTGGAGTGGGTGGGGTGCCTGCTATAACTCGGCCCCTCCCTCTCCGCCCGCCCCGGCCTGCCTCTTCCCATCCGAGCCCGCCCCTCGGCTTGCCTTCCTCGACCTCGTAACGCCGGAGTAGCCGAGGGCACTTTCGCTTTTCCCTCGAAGCGCAATGGAGACGCGCCGGTATCTTTACGCAGCGCTGGCTTGTTGGGCGCTGGAGATCTTACGCCTGCAGGTGAGTGGCGGAGCCCCCCACCCTGTCTCCCATACGACCCCCCTTGCCCTCCTCCCCCCACTGTCCCATTCCCCCCCCCCAGGACCCTTCTCCAGTCCTGGGGGAACTTCCACCCGGGATAGGAAGGAGGAGTACAGCTCGCATCGTCCGGCACCAAAAGTTTTGGGAACTTTTAGGAGCTGACCTGGATGGGAGAGGACGTTCCTTTTAGGAGGTCTCTCCTGGATACTGACTCCCATCGTTCCCAACCGGGAGGAGAGGGGTCTGCCTTCCCTCTTGTCGTCCCGAGCCCACTCCCCATATAGCCCCACTGCCTTCCAGCCGCTGTCAAAAAGGAGCGAACCAAGCGCAGAAAAGGGGACGTGGGTGCGTTTCAAAAGCGAGGGGAAACTTATCGCGGGTGAAAAATTTTCCGCGCGGCTTTGCGTGGGCTCCGTTTTTTGGGGCTTCAAATTTTTTTTCCTGCGAGCTACGGGCGTTCCTCCCTCTTACGACCACAAGGGAGCCCCGAATCTATGTTGCTAAGCGAGACGCGCGTTAAGCCCCGTGTTACCACCCCATTGGATGCCTCGGTGGTTAATGCGAAGGAGGGCAGTTGTTGAGTTAAGTCAGCCGGTCGTTAAGTGAAGCTGGCTGTACCCCCCCCCCCTTGACTTGGCTCGTCGGAAGGTCGCCAGAGTGGACCCAAAAGGGGAAGCTGGGATCGTCGTAAATGTGAGTCCGTGGCCGGGCGTTTTGAATTTGGATCGCGGGAATGTGGGGAGGGTGCGACGGTCGTTAAGTGTGAAAAATGGTCACGCGTCGCTTTCCTCGACTTTGAATGGTCACTAAAGGAACTGTCGTAATTCAAGGACGATCTGTATTTTTTCCTACCCGGGAAATGGGGCTGAACTGAAGGCAGATATGTGTGTTTGACAGTTAGAACAATTAACCAGTGGAACAGCTTGCCACCAGAAGTTGTGAATGCTCCAACACTGGAGGTTGTTAAAGAAAAGATTGGACAAACGGTTCAGGGCTTCCTGCCTGAGCAAGGGGTTGGACTAGAAGACCTCTAAGGTCCCTTCTAGCTCTATTGTTTTTTCTTGTTATTCTGTGTGGGGTGACTGAGCAGCCTTCCTTTCAACCGCCAAAGGGCATTTGGTTGTAAAATGGAATATTTAAAAGAAAATATTCTTTACCTAATGTTAAGTGTGGGTGGGCCACAGCCACACACCTCTGTGTGGGGGTAGGTTTGGGCTTGTGACTTTTAACATAGTTGTGCGTCTTTGACATTTGGGCCTTGTCACCACCCCCAAATGAAATTTTCCCCCCGGAAGCGGGGCTCATACAAAGCCCCCCCCCTCCCCCTTAAAGGACAGGTGGGTTTCATTATTGCATATTACATTATTACATTATTTTACATCCATCGGAATTTTAGGTTACATCTATCACATTTCCTTCTTATCTTAGTTTATCCATTGATTTTACTTTTCTTTTCTAGCCAATCATACCATCTACCCCAAATTTTATAATACCCTGTTTCCTCTCTGTCTCTTAATTCCATAGTCAATTTCCTCATTCTAGCACCTTTTTCACAATCTTAGCATTTGAGGGGTTCTTATCTTTTTTTCCCAGTTCTGTGCGGATGTAATTCTTGCTGCCGTTGTTATCTGTTGTGTTATATAATAAGTTTCCTTTCTCACATTGTCTTTCATTAATCCCAAAAGTAACAGTTCTGGTTTTAGTTCAAATTTTTGTTCTGTTATTTAGCCAATTGGCTAATGACCCGGTCGTTAAGTGAATCTGCTGGTCAGAAGGTTGCAAAAGGGGATCACGTGACACACACACACCCCCAGGACACCGCAACTGTCATAAATACGAATCGGTTGCCAAGCATCTGAATGTTGATCACAAGACTGTGGGAATGCTGTAGAGTTGGAAGGGACCTTCGGAGGTCATCTAGTCCAGCCCCCAGCTCAGGCAGGAAGCCCTATATACCATTTCAGAGACAATCTCTTCTTAAAAACCTCCAGTGATGGAGCACCCATAACTTCTGGTGGCAAGCTGTTCCACTGGTTAATTGTTCTCACGATCAAGAAATTCCTTCTTAGTTCTAGGTTGCTTCTCTCCTTGATGAGTTTCCATCCGTTGCTTCTTGTCCTGCTTTCGGGTGCTTTGAAGAACAGGGGGACCTCTTCTTTTTGGGGTGGGCAGCCCCTCAAATATTGGAACATCAATATAGATATATAATTCATGATCTTAATGGATCATTTGCTGGGTATTCAATGAGTGTAATTTTTCCTCCAATCTACATGGTTATAATTTAAGAGGAGCGAGAAACAGTTTGGGGTCCCATAATGATGACGGCACCAGCTGGAAATCAGAAGGCCACGAGTTCAAGTCCTGAAGTAGGCCCGAAGCGGCTGCTGACCCCCAAGCCAGCCACTCTCTCTCAGCCCTAGGAAGCGGGCAATGGCAAATCCCTTCTGAAAAACCTTGCCAAGAAAACAGATTCGTTCGTCTGAGCAATCGCCAGAAGTTCACGCAGGCTCGAAGGCACCCCCCCCCAAAAAACCCTCCCCAAATCGGTTGGATGATGCACTTCCCTGCCCAGATCTCCAGAGAGAATTATTAGATCGAGTTTGGGTTATAAATTGGTAATCCGTGTCCACGTTGTTGTTGGTGGTGGTTTTTGCCTCGTCTTGCAAAGGGATGGATTTTCTTAGCCGACGTTGTTGCTGACACAGCTCACAGAACGGGAAACTCTGCCACTTCCCTTAATCGAAGTCTGCTCCTCTTTGAGGCTTCCTTGTTTTGATGACCTCAGTGGTTCCCCTTAAATCTAGAGAGAACAGTCGCTGACTTTATAGATCCAAAACCCAACAGGTGAAGAAGTAGACAGCTGGCTTTAACCCCCCTCCCCTCCCCATGGGTTTTACTCTTTCGTTTCTGATTGAAGAAGCTTTTGTTAAACTTGGAAGAGACTGAAAATGGTTTCCCTGTACTCATTTTAGGGTAGCATTTCTCGATTTTAGCAACTTTAAGATGGGTGGACTTCAACTCCCAGAATTCCCTAGCCAGCACAGCTATTATCTATCTCTCTATCTATATCTAACTATCTAGCTATCTCTCTATTATCTCTCTATCTAGCTATCTAGAGATAGCTAGATGGATGGATGGATGGATGGATGGATGGATGGATGGATGGATAGATAGATAGATAGATCTCTATCTATTTCTCTATTCCTCTATCTCTATTTGTCTCTCTTTATCTTTCATCTGTCTCTATTACTGTATCTTTTTCTCTCTCTATCATCTAGCTAGCTAGCTATCATCTCTTTATCTCTCTCATCTGTCTATCCCTCTTCTGTCCATCTGTCCATCCATCCATCCGTCCGTCCGTCCATCTATCTATCTGTCCTCTATATCTATCGTCTATCTAGCTATCATCTCTCTGTGTGTGTGTGTCATCTATCTTTCTATCCCTCTTCTCTGTATCTCTCTATTTATATCTATGTATCTTTGTATCCTATCCTATCCTATCCTATCCTATCCTATCCTATCCTATCCTATCCTATCCATCTATCTATCTATCTATCTATCTATCTATCTATCTATCTATCTATCTATCTATCTATCTATCTATCTATCCTTTCTATTCTATCTATCTATCTATCTATCTTATCTATCTATCTATCTATCTATCTATCTATCTATCTATCTATCTATCTATCTATCTATCTATCTATCTATCCTTTCTATTCTATCTATCTATCTATCTATCTATCTATCTATCTATCTATCTATCTATCTATCTATCTATCTATCTATCTATCTATCTATCTATCTATCTATCTATCTATCCTCTCTCTATATCTATCTATCTATCTATCTATCTATCTATCTATCTATCTATCTATCTATCTATCTATCTATCTATCTATCTATCTATCTATCTATCTATCTATCTATCTATCTATCCTCTCTCTATATCTATCTATCTATCTATCTATCTATCTATCTATCTATCTATCTATCTATCTATCTATCTATCTATCTATCTATCTATCTATCTATCTATCTATCCTCTCTCTATATCTATCTATCTATCTATCTATCTATCTATCTATCTATCTATCTATCTATCTATCTATCTATCTATCTATCTATCTATCTATCTATCTATCTATCTATCCTCTCTCTATATCTATCTATCTATCTATCTATCTATCTATCTATCTATCTATCTATCTATCTATCTATCTATCTATCTATCTATCTATCTATCTATCCTTTCTATTCTATCTATCTATCTATCTATCTATCTATCTATCTATCTATCTATCTATCTATCCTTTCTATTCTATTCTATCTATCTATCTATCTTATCTATCTATCTATCTATCTATCTATCTATCTCTATCTATCTATCCTTTCTATTCTATCTATCTATCTATCTATCTATCTATCTATCTATCTATCTATCTATCTATCTATCTATCTATCTATCTATCTATCTATCTATCCTCTCTCTATATCTATCATCTATCTATCTATCTATCTATCTATCTATCTATCTATCTATCTATCTATCTATCTATCTATCTATCTATCTATCTATCTATCTATCCTCTCTCTATATCTATCTATCTATCTATCTATCTATCTATCTATCTATCTATCTATCTATCTATCTATCTATCTATCTATCTATCTATCTATCTATCTCTATCTATCTATCTATCTATCTATCTATCTATCTATCCTCTCTCTATATCATCTATCTAGCTATCATCTCTCTGTGTGTGTCATCTATCTTTCTATCCCTCTTCTCTGTATCTATTTATATCTATCATCTATCTAGCTATCATCTCTCTATTACCTCTCTTTCTCATTCTCTCTCTCTCTCTCTCTCATCTGTCATCTGTCTGTCTGTGGATTTGATTTTTCTAGCCCTCCAATTCTGTAGAGTCAATTCAAGGGCCCATTGATTTACGACATGCGTATGAGGGCGAGCAGGAGAACTCAAAACAAGCTTTTGCCCGCACGGCCCCGTGCGGCGAATGTTCCCCAACTGTGATGTAAATTAAAAAATAATAATAATTCCGTTTCTTTCCATTCAGAGCGAGGCAGAAAAAGAGGTTGCGTGAGCGTGACTCGGGTGTGGACACACTCACGCAGGCTCCTTACGTGGTTTACGTGGTGACAGTATTTGCCCAAGATTACAGGAAGCATGACTCAGAGCCCTGGCGAAGTGTGACTCTCACGTTTACTGTTAGGCTCTATTTTGGAAAGGAAAAAAAAAGCGAACACAACCCAAAAGTGTTATTGCGGCCGCTGGAAACTTTAATAAACCCACAGCCAGCTGTAGCTGCCTCGACGCCTTGTGTTTTTTTTGTATTTTTGTATTTTGCAAAAAGACGAGCTTTTGTCAGTTTCACAGAAGAGAGGAAAGGGAATCTATCCGTCTCTTATTATAAATCGGGCTAGAGCAAACGCTTGCCCAAATAGACCACGGTTTACGTCTTCGTCGCGACTTGAACTGTCGTGGCTTCTCCCGAGCATCGGTTGGGCCTCCCCCCGCAAAGATTTTGCTCTGAAGCTGTGAAACCTTTCCAAAGAGCCTCGTCCTGGATGAAGCGTGAAAATAGCGTTCTTAAAAACCTCCTGCGACGGAGCACCCACAACTTCTGGTGGCAAGCAGTTCCACTGGTTAATTGTCCTCGCTGTCAAGAAATTTCTCCGTAATTCCATGTCTCCTTGGTTAAGTTTCCATCCGTTGCTTCTTGTCCTGCCTTCAGGTGCTTTGGACAATAAGTTGACCCTTTCTTCTTTGGGGCAGCCCCTCAGATATTGGAACACCGCTACCACGTTTTGTCATTAACAGAATAAAAGGGGACCTCAGAGATCCTCTAGTCCAACTCCCTTCTCAGGCAGGAGACCCTATGCCACTCTTGACAAATGGCTGTCCAAACTCTTCTTAAAAGCCTCCAGAGATGGAGAACACACAATTTCTAGTGGCAAGCTGTTCCGCTGATTAATGTTCCGCTGATTAATGTCACTATCAGGACATTTCTCAGGAGTGGTACGGCGGTCTAGAGGTGGAGATCTCGCCTCACCATCGGAAGGCTGTGAGTTCGATCCTAAGTAGAGGCAGATATTTTTCTTTCTCTGGGCACAATGACAATATATCAGCTGAACTAAATTCCGCATTGGTGACAGGAAGGGCATCCGGCCAGTAAACACTCTGCTAGCTCCATTCAGTTGCCCAAGACTCCACCCCGCAAGGGATTATGGCGCCGTTAAACGAAGATGATGATGGTCAGGAAATTTTTCCCTTAATTCTAGGTTTGCTTCTCTCCTTGGTTAGCTTCCATCGCTTGCTTCCTCTCCTACTTTCTGCTGCTTCGGAGAAAGACACCAAGCAACGGGTGGAAGCTGGACTTGGTGTTTTCAAAGTTTGGGGGGAGTCAAATTAAGGAACCCAAATATGAGGAAGCTGAGGAATATATAAATATATATATATTTTTAAGCAAAGTGTGATGGCCGATTGCAGTGTCAGCTCCTTCTTTTGCTGTTGTGCAACGTGCCTCGTTCATCGCTGAAAATAAAGGAGAGACATCGCAGCAGAAGTAATAATGATGGGGTAAACGTAGACAAGAAGTCAGCAACTTGTGAGGAGAGCCACAAGTTTCCCTGTCCCAGCTGGTTAAATATTTTTTTTTCTTTCTTTTTTAAACATCACCATGATTTGATCGTTGACGTGACACCACCAAGCACGTCGATGGTCTTTGGTGCAGAAACGCCGAAAATTTGTCCTCGGAAACGGAATCCATTCGTCAGAATGTGGTTTCTCTTTTTTTGCAAATTGCACACAAAAAAAAAACACAAAAAAGAGCCGGGTTGTTGCCCGAAACGAAACCACGTTTCGCAAAGAGGCGGAAGCCGAATCGGGCGTGAAGCAATCATTCCTCTTAAGCAACCCACTCTGGGGATAGAAAAACCGATTGGGTTCAAGGCCAGAGTTAAAGATTTTGAAATCTCCTGGATGGATTTTTCTCTCCCTCTGGTTACTTTACAGCAAACCACAATTGGTGGTTTTCCTTCTAACTAGCCAACAAATGCTTGGCTTTGTCCCGGAAGACAGTTACAACAGACACTGAAAAAAAGTGATTTTAGGACCGCTTTTCAGAGTTACAACCTTTGTAGCATCCTCATGCGATACAAATTCAGATGCTTGGCAACTGGCTTGTATTTACAACGGTCGTAGCATCCTGGGGTCATGTTATCCCTTCTGACAAGGTTCACTTAACAACACGATTCACTTAACAGTGGTGAAAACGGAGCAGAAGTCACTTAACAGACGTCTCGCTTAGCCCCATAAGTTTGGGGCTCATTTCTGGTCATAAGTCAAGGACTGTCTGTACCCATCAAGGAAATTAACAGAGCCTCCCACAGTTACCCGACCGCCAACACCAAAATAATAAAAAATAGAAATTTCCTGTCTTTGTGGCTTCTTCGGAGGTTGGTAAAACTTTTGCTGAAAGAAACAATGAAATGGTTCTGAAAAACGGCTCGGTTTCCCCTTTGCTTCCAACTCCAGAATGAAGGGACTAAAATGTGCCCGAATGGCAGGTCGTCCTCGAATTACGACCGTAAATCGAGCCCCAACATTTCTGCTGCAAAGCGAGAACCGCGATAAAGCGAGTTTGACGAACTTTCCTTTCCACCGTCGTTGAGCGAATCACGGCAGTGGTTAAGCTAGCCACGCGGTTGTTAAGCGAACCCGGCTTCCCCATTTAATTCGCTCGTCGGAAGGTTCACAAAAGGGGGAATAATTAGGGGCAAGCTGTAAATGTGAAATTGTTGCCGAGCGTCCAAATTTGGACTGCGAGGATGTCGCAATGGTCGTTAAGTGTGACAAACGCTCCTTTTTTCAATGGTGTCGTAACATCGAACGGTCATTAAATGAACACGACCGCCTGCAGTCCTTGAAAGAAGGGGAGAAAAAAAAAAGAGAAATGAGGATCAAAAGACCCTCAATCCTTACATGATAAAGAAGATACTGACTTCTATGAATCATGGGATAAATGGTATAAGTGGTTAAAACAAAATAAAACATCAAATTTTGTTATAAATCAGGTTTACCAATGAAGAAATTGCAAAGACTCTTGATTCTTAATTTCCTGTGTACTTCCTATGTAAGTAAATAGATATATATGTAAACAAAACGGATGAAATAGTAGTTGAAAACAAAATAGGAGACTCAATCCATCGAATATAGAACGATATAATGTAATAGTGATCGTCAAAACAAAAATAGCAATATTGTAAAGTGTAAATATTTAGGAAAATATTATGGAAAAGCTGTAAAAGTGATTTGTTGTTATTATGTTTGTTTTCGTTTTATGTTTGTTTCGTATGTCTTTTTTATATGTTGCTTTTAAAGGGAAAAAAACTAATAAAGATTTTTTTTTAAAAAAAAGATCCTCAATCCTTTTGCACTGGAGGAAATTCTTGAAAATACAGAATATTCCTCCCAGCTTCTTAGCACAGGGAGGTAGTAAGGAGCAGCGAGCAAACTTACCTGGTTGCAAATTTATTTTTTGTCTCCTTTCTGCAGGCTCAGGTGCTGCCTTACACCCCTTCCCAGGGGTCTCGGTGCCACAACCCCAGAGAAGAATATTACGAAGAAAACATCCAGAAATGCTGCCGTTTATGCGCTCCAGGTAGGCCGCCGAGCCGTAGAGGCGTCGCTCGGTTGAACCAGTGGTGGGTTTCCACTGGTTCGCTCCGGTTCGGGTAAACTGGTAGCGGTGGCAGTGGGAGGCTCTGCCCACCCACCCGGACGTCATCACGAACGTTCTGCGCATGCGCAGAAGAGTTGTGCGCGTACTCCAGTTCCCGAACCGGTAGCAGAGGTAAGTGAAACCCACCACTGAGTTGAACCATCGCACCGAAATCACGATTGCGCGTCCGGATGTTGTGCTTGGCCCCGCGCACAACGATTCTCATGATTTAAAAAAAACCCCCACAGTTCCGGGTAAACGTAAGCCTGCGATGGAGGCTGGAATTTTACGTTGCCGAGCAAGATGGAGCGCCCCGCTTTTATGACTTGTCTCACCCCCGTTGTTAAGCCAATCGCTGCGGTTATTACGTTAGTCACGTGGTATTTAAGCGAATTGGGCTCCCCCTTGACTTTGCCCGTCAGAAGGTCGGGAAATCGGCGGCACACCGCCGCCGTTGTAAATACGAGTTGATTGCCGAGCGTGGGAATTTGGATCACGTGACCCACGGGGATGCCGTAAGGGTGAAGAACAGTCCTACGTCCCTTTTTTTCGGTGCCGTTGTAACTTGGAACAGACACTAAATGAACTGTTGTAAGTCGAGGACTACTTGTAGATCAACGGTGGGTTGCTTCCGGTTCGGCCCGGTTCTAAGAACCGGTAGCGCTGGTGGCAGGAGGCTCCGCACCCCCACCTGGGACGCTTCTGCGCATGCGCAAACCAGTAGTAAAAGGGTTTTAGAATCCACTACTGTTGTAGATGTCTAGCGACGCAGCACCCACAACTGTGGTTGGCAAGCCGTTCTGTTGATTCATCACCATCATCGTTTAACGACCCCATAGTCCCTTGCGGGGTAGAGTCTGAGCAACTGAATGGAGCTAGAAGAGTGTTGAATGGCCGGATGCCTGTCCCTGTCGCCAATGCGGAGTTTTGTTCGGCAGATATATTCGCATTGTGCCCAGAGAGAGAAATATCTGCCTCTACTTAGGATCAAACTCACAGCCTTCTGATTGTGAGGCAAGAGCTCCACCTCTAGGCCACCGCACCTCTCCAAGCCGGTCCATTGATTAATTGTTCTTAATTAATTGTGTATCATTGATGAACAATTAATTGCTAAGGAGGGAGACCCAACCATGGAAGGAACGAGACCCCAGACTCCCAAGGCTTTCAGAGTTTCCTGAATCTATATCCGGACACGGTTTCAAGGCCGGCTTTTCCCTTTCTCTGTTACAGGTTTCCGTGTGCATCAGAAGTGCGACAACAGTGTCAACACGCAATGCATCCAATGTGCGGAAGGCTTGTTCAAAACGGTCTGGAGTCGAGCCGGACGGTGTTTCAGTTGCTCGCCAATATGCAAAGAAGGTAAGCAGAAGATGGCAGGTGGCATAGTTGGAGGAGGGGCATAAGCCTCAGGAAAAGAGGAGGAGGAGGAGGAGGAGGAGGAGGAGGAGGAGGAGGAGGAGGAGGAGGAGGAGGAGAAAAAGGAGAGGAGAAAGAAAAGAAGGAGAGAAGGAGGAAGAAGAGGAAAAGGAGAGGAGAAGGAGAGGAGTAGGAGGAGAGGAGCAGGAGGAAGAAAGAGAGGAGAGGAGGAGAGAAGGAGAAGGAGAAGGAGAGGAGGAGGAGAAAAAGAGGAGAAGGAAAAGAAGGAGGAGGAAGATGAGGAAAGGGAGAGGAGAGGAGAGGTGGAGAGGAAGTAGAGGAGAGAAGGAGAAGGAGAGAAGCGGAGCAGGAGGAGGAAAAAAAGGAGAGAAAGAGAGGAGAAGGAGAGGAGGAGGAAGATAGAAGGAGAAGGAGAAAAGGAGGAGGAGAAGGAGAGGAGAAAGAAAAGAGGAAGGAGAAAGGAGGAGGAGGAGATAATGAGCAAACACTATCATATCTTTGGCCCTTGACTTTCTGCTCCACTTACGACCACCATTCAGCTCAAAATTTCTGTGGCTAAGCGAGACAACTGTTAAGCGAGTTTTGCCTCGCTTTATGGCCTTTCTTGCCCCGGTTGTTAAGTGAACCACTGCGCTCATCCCCTGACCCCGGGGATGCTGCAATGGCCATAAGTGTAAACAACGGTCCTAAGTCCCATTTTTTCCCAGTACCGTTGAACTTCGAACGGTCACTGAGTGATGAAGAGGGTTCTTGGCCTGCTGAAGGCCTTTAAGAGCCCCCCGAACAAAGGGAGGTGGAGCCCCTCGGTCTCCCCCCCAAAATACCCCGGCTTCTCCCTCCATCTGCCCCCTCCTCAGCCCCCCTTCTGCCCCCTAACAACCCACCCCAGTATTCACTTATTTTCCCTACCGGTTTGCAAATGTGAGCGCACGTGCTTCCGCGCATGCGTACGGCCTTCCGCGCATGCGCTTTGCTCGCGTGCACGGCTTGAAAACGTGCCTAAGCAGGACAGCATAGCAGCGGGGCAGGTGGGCGGGGCCCCACTCGCAGGTCGCTACTACCGTTTCGAGGTCGCTACTACCAGTTCGCCCGAACCGGCTGAATACGACCTCTGATCCACCCCTTTTTCCTAAAACAGGATTTGTGGAAGAAAAAACCTGCACCAACACCCAAAACAGAGTCTGCTGGTGTCCGCCGGGCCACTTCTGCAGCTCGCTGGTCTCCGAGAAATGCTACCACTGTCAGCCGTACCAGAAGTGCGCGATGGGCTACGGAGTGCTCCGAGCGGGTAGGTCGGGAGGCAGGGTCGGTGCACATTGAACATACATTTTGTTAGCGGAGAAATAAATCCTCCGGAGGTCGATGGATCGGGGCTTCCCTTTTGAAAACATACTTAGAAAATAAAACCGAGATTCAAATCTAATTAACAAAATATTTATTTCAGTAGAAAAGTAATAAAAAGAATTCTTATTAGACTACATTTTATCGGCTAAGGAAATAAATCACTTCTACCTCCGGTAGAAATGGCGATGAGAAAGGAAGGAGTTGACCTCTGGAATGCAGACATGCGTAGTAGAATATATCATACGTCTGCTTGACCGTAGATACAAGAAACAGAAAAACATAGAGATGCACAACTGGCAATATTTCACATCGTGACACACTTTTTAAAAAAGGGTGGTGGGTGGGTTTCTTGCTACGTTGCAAAACAAGGTCGGGCGACAGCGAGATCTTGGTCTGTTTGGAAAGTCTACCAATAAAGAGGAATGTTTGTAGCTGGCAGTGGAAACGGAGAGTCCCTGGGGGGGTCTCGGAGCTTGGTGGGTTTGTTGCAGACGTTTCGTGACCCAACTAGGTGATGTCATCAGGGCTGGAGGGGGAGGAGGAGGACTTGGTACTCTCTGAGTGTCACGGTTCCAAATAGCATCGAAAATTAAATCAGAGTCCGAGGCAAAGGATTCCTCAAAGTTTCAATTTATCAGCAGAGCCATGTTGGCACATCTGGGAGAAACCCGAATCTGAAGTCCCAGGGGTTTCTCCACCCAGTTGAAAGTTCAAGCCCTTGTCCCCACACCCCCAAGTCCATCACGTTGACCAATCTCCATCTGCCAACTTGGCAGGATCCACCCATCTTCTTCACTGCAGGTGCAGGAGTGCGAAGACAAAGGATGACCTTGACAATCTAGAAGGAATTTGTTATGGCTACATGCAGACAGCCCTTATGCAATGACCCCTCCCAAATTCCCACAGCAAAGAATACATTTCAAAATAGCATCAAGTGTGGCAGGCCAAAGACCCCTACTAAAACCCACTGAGCTTGGTGGGTTTCTTTCCAGACATTTCATGACCCAACTAGGGAACATCATCAGTGCTGGAAGGGAGGGGCGTTTGCAGGGAGGAGGAGGAGGAGGAGGAGGAGGAGGAGGAGGAGGAGGAGGAGGAGGAGGAGGAGGAGGAGGAGGAGGACGACTGGGGGTCCTTGGTGCTCTCTGAGCTTGATTGTTTTCTTTAAGACATTTCATGACCCAACTAGGGAACATCATCAGTACTAGGAGTAGGGTTTGCAGAGAGGGAGAGGAGGAGGGAGCGGAGCAGCGGGGAGGAGGAAGAGGAAGAGGAGGAGGAGAGGGTAAGGAGGAGAGGGGGAGGTTTGTGGGATCCTTTGTGCTCTCTGAGCATGGCTATTTTCTTGCAGACATTTCCTGACCCAAAGTAGGTAACATCGTCCCTCATTCCTAGTCGCTGATGATGCTACCTAGTTGGGTCATGAAACGTCTGCAAGAAAACAGCCAGGTCTCAGAGAGCAAAGATATTGGAGCAAAACCTGGCAGGGAGATAAAAGTTTTGTGTGGCCTTCCTGATTCACACAAGTTTATCGACGGGAAAAGGAAGTTTACAGAAAGACAGGAAAAGGCCGGGAATTTTGGCACAAAGATGGTGGGACATTAGCCAACCAGACTTTGGCTTTAAAAATTTAAAATATCCAAAGAAGTAGCTGGACTGAATGAGCTGGATGTCAGCTTGTAGACAGGTAGTCCTCGACTTACGACCACAGAGGAGCCCAAAATTTCTGTCGCTAAGCCAGACCGTTCTTAAATCCTCCATTTTACGACTTTCCTTGCCACGGTTGTTAAGCGAATCCCTGCGATTGTGAAGTTAGCCACACGGTCGTTAAGTGAATCTGGCTTCCCCGTCGGCAGGTCACAAAAGGGGATCACTTGAACCCCCCCCCGGGAAGCCAGATTCACTTAACAACCCGCGTTGCTAAGTGAACAACTGCAGAGTTTCACTCGCCAACCGTGGCAGGAGAAGTCGTAAAATGGGACAACACTCACTTAACAACTGTCACACTTAGCGGCAGAAATTTTCAGGCTCCGTCGTGGTCGTACGTTGAGGATTAGCTGTGTTTTCCAAAACGTGGTATCCAGAGAACCCAGGCTGAGTCCATAAAATAATATGATAAACTATAATAATAATAAAAAATTCCCCCCAAAAAATGTCAATAGTACGTATTTATCAAATCTATGCTCCACGCCAATCGGTGGCAAACTCTGATCAGCTTACAAAATATGCAGAGAAAATGTGATAAAAGCCCACAAATAAGTCGCTTTTAAGTCTCTAAAACTTCGGTGTGAAGAAATGTTACACCTTGAGCATCATTTGACGTTTTATCCGCCGCAAACTTTAAGGGTCAGAGTCCGGAAGATTACAATCGTGTAGGTGTGTGTGTGTGTGTGATTCCCTGACACATTCCGTGGAAGTGAAAGTTGGACTTTGGAAAAAAATAGCAAGACGGAAGAACTTTTATGCTTTTTGAACGTTGGTGTTGGAGAGGCTCTTGAGAATACGCTGGAGAGGCCAGCAAATAAACAAACAAACAAGAGGGTCATTAAACCATGGAGCCAATGATGTTTCCTGCCTCAGCAGGGGGTTGGACTAGAAGACCTCCAAGGTCCCTTCCAACTCTGTGATTCTATTCTATTCTATTCTATTCTATTCTATTCTATTCTATTCTATTCTATTCTATTCTATTCTATTCTATTCTATTCTATTCTATTCCTATTCCTATTCTTTATTCCTATTCTATTCTATTCTATTCTATTCTATTCTATTCTATTCTATTCTATTCTATTCTATTCTATTCCTATTCCTATTCCTATTCCTATTCCTATTCCTATTCCTATTCCTATTCTTTATTCCTATTCTATTCTATTCTATTCTATTCTATTCTATTCTATTCTATTCTATTCTATTCTATTCTATTCTATTCCTATTCTATTCTATTCTATTCTATTCTATTCTATTCTATTCTATTCTATTCTATTCTATTCTATTCTATATTCTATTCCTATTCCTATTCCTATTTCTAATTCTATTCTATTCTATTCTATATTCTATTCCTATTCCTATTCTATTCTATTCTATTCTATTCTATTCTATTCTATTCTATTCTATTCCATTCCATTCCATTCCATTCCATTCCATTCCATTCCATTCCATTCCAATTCCAATTCCAATTCTAGAATAAGAATTAGTTGAAAAGAAGCAGGTAGAAATAGCATGAACCCACCCCTGATATAAACAAGTTGAGAGCTACCTGTAGAGAGAGGAAGGCTGGGAACATTTGAGATAGGAGGCCATTGCATTGCCGTTTCTTGGTTGTTGTTTTTTACATTGTGTGTTCCTGATTTCCTCACATTGTTGTGTTTCCAGAGAGACGGGCATTTTTTGGTGGGCTCCAAAGTGTCTGTCCAACTTTGGAAGCCATTTCCTCTCCTCTCCCTCTGCACTCCCTCTCCAGCTGCGACCAGTCAGCGGCAACGCTTTTGAGAATTTCTCGTTTCTTTGCAGGCACGAGAGAAACGGATGTGGAATGTGCCCCGTGCCAACCGGGCACCTTCTCCGATCACGAGTCTCACCAGAATTTCTGCACTCCTCACCGGATGTAAGTTTGTGGTTGTGTGGTTTATATAGAGCTTTGGGGAGAGGGAGCCTGCTTTGAAACCCTTGCAGGGAAAAAAAAACTACAATAAGTCTTGTGCGCCTGCAAGCCATCAAATTATTTATTATTTGGAATAGAATAGAATAGAATAGAATAGAATAGAATAGAATAGAATAGAAGAGTAGAGTAGAGTAGAGTAGAGTAGAGTAGAGTAGAGTAGAGTAGAGTAGAGTAGAGTAGAGTAGAGTAGAGTAGAGTAGAGTAGAGTAGAGTAGAGTGAAGAGAGAGAAGAAAAAAAAGAAAGAGAAGAGAGAGAAGAAAGAGAGGAGGAGAAAATAGAAGAGAAGAGAAAATAGAAGGGAAGAGTAGAAGAAAATAGGATAGGATAGAAGAGAAAATAGAAGAGAAATTAGAAGAGAAGAGATAAGAGAAAAGAGAAAAGACGAGAAGAGAACAAGAAAATTGGATAGGATAGAATAGAAAATAGAATAGAAAATAGTATAGAAACAAGAGAAGAGAAGAGAAAATAGAAGAGAAAATAGAAGAGAAGAGAAGAGATAATAGAAAAGAGAAGAGAAGAGAACAAGAAAATTGGATAGGATAGAATAGAAAATATAATAGAAAATAGAATAGAAACAAGAGAAGAGAAAATAGAATAAAAGTTCTAAAATAAAAACTGGCACAGCACCCCAGGGGTTGGGAAAGATGACCTCTAGGTGCAATACTGAGCCTCCTTACTGGAAACACCCCCGTCCTCTTAATAACCGTGAAGTCCCGTTGAACTTTCTGAGGGTAAGAAAAGTTGTGTCATAGAAATGGCACGTTCGCACAACAGAGACCTTGTTTGGAAACTCCTCAAGTGAAGTTTATTTTATTTCACTTGTTCATTTTGGTTGTTGTTGTTTTTTTCCCCCTCCCCCTTATTAAGATGTCAATCAGTGCTCGTTCCCGGAAACGGCACCCACGACACCGTTTGTGGCAATCCAGGTGGGCAGGTTGACTCCAGGACAACTTCTCCGCAACTCACAACTGCTACGAATAGGCTGCTGTGGCGTGTTGGGACCGAGAGACCAACCTTCAACCAACAGGATACATCCGCACAGACTGGTGAGCAAGAGGGAAAACAATTGTTGGCATTTTCCTTCTAAAGGTGGGTTTCGTTTAGAGCAGGGGTCTCCAAACTTTGCAGCTATAAGGCTTCAAGCAGGGGTGGGTTCTAAC
Source organism: Diadophis punctatus similis (assembly GCA_023053685.1). Taxonomy (NCBI): domain Eukaryota; kingdom Metazoa; phylum Chordata; class Lepidosauria; order Squamata; family Dipsadidae; genus Diadophis; species Diadophis punctatus. The sequence continues at coordinate 23,065,059 of JALIGW010000011.1, forward strand.
TTACCTCGCTGCCGGTTCGCTTCCTCCCGCGCCGCGTGGGCACGCCGTGTGGGCGCGTGCGCATGCGCAGTGGCAAGAAATCCCAAAAAATCCCTCCCCCAAAAAAGCCGAAAACAAGATGGCGACCGCGTGCACAGTGCCGGAAACTCGGCTTCTGCACATGTGCAGAAGAAAAAAAAACCCGGCAAAAAATGCCCCCCCCCCAAAATAAAAATAAAAATCCGATTTTTTTTTTAAAAAGATGGCAGCGCCCATGGACCTGCACCAACCGAACCGGTTCTGTGACATCATCGTGATGTCACCAGCGGGTCGCTACTGGTTCGGGTGAACCGGTCCGAACCGGGAGGAACCCACCTCTGACTTCAAGTCCCAGAATTCCCCAGTTAGCCACTTTAAGACTTATGGACTTCAACTCCCAGAATTCCCCCAGCCAGCTACTTCAACTCCCAGAATTCCCCAGTCAGCCACTTTTAAGACTTATGGACTTCAACTCCCAGAATTCCCCAGTTAGTCCCTTTTAAAACTTGTAGATTTCGACTCCCAGAATTCCCCAGCCAAGTCCACATGGTCATGTGATTTACATTCACTATAACAACAGTGTTTCTAATTTAACAATGGCAGTGATTCACTTAAGAAATGCAGCGAGACAAGTCGTAAAGCGGGGCAAAACTCACGTAGCAAATGTCTCACTTAGCGACCTAGATTCTGGGCTCCCTTGCGGTCGTAAATCGTCGATTACCTGTATTCTAGAGATGCCATAGAGATGCTGGCGGAACCTGAGATGATAGCAAAGGATGACGTCTCTCTGCTGCCCTCTGGTGGCTGTTTAGAGGTTCCACAGCTTAAATACGATATACTGCAATAACCCCAAAACTTCCCCGAAGAATTTCCGCTGGTTTTAACCCAGTTTTCTTCCAGCTTCCTGGAACAGAGGCGGTCAGCGAAAACTGCAGTTTCTTAGCACGGCTTGGTCCTCCTAACTGTGCATTTGTATCTCTGTGTTTTGTGTCTAGGGCGGATTGTTGGCATGACGGCAATTCCAGTGGTGCTAGCGATCCTCATTTGCTTCATCGTTTTTAGAAAAAGTGGTAAGTTGAGGCTCCAAAAAAAAAAGACAGAATGGAAGACTTCTCTTGGCGTGTTATTTCATTATTGTTACGGTTTTAAATAAAATCAATGTGCTCCGATTCATTGTTCCAGTGGAACGACTTGCTTCCAGAAGTTGTGGGCGCTCCAACACTGGAGGTTTTAAAGAAGAGATTGGACCACCGTTTGTCTAAAATGGTGTAGGGCTTCCTGCCTGAGCGGGGGGTTGGGCTAGAAGACCTCCGAGGTCCCTTCCACCTCTGTCATTCTGTTAATCTGAACTTTTGTTAATGTTCTAATGTTAGACATTATGTGTGTGTGTGTGTGTGTGTGTGTGTGTGTGTGTGTGTGTGTGTGTGTGTGTGTAACATTTTTTGCTGATAAATGAAAATGAAAATGAAGGGTTTAGTGAGATATATATATATATCACTAAAGATCAAATGGAGTTTACAATCACCATGTGCTTTACTGCTTAACTGGAACAGGAAAGTTTACTTAGAACAAAAGAACATAGAGTAGTGGATCCAAACTTGTAAACACTGCCATCTAGTGGCTGAATATTATTGTAGCTGTTGCACAAAAATACATCCCAACAATGAATTCTCACATTTTAATTTTCTCTCTGGCAGGTCAAAAGTGTGTCCCCTTATGGGAGAAGAAAAAACAGGTGAGCATTGACTTCTTTAGGTCTGTAAATCAGAATTTGGACAACTTCCTCGTCAGAGACACCAAAAGCGGAAAATGGGCTGCCAGACCCCATTTTGGGTCTGGGGTCCTGGCAGATGGATCCACCAATGACGTTCGGCTTCTCCGTTTCCTTCCAGCCATTCTCGCCTGCCGAAAAGTTCCCAGTCAAGTGGCCTCAGGAGCCCACGGCTGTGGGGCAGGAGAAGGACAGTCTCTTGCAGACGTCGCCATCCAGTTTTTGGGATAGCCCAGCCGGGCCTGAGAAAAGCAGCGAAACCGGCAACGGAAGCCCCCCCAAGGTGGAAACGGACAACGTCCAACTGAGATCGGTGACGGAAAGATCATGCTGCAGCACAGCAGACTCAAGTAAGACCCCCCTGGGGGGGTTAGATCGGAGGGGGGGGAGCTCCCTTTGTGGGGTGGGGGGTCACATGAGGCCAGACGGGGTCCTTGTAAAGCCTAGGATTGTGGGGCCCTTGCTGCGCCCTGAGCTTGTCTCGGAGAGGTTTCACGGCCATACTAGGGAACGTCATTCCTCCCTTCCTTCTTTCCTCTCTCCCTCTCCCTCTTTCTCTCTCTCTCCCTCTCTTTTTATTTCTTTCTCTCTTTCTCAGTTTCTCCCTCCCTCCCTCCCTTTCTCTCTCTCTCTTTCTTTCCTTCCTTCCTTCCTCTCTCTCCCTCTTTCTCTCTCCCTCTCTTTTTATTTATTTCTCTCTTTCTCAGTTTCTCCCTCCCTCTTTCTTTCTTTCTTTCTTTCTTTCTTTCTTTCTTTCTTTCTTCCTTCCTTCCTTCCTTCCTTCCTTCCTTCCTTCCTTCCTTCCTCTCTCTCCCTCTTTCTCTCTCCCTCTCTTTTTATTTCTTTCTCTCTTTCTCAGTTTCTCCCTCCCTCCCTCCCTCCCTTTCTTTCTTTCTCTCTCTCTCTCTTTCTTTTCTTCCTTCCTTCCTCTCTCTCCCTCTTTCTCTCTCTTTCTCTTTTTATTTCTTTCTCTCTTTCTCAGTTTCTCCCTCCCCCCTCTCTCTCTTTCTTTCTTTCTCTTTCTTTCCTTCCTTCCTTCCTTCCTTTCTTTTTCTTTCTCTTCCTTCCTTCCTTCCTTCCTTCTTTCCTCTCTCTCCCTCTTTCTCTCTCTCCCTCTCTTTTTATTTCTTTCTCTCTTTCTCAATTTTTCCCTCCCTCCCTCCCTCCCTCCCTCCCTCCCTTTCTCTCTCTCTCTCTCTTTCTTTCTTCCTTCCTTCCTTCCTTCCCACCCTCCATCCTTCTTTCCTTATTTATAACATATTCCTTCCTTTTTCAGCAGGGATTGTGGGAAACGGGAAAAGCCACGTGAACGTGAGCTGCATAGTCAGCATCTGCAACGGCGGTCACTCTCTGGCCTCGAAGCCCTCGGTGGCGGCCAAAGCCGGACACCCCGCAGACACCCCCCTCTCGCAGGAAGAAACCACCATGAAAAGAGAGTCCAGCCGGCCAATTGCAGTGGAGGTGGAAGACAGCTTGGACTACTTGGACCCCTGTGGGGGGAAGCCCCTCCCGCTTAGCGTCCAAGACGCCGGCATGAAGCGGTCTTGAGAACGACGGAAGGTTTTTCCAGGCAGCATCTTCCGTCCTGCTCAAAAAACTCCACGAAAGACAGGCAGGCAAGAAGTTTGCGAAGGAAAAAAAAAACCCTATTTAGGAAGTCCTCGACTTGGGACCATTTGTTTAGCGATGGCTGACGTCGCAACGGTGCTGAAAAATAAAAAGGTGACTTAGAACTGGTCCTCGCACTTACGAACATCGCAGCCTTCCCCGTTGTCACGCGATCAAAATTCAGACGCTTAGCAACTGACTCACATTTACGACGGTCCCAAGGTCACGCGATCCCCTTTTGCGACCTTCCGACGAGCCAAGCCAGCGGCGGGACGGCGGATTCGCTTAATGGCCGTGTGACTAACCGAGCAACCGCAGCGATTCCCTTAACAACGGCGGCCAGAAAGGTCGTAAAATGGAGCAGAACTCATTGTCTTGCTTGGCAACCAAAATTTTGGGCTCCATTGGGGTCCTAAGTCGAGGACAACCGGTAGTTGAATTCAAGGAATAATTGTCCCCAACCCCGAGGGATGATTTGCAGCTATTCTTAAAAACCAGTCTTAAAAATGCACAATTCCCCCCTCCAAAAAAATGTCTCATCATCAAATTTGGCGGTGCCAAATTTCAGATAAGCCGTAAACGTTTCTCTCTCTACTGCCCCCTTATGACTGTCCAGATTTCTGCAGCCGAAATAGTAGCCGAGTTTTCATTTCAGTTCTTTCATCTTTTTCTTGTCGTCGTTCCTATTTTTGTACTCTTGCTGAATAAAGTGCTATTTTAAAAAAAAGAGAGTGGAAAACCACAAGGTTTTGCAGGTTGCCTGTTTCAGCTACTCGCTACTTACTTGAAAAGACCAAGTTTCCCCACGGCAAAGATTGCAGAAAGAAAAACCAGAGATTTTGCTCGCTTGGTTGTTGTTGGTTTTTTGCACAACGTCTTACATACACCGGCCTGACCTCCAAATTATCCTACGTGGCCGATGAATAAATGTTTCCAGGTTATCAAAAATTGGCCCAACTATGTTGCCTACCCAATTTCAGCATACAAGCCGAATTTGAGAAACGAATTAAACCTTTGGAACTGGATTTTCTTGGGCTTCCCCCCCCCCCTTGAAAACATTTCGCTTCTCGTCCAAGAAGCTTCTTCAGTTCTGGATGAGAAGCGATATGTTTTCAAGGGGGGGGAAACCCCTAAGAAAATCCAATTGCTTTTTTCGGAAAAAAGCATATTTGGGACGACCGTGATGGAGAAATATAATTCTAATCTAAATACGACTCCCGTTGTCTTGGGTGAGACTCACCCGTATCTAACAGGTTTAGCCTAACCTGAAGGGTTTTGCTATGGCCAGTTAGCCTGTTGTAAACACAACCAATCGTGGCTTATTCAATAAACCTTGGTTAACTATGATTTGTGCACATGTTGGTTGAGCCTTCAGGTTTTCAGGTGTGGTGAATCTTTCTTGCTCCAGGTGACACTGGATACCATGCCTCCCTTCGCTACACAGGCCACGCTAATGAACACCCTCCTTTTTTTGTGCAAATTCTCTTAGTCCCGACCCTTGAGGGGTCTCCAGCGACCTATTCCGTCAATCTTTTTTTCCCTGGGGATCTCCAGGTGGTGCTCCATCCCAGCACCAAGCCCTCTCTGTGATGTTTCACTGGGTCGTATATGTTTGTGTACATATGCATAATAGTTATCATTTGAGAGCTGAATGCAAGAAAATTTCATTTTAATGTATGCTGTTTGGTATACATTTAAAGTGACAATAAAGTTTCTATTCTATTATCTACTCTATTCTATTCTGCATTTTTCTGCATTCTATTCTATTTTATATATTCTATACTTTTCTATTCTATATACTATTCTATTCTATTCCATTCTATTCTATTCATTCTTCATTCCAATATCTTCTATTCTATTCTATTCTATTCTATTCATTTTTCATTCCAATATCTTCTATTCTATTCTATTCTATTCTATTCATTTTTCATTCCAATATCTTCTATTCTATTCTATTCTATTCTATTCATTTTTCATTCCAATATCTATTCTATTCTATTCTATATTCTATTCCTAATTCATATCCTATCCTATCCTACATTCCATTCCATTCCATTCTATTCTTTCATTCTTCATTCCAATACCTTATTCTATTCTATTCTATTCTATTCTTCCATTCCATATTCTATTCTATTCTCTTCTATATAGTCTACATTCTATATCCTATATCCTATAAGTCTGTCTTCTTTATTCTATAGTTTATACATCCTATATAATATCCTATATTCTATTCTCTGAGATCCTCCGAGCATGGCTCGACACCGCCCTCTGCTGGCTCAACCTCAGCCTCTACACCACCCGCTGCGAGAAGCCCCGCCCCACGGCCGCCCCTTCCCTCCGTCGCCCAGGCAACCGCCTCTTCCTTTCCCCCCCCCTCTCCCCCCCCCCCAGAGGGCCGATCTAGCCGCTCGGCGCTCGGTTGTCGGGGCTGCGCGGCCAGGCCTCGACCTGACGCGGGGCGGGACTTCCGGCGGGGCCGCCGCCGTGCCGCCAGCAGCGTCGCAGGTTCGGAGCAGGGCCGGGGCGGGGGTCGCCGGGGAGGGGGGCGGGGGCTCCTCAGGCGAGGCGGGGGCTCGGGGGGGAGCGGTAAGCGCCCCCCCGCCCGAAAAAGGCGGAGGTGACTTTTACATCCGCTGGCGCAAAGCATGTCGGGAAAGGAAGGGAAGGGGGGAGCGCCCCCGCCCCTCGCCCCCCTCAACGCCAGCCCTGCGAGGTGGGCCAGGACCAATTTTTTTCCCCCTCGCAGACACATTTAATTTCCTCCCACCACAAAAAATATAAAACAAAATAAGAGGGGGCGGGTTGTTTCTGCTGCTGCCCCCCCCAAAGCTTTTCCTCCCCTCCTTTTTTGGTATATTATATTCCCTTCCCCTGCAGTCAGTCCTCGACTTATGACCACAGCTGAGCCCCCAATGGCCTCAGTGAGCTCAATGAGTGAGCTCTGCCCCGTCTGACCACCTTGCTCGCCGTGGTTGTTAAGCGAGTCACTGGTTGTTAAGTGAATCTTAATTTAGTGACACCGTCGTTAAGCGAACCTGGCTTTCCTGCAGGCTTTGCTGGCCAGGAGGTCGCAAAAGGGGAATCACGTGACCCCCCTCCCGGGACGGCTGTGACCGACATAAATACGAGTCAGTTGCCGTTGTAAATAGGACTCGGCCGCCAAGCATTTGGATTACCTGACCACGGGGGGGAATATGCCGAAATGGTCAAAAATACGAGTCTTCTCAGTTTGGATCACGTGCTTGCCCCGGTTGTTAAGCGAATCACTGCAAACGTTAAGTGAGTCACACGGTCGTTAAGTGAAACCGGCTCCCCCCATGGACTTGGCTGGTCAGAAGGTCTCAAAAGGGGGATTGAGCATGTGACTTCCGGGACACCGTCATAAATATGAGTCAGTTGCCAAGCCTCTGAATGTAAATCACGTGATGCGGCAACGGTCGTAAGTGTGGAAAACCATCCTGTCCCTTTTTTCAGTGCTGTCGCAACTTAGAATGGTCACTAGATGAAGTTGTAAGTCGAGGACTGCCTGTAGGGCCAGGAAAGTGAGGAGAATCGGAGAATAATAAATAATAATAAAAGGACTTATTATTTCTAATTCTTGGCTTCTTCCTACAACCCTGCAAGGTAGGCCAGGAGCATCACCTTCACTTTTCAGGTTTCTTCCTGTTGCTGCTTCCTAAATTTACCTTTTTCTTGCTTTTTAGGTGAAAACAAACAAACAAACAAACAAACAAAAAACCCGCCTGGGGTTGGACTAGATGACCTACAAGGTCCCTTCCAACTCTGTATAATCTGTTTCAGGATCTATTCATTGTTTCATTATCACTGCAGGTGGTCTTTGAGTTACAACCATTCATTTAGTGACCGTTGGGAGTTATGACAGTGCCGATAAAAGCAACTTTGGACCGTATCCCCCCTGGTCACATGATCAAAACTCTGCCGCTTGGCAACTTTATGACGGTCACAGCGTCCCGCGATCCCCGTTTGCTTGTTGCCAGACTCACTTAACAACTGTGTTAGTAACTTAACAAATGCAGGGATTCGCTTAGCAACAGCGGCAGGAAAGTTCGGAAAAAGGGGCCAAACTCACTTAACCAGTGTCTCGCTTAGCAACATAAACTTTGTGGTCGTAAGTCGAGGACCACTTGTAATTTCCGCTGTTCCTTTCTCCAATAACGTCAAAGATAAATTTACCTTCTGTTCCCCCTATCAGCGGGAGGAGAAATGGGTCGTTGCTGTAGTTAGCAAGCACCAACAATACCGCAAAGTCCCATATTGCTGGTACTACAAAGTCCATCTTGTGCGGCCCTTGTTGCCCACTCTTATAAATAAGAGTTGCAAAAGTTTTTAATCTTTTTTTTTTCTTCTGTCGTTCCCAAGGAAGCAATGAGGGGAAAATAACTTTCAGCCGGCAAAATCTTGGCACGGCGGCCTGGTTTTTATAGCGCTGTATCTTTTGATCTGGGTGTGATAGGCAGGTATTACGGCATTCTTTCTCTTTCTCCCCACCCACGGAAAGGGGGGGGGGCTGGGCAAGGAAGAAGAGCCTGGAAAAGTGTGTGTTTGTGGTGTTGTGTAAAGGGCCACCGCCTCTCCCTCCCTGCCTCTCCGCACTAGTTTCACTTGAAATTGATGTATTGTTTAATGTCTCTTTTCTCCTTCCTTCCTTCCTTTCTCTTTCTTTTTCTCTTTCTTCTATTTCTATTTCTCCTTCCTTCCTTCTTTCCCTCCCTCTTTTTCTCATTTTTCCTTCCTTCCTTCTTCCCTTCCCTTTCCCTTTCCCTTTCTTTCCCCTACCCTTTTTTTTCCTTCCTTCCCTGTTCCTTCTCCTTTCCTCCCTTCCCTTCCCCTCCCCGTTTTTTCTCCTCCCTCCCTTCTCCTTTCTTCCCTTCCCCTTTCCTTTTCCTTTTCCTTTTCTTTCCTTTCTTCTTTTCTTTCCTTTTAGTTTTTAAAAATTATATTTGTAACACCGGTTTGCTTTTATTTGATTTAATTATGGAGAATGACCAGCAAAATAAAACACAGAAGCAATGGTCAAATAAAACTGAAGCAGTGGCTCGCTCACATAAAAAGACAGAAATTAATAACAAGAAATAAATAAAAAATACCGGTATAATAGGATAAAACAAAATAATAAAAATTCTTCATATAGAATTTATCCTTTTCGGTAGAAATCACGGCCGATTTTTTTTTAAAAAAGCAACTCTACCAGTGATAGAGTAAGAGTAGAGTAGAGTAAGAAAAAGACTATTTCTTCCCCATCAAAGGTTGAATTTTTCTTAAGGAATCAAAACCTTCTTTGTTGTTGTTGTTGTTGTTGTTGTTGTTAAGATGGCTGGCTGAGGAATTCTGGGAATTGAAAGCCACCCATCTCGAAGTCGCTGAGGTTGAGAAACACTGCATGACAGTAACCCAGTTATTAAGTTTAAACAGAACTTGTTGGCTTGCCATCCAAGCGTGCAAGCACAGAGCTAAGCGTGAGAAAGCACACTTTTAATCTCCAGACCTGTTTTCACAGACCGCCAAAGCGTTGACCGACCAGCGTTTGCTTCCGCACCTTCTCTGAACCATGGAAGGAAGAAGCTGGGAATGACGGCCTGATTCTCCTCTTCTTCGGAGTCGCCATGTTGGAAGGGTTGATCGCGTGGGTCCTGAACACTTACCTGGGCAAATATGTCAGTAACCTGAACACAGACCAGCTCTCGGTCGCTCTCCTCAAAGGTAAGGCCTCCGGATAGATTTTGGCCAACTCTTTCCTTCTTTTCCTTCTGGCGATCAGCCAGCAGCGCTCGTCCGATTATGGCCGTGATGGCGCATAAGCCCCAGGTGAGGTTTTGATGGTCTCACCTGCTAAGCGTTGGACTTCCAGGAACCTCTGGAATGGCCTAATTTCCATGTCCAAACAAGCCAGAGTTTAGCATGAATGGTGGTCCCTCAACCAGCACAATATTAGCACTAGACTCATGAAAATAGCCACTATCTTTGGTTCTTTTTCATGAGTCCAAGTGCTAATATTGTGCTGGCAGCGTGACCATGCTAAACTTTGGCTTGTTGGCTATTCATACATCACACACTCGGTCACCAGTCGCCGAGATAAAACCTCATTGTCTGGGCTTGTAGCTCTCCGGCTAAACTCAAACACAACGTGTTGTGGCTTGTGGCAAGAAGGGCAGCCAGCCATTAGCTTGTCTCTTTCCTTTATCTAGATTATCCTGTGATATCAGGGCATCATCCGAATGATGGTTTTGTCTTTTGCTACTTTTTCCTTTCTTTTGGCTTTTCCCCCTTCCTTCAGGGGCCGTAGAGTTGGAGAACTTACCACTCAAGAAGGATGCCTTGAAGGAAGTGTTGCCGTTTGAGGTGAAAGCTGGTAGGTATTGTGGGGGGGGGGGGAGACAGAGGAGAGAAAGAGAGAGAGGGGGGAGATGAGAGAGAGGAGTGGAGGAGAGAGAGAGGAGAGAAAGAAATTGAGAGAGAGAAGAGAAGGAAAGAGGAGAGAAAGGGGAGATGAGAAAGAAACGAAAGAGGGAAAGATGGGTGGAGGGAAGAAAGGAGAGAAAGAAAGAAAAACTGAAAGAAAAGAGAAAGGAAAGAACAAAAGAGGGAAAGAGGAGAAAAAGAGAAAGACAGGGAAGGCAAGAGAGTGGGGAGGAGAGAAAGAGGAGAGAAAAAAAGATATCAAAAGAAAGAAAGGAAGTGAAAGAGGAGGAGAAAGGGGGAGAGAGAGAGAAGAGAAAGGGAGAGATAGAGAGATGAGCTCTCTAGCACAGGGGTCTCCAACCTTGGGCACCTTAAGATTTGTGGCTGGCTGGGGAATTCTGGGAGTCGACGTCCACAAGTCTTAAAAGCGCCCAAGGTTGGAGACCCCCTGCCCTACATGGCACATTACCGGCGCCACGTTTAAAAATCCTTCCGGTTGGATGGCAGTTTTGCATTCGGACATGGCCTAAGACACTCTTGACCCACGCCTGGGATCACCTCACGTTTCTCCTTCCACCGTTCTAGGGTTTGTCAGCAAGATCACCTTGCAGATCCCATTCTACCGCCCCCACATCGACCCCTGGGTGATCTCGGTGTCGAAATTGTACCTCATCGGCTCGCCAGAAAAGGAGAAGGAGTTCGTGGAAGCGCAAGAGAGATTGTTGGATAAGGAGAATAAGAAGGCGCTTCTCCTCGCTCTGGAAGAAAAATGGAAAGTGAGTCCATTTTCTATGAAAAAGAAAAAAGAATCTTGCATGATTTCTACCCTTCGGCTTTTATCAGAACCCCAAATTATTCTATTCTATTCTATTCTATTTCTATTTCTATTCTCTTTTTTATTCTATTCTATTTCTATTCTCTTTTCTATCCTATTCTATTTCTATTCTATATTTCTATTTCTATTCTCTTTTTTATTCTATTCTATTTCTATTCTCTTTTCTATCCTATTCTAGTTCTATTCTATATTTTTATTTCTAGTCTCTTTTTTATTCCATTCTATTTCTATTCTCTTTTCTATCCTATTCTAGTTCTATTTCTATTTCTATTCTATATTTCTATTTCTATTCTATTCTCATTCTTTCTATATTTTATTATTCATTCTATTCCATTCCATTCCAATTTCTATTTCTATTCTATTCTATATTTCTATTCTATTCTAATTCTATATTTTATTATTCATTCTATTCCATTCTATTTCTATTCTATTCTAGTCTCTTTTCTATTCTATTTTATTTCTATTTCTATTCTATTCTCCTATTCTATTCTATTCTCTTTTCTATTTCTCTTCTCTATTCTCTTCTATTTCTAATCCAATCTAATAATCTAATCTAATCTAATATTAAAACGAAGGTTGAGGGCGTGAGGGTGCTTGCTTGGGTATTTGTCTTCTCTGCCAGTTCGAATCCTGCCTTTCCTCTTTTTTTTAGAAAGAACGGGAGCAGATCGGAGAGTCTTACTGGTATTCAGTCACTGCCTCCGTTGTCACTAAGATTGTGGAGAACATTGAAGTAAGTTGAATGGGTGAAGAGTTGCATACGGGGTGGTCCTCGGCTTGTGACCATCGTAAATGGAGTCCGTGGCCAACGGTCTGAATTTTGATCCCCTGGCTGTGGGGATGCTGCCATGGTCGTAAGTGTGAAAAACGGTCCCTAGTCCCTTTTTTCAGTGCTGTCATAACTTCAAACGGTCACTAAACGAAGCAGAACATCTAGATTCGGTCGCAAGCTTGTAGCATCCACCTTGTAAACTCTCAAGTTTCCTTTTTCCTCTATGTATTCCCAATGGGCAGTGATTAATATATACATCTGTATATATGTATGGGTGTAGGTATATATATATATATATATATATTTATGTATGTATGTGGGATGTGTACATGTGTGTTATGTATGGGTATGGGTAGATATACACTTTCTTTTGAGAGCAGGCAGCAAAATTTCATTTTTAACCTGGGTCTGTGATCATAGTAAAAAAAAACGACTTGGGACTGTTTTTCACACTTACGACCATTTTGATCACGTGATCAAAATTCAGACGCTTGGTACTTACGACCGTCGCAAAAGGGGTCACACGATCCCCTTTGGCGACCTTCTGACAGGCAAAGTCAAGGGGGGGGAAGCCAGATTCGCTTATACTCACTTAACAACCGCAGGGATTCAATTAGCAACTGTGGCCAGAAAGGTGGTAAAAACGGGGCAAAGCTCGCTTAACCAACGTCTCGCTTAGCAACAGGGATTTGGGGCTCAGTTTTCGGTGTAAGTCGAGGACTACCTGTGCTAGCCAGCAAGCCCACATTCTGCCTGCAGTTGTGTTTGTCGATCATAACATTTTGCGCCAGCCTATTTAGAAAGCAAAATTAAAAGAGACCCTCCCCTTGTTTTTCTCAGCTAAACATTCAAGACGTACACCTGAGATTTGAGGATGGGGTCTCCAACCCGTCCCAACCTTTTGCCTTTGGCATCTGCATCAAAAACGTATCCATGCAAAATGCCACGGATGAGCCGGTGAGTAAGCATCGACCCCCCGTTAAGCCGACCAAACAGGGGCACACAGTTGTGATAATGGCAATGTTGCCCTTCCTTTCCACCCCATATAAGCCTTGGTGGGTATAGCCTCAGCGTACACCAGGAGTTGGCCTTAGTGATTCAGGCTGTACGGTTTTAGGGGTTGGGAGGTAGCCCATAGAGCACCTTCAGAGCCTGCTCTGATACTCCTGTAAAACATGATTTGAACACAAAATAGCGATAGCGGTTGGCAATAGCTCTTAAGACTTATATACCGCTTCATAGTGCTTTACAGCCCTCTCTAAGCGGTTTACAGAGTTCAGCATATTGCCCTCCAACAATCTGGGTCCTCATTTTACTGACCTCGGAAGGACGGAAGGCTGAGTCAGCCATGAGCCAGTTCTAACCACGGCACTACCACGAGAAGGGAAGGGAAGGCAAGGGAAGAGAATATAGAATAGAAATAGAAATAGAAATAATAGAAATTAGAATAGAAATAGAAATTAGAATAGAAATTAGAATAGAATAGAATAGAATAGAATAGAATAGAATAGAATAGAATAGAATAGAATAGAATAGAAAGAAATAGAATTAGGAATAGAATGGAATAGAATATAGAATATAGAATATAGAATAGAATGGAATAGAAAACGTAGAATAGAGAATAGAATAGAATAGAATTATTAGAAATAGCACTTAGACTTATATACTACTTTACAGCCCTCTCTAAGTAGTTTATAGAGTCTGCCTATTGCCCCCAACAATCTGGGTCCTCATTTTATCGATCTCAGAAGGACGGAAGGCTGAGTCAACCTTGAGCTCATCAGGATGGAACTCCTAGCCGTCGGCAGAATTAGCCTGCCATCCTGCATTCTAACCTCTGCGCCACCACGGCTCTAAAATCCCCGTTTCTTCCTTCAGTAGCATAGAAAGATTCTCCAGATGGCATGGGTGGCACGGACGGAGGTTAAATACAAGTTATTGGTGGGCAGCCCACCGAGTGACTGTTTAGTGACTGATCATGACCATGGTCTCCGTTCAGTCTTGTCCGAGTCCTGGCGATTTTGCGGGCCAGTTGTCTCCACACATCTTCCGATCTTGCACTGTTTATTTGAGTTGTCCTCTGCTCTGGCCGGGGTCAGCTTCTCTGATGGTGTCCGGCCACCGTGTTGTCCGGCGGTTTTCCTGGTTCCCTTTCACTGCTAGCCCTTCCCAACGTAATTGCTTTCTCCAGTGACTCCACATTGGCCGTTGCAGATAGACGCCGCCCGCCAAGAGGAACACAATTTTCCATTGTGTTTCTGCAAGGCAGGAAGCAACGGAAAGAATAACGGTGCGAGAATGGGGTTAAAATGTCATTTTTTCTTACTTGAAGGTGGAAGAACTAATGAAGAAAAAGCGGCTGGACATTTCCGACTTCAGCGTCTACTGGGACAGTCATTGTACCCTGTGGGGAGACATGCTCCCCGGGGAGCTGCAGGTACTTTCCTTAGTTGTTGAATTTACGCCACTGGCACGCACCTCTGTGCACGCACATAGGGGACTGGAGGCTAAAACATACAATGAACAGTTGCAGGAACCGAGCCTGGCTAGTCTAGTGAAGAGAAGGACCAGGGGAGACATGATAGCAGTTTTCCAATATTTGAGGGGCTGCCACAGAGAGGAGGGGGGTCAAGCTATTTTCCAAAGCACCCAAAGGCCAGACAAGGAACAATGAATGGAAACTGACCAAGGGGAGATTCAACCTAGAAATAAGGAGGAATTTTCTGACAGTGAGAACCATCAACCGATGGAACAGAAGTTGTGGGATCTTCATCACTGGAGGCTTTCAAGAAGAGACTGGACTGTCATTTGGCAGAAATGGTGTAGGGTCTCCTGCTTGGGCGGGGGGGTTGGACTAGATGACCTACAAGGACCCTTCCGACTCTGTTAATCTGTAAACATCAGCAAGATTTTAAAAACCCAACAAACCCCGAATTAACGTGATTCTGATTTCCAGGAAGCAATGGATAACAGCATGGAACGCCGGGATCATAATTACATCGTGGAGCCCGTGTGCACGTCTGCCCTCCTCAAGAGAAATTGTTCCAAGGAGCCTCTCCGATCGCGGAATATGCCACGCCTGGAGTTCGACATCCAGCTGGAAACAATCCCGTTGAAGCTTTCTCAGGTAGAGGGGGAAAAAAAATCATTTCAGAAATTGGATTGCATTCTGCCACTGGGAGTCCCCCCCCACTCTGAGTGGCGTGGCGGCCTAATGGTGATGACAGTCTCCTCCCACTCGAAACGGGGAGAGTTTGATTCCTAGATACCCGTGTTTCCGCAAAAATAAGACCCTGTCTTTATTTATTTATTTATTCATTTATTCATTTATTTATTTATTTATTTATTTGCCACCAAAAAAGGCACCAGGTCTTATTTTGAGGGTGGGGTGGGATGTCATCCAGTGACTCACTTCACTTGCGCGCGTCGCCCCCAGCCTCCTTTTTGCTGTCAGAGGCCTTCGGGAACTTCTTCTACGGCCGGCAAGGGTTTCCTGAAGGCCCCTGCAGCCGATAACAGACCTCTGGATCGATCCGGAGCTCTGTTATCGGCTGCAGAGGCCTTCAGGAAAGCCTTGCCAGCTGTAGAAGAAATGGGCCGGCGAGGCTGTTGTTGGGGTGTGCGAGGCTTGGCTGCAACTGTCCGAAGGTAAGTAGTAGGGCAGCTCCACACACACACCCATTCTCCACCCTAGCTTAATTTGTACCCATGCACCATGGCGTGGTTGGGGTCTTAATTAGGGATTATTTTGGGGTAGGGCTTATATTGGGCGCACATGTAAAAAACCGAGCTAGGACTTAACTTTCGGGGTAGGTCGTATTTTCAGGGAAACACAGTAGCAGCTGATGTTTCTCAGGGCGCGAAGCAAAAATATTTGCTCTGAACTCCTCATAGGCATCAGGAAGGGCATCCGGCCAGTAAATGCTCAGCTCCATCCAGTTGCCCCTAAGGGGGAAAAAAAAACCTAGTCCTTACTAAACAATGTTAATTGAGACCGGCAACTGCTAAGCAATGCAGTCATGACACCCCACGAGTGTGACCAGCTGAACCTCTGCAACGATTCACTTAACAACTGTCACGGTGTGAATATTGTCCGTTGTATGTCTATGCAGGGTGATGCACCCCTATCCTAATATTATGGTACATTCCAATACAAGCAGAACACGTGATATGAGTTGTACGCATGTGTGCATTCCTAAGTCACCATTATTCTCTTCTTCCTTGGCTCTTGACCTGAACGGTCGTGTTTCTTAGCAAAGATGTAATTATTCAGGATTTATTGTTTTTGTACTGAAATAAATATTTTCTGTTAGACTCTTAATCTCGGCTTTATTTCTAACTGTCTGAATTCCAAGTAAAGATCCAAATCGCCTCTATGAGATTTTACTCTCATCCCCAACAACAACTGTGGCAGGAAATGTCGTAAAATGGGGCGAACCTCACCTAGCAGCTGTCCTGCTTAGCAACAGAAATTTTGGGCTCGATTGTACAATGAATTGGCCATTATCTAAAGCAAGTTCTGCCTTCTCAAAACAGTGGGTGATACTTTAATGAAAAACATCGGTTTTCCTTCTGCATTGTTTAAATTCTAGGAGGCTCCTCCATCAACTGCCCTAACTAACTATTATACCTTATTTTATTCATTCAGATGCAGTACCGACAAATTATGGACTTTCTGAAAGAGCTGGATAGAAAAGAACGACAGCTCAAATTCAGAAAATGGAGACCCAAAGTCACAGTGACCGGAAAGTATGCGTTCTTCTTTTTTCTTTGTTTATGAAATACCCTGTAAGTTTATCCCCCTCCACAAGTTTAGATACACTTTCTAAAATAGAGAAAAAGCCATGTTAATCAAGAGTCTGGATGAAATTTCCCCAACAATTTTATTTCATTTACAGCCCGCCAAAACTTAACGCCTTCAGCTGAAATCCATTTAGAAAAAGCGCTACCAAAATCCTGAGTTATTTTTTGTTTGTTTGTTTGTTTGTTCCTAAAGGGGTTGAGGAGGGATCAAAACAAATCCCTGTTTATACATATATTAGGTTTGCTTTGGGTACAATCTGAAGCATGTGGCTTTGAAGCAAAGTGGGACATAGCTGGACGCAGAGGACAAAGATTAGCATTGAGAAGCTAAAATAGTTTTTTTGGGGGTTTCTGTAATTTGACTGTAACCAGTATTTCCCCTAAAAGAAACCCACAATCCCCCAAGCCATTACAATTGTCAGTTATTATTTTTATTAATTTAGTGTTTCTCAATCTTATCTTCATCATGGACCTCCTTTAAATACCCATCAACCCCACCCCCCAAGACTTAAGATTTCAGTCATAACATTTCTTCCAAGCCTATGACAACATCATAGCAATAGCAATAGCACTTAGACTTATATACTGCTTCATAGTGCTTTACAGCCCTCTCTAAGCGGTTTACAGAGTTCAGCATATTTGCCCCCAACAATCTGGGTCCTCATTTTACCCACCTCAGAAGGATGGAAGGCTGAGTCAACCTTGAGCCGGTGAGATTTGAACAGCTGAACTGCTGAACTAGCAGTAGCCTGCAGTGCTGCATTTAACCACTGCACCAATCATGCTCCCCCTCCCAGGGGTCCAAAGACCACAGATTGAGAACGACCGATTTAGGGGTCTTGTTTCTATGTCCGCCTCCTTAACCCGGCCACAGTGGCTCGAAGTTGTTTCATGCGTCTTGTTGCAGCTGCCGAGAGTGGTGGCTCTTCGCCCTGAACGCCCACCTCGCCGAGATCAGAGACCAGAAGGAGCGCTCTTCCTGGGAATTTGCGTCGCGTCGCGCCCGCGATGCGGTCCTCTACACAGAGCTGTACTACAAGAAGTTGAAGGAGTTGCCGCTTACGGAGGAGGAACAGGTACTCGGGAGTCTGTGACATCTTGAGGTGGCCGTGCGTGGTCGTACACCAAGCTGGCGCGCATGACTGTGCATCAAACTGACACGACGTGGTCGTACTTCTAGCTGGCACGTGTGGTTGTAACCTGGAAGTACCATCTCTAATTACAGATAGTCCTTGACTTACAACTGTCCGTTTAGTGACCGTTCGAAGTTAACAATGGCACTGAAAAAAGTGACTTAGGGTCGTTTTTGACACGGCCGTTGCAGCCTCCCCGCGGTCACATGAACAAAATTCAGATTCTTGGTAACTGGCTCATATTTATGACGGGTCACAATGTCCCGGAATCGTGTGTGATCCCCTTTTGCGACCTTCTGATAAGTCAACGGGGGAGACCAGATTCGCTTAATGACCTCGTTACTAACGTAACAACTGCACGGTAATTCACATAACAATTGCGGCAAAAAAGGTGGTAAAACGGGGCGAAACTCACTTAACTGTCTCGCTCAGCGACATTGATTCTGGGCTCAGTAGCGGACATACGTTGAGAACTGCCTGTGTTTCCTTAGCAGTTTCTCACGGTTTCCTTTCCTGCCTGCAGGGGGAAGTGGAGCGCATTGAAGACGAGCAGACGTTTGAGGAGCTGAAAATCCTACGGGAAATAGTTTACAACAAGTTCCAGGAGCTGGCTGAGGTGAGTCCAAGGTGTTACTAGAGGTCGACCACTAAGTGAGAGAAGCGCGGTGGCTCAGCGGTTTAATGACTCTGGAGATGATTTTTGCTCCAGTGGTTCGAGTCCCGGCACTGCGTAGCGGGATGAGTTCCCATCACCTGCCTCAGCTTCAGCCCACCTAAGCAGCTCGAAAGCACGTTCTGTGCGAGTAGATAAATAGGTACCACTTTGGTGGGAAGACGAGCAGGCGCTTCGTGCGGACGGTCAGAATCCCTACTTCCTGGTTGCGATGCCCGTTTGCAAGACAGCTTCGGTGGAGGGAGAGGGTCTCAAATGACCCTGCAGGGTGTGTTCATCTTGAACAGAATAACAGAGTTGGAAGGGACCTTGGAGATCTTCTAGTCCAGCCCCCTGCTCAGGCAGGAGACCTTAGACCACCCTGGACAAATGGCTGTCCAGTCTCTTCTTAAAAACCTCCAGTGATGGAACCACGCACAACTTCTGAAGGCAAGCTGTTCCACTGATTAATTGTTCTAACTGTCAAGAAATTTCTCCTTAGTTCCAGGTTGCTTTGCTCCTTGATTAGTTTTCACCCGTTGCTTCTTGTCCTGCCTTCTGGGGCTTTGGGAAATAAGTTTTCCGCTCTTCTTTGGGGCAGCCCCTTAAATACTGGAAGACCGCTACCATGTGCCCCCTAGTTCTTCTCTCCTCTAGATTGGCCTGCAAACTGTCTTTGTGGAGAGCTATCTCACCTCCTGTGCCACACCTTGCCAAGCGCGCGAGGGTGAAACAGGGCTAACAGTCTTTAGGCTAACAAATTACCACTCAGTATTGGCATTGTAGTCCCCTGGCCAATGTAACATCGCCTTAGGTAGGCTAGATGATAGATATTTAGATATTTAGATATTTAGATAGATAGATGATAGATAGATAGATAGATAGATAGATAGATAGATAGATAGATAGATAGATAGATAGATAGATAGATAGATAGATAGATAGATAGTTGATTGATTGATTGATTCATTGATTCATTGATTCATTGATTCATTGATTGATGATAGATAGATGATAGATAGATAGATAGATAATAGATAGATAGATTGATTGATTGATGATAGATAGATGATAGATAGATAGATAGATAGATAGATAGATAGATAGATAGATAGATAGATAGATAGATAGATAGATGATTGATTGATAGATGATAGATAGATTGATTGATTGATTGATTGATTGATTGATAGATGATAGATAGATGATAGATAGATAGATAATAGATAGATAGATTGATTGATTGATAGATAGATAGATAGATAATAGATGATAGATAGATGATAGATAGATGATAGATAGATAATAGATAGATAATAGATAGATAGATAGATAGATAGATAGATAGATAGATAGATAGATAGATAGATAGATAGATAGATAGATACTGTAGATAAATAGATAGATGGATGGATGATTGGATGGATGGATGGATAGATGATAGAGATAGATAGATAGAAAGAAAGAAAGAAAGAAAGAAAGAAAGAAAGAAAGAAAGAAAGAAAGAAAGAAAGAAAGAAAGAAAGAAAATAATAAATAAATAAATAATAACCAGTAGTGAGGACTTCTGGAGGTTGTAGTTAAGCAGCATGGCATCCTCTCCGCAGACAAAATGGAAGTAGGAGAAGGAACAAGAGATATATCCCAGGGAATTGCGGTGGGGGTCTTCCTCCCAACAGCAGCGCCTCGTTCTTGATGCCAGCTCCATTGGGTGCGGCCACACTCGTGTCGGCCATCCTGCCCCACCTCCCTTTGTGCCTCCAGCTTTCTTGATTTTTCTTCCTTTCCTGACACTTTAATTAGTGCCCCCTAATTAAATCCCCAAATTTTACAGAGCTGTCCTTTGGCCTCCGTTGGCATCGCCAGCTAGTTTTAATGCCGGAGGTGGCGCCAGCAGGAAGTCAAGCCAAATATATGTCTATTTGAGCTAGAACGCGTTTGCCCACAAACATGGCATAATCCATGTTAGTTGCATTCTTTTTTTTAAAAAAAAAAACTCGGTTCATGGTGGAATTATTCTCCTACAGAGCATTAAGAAGCCCTTGTCCGATTCTCTGGATTCCGCTTCGGAGACGGAACCGGAAGGCAGCCGGAACAGCAGCAGCGGGATGCTGCGGTACCTTCAGTCCTGGTTCCCAGGGTGGGGAGGTTGGCACAGCCAGTCCCAAGAAGCGCTGGAAACCAAGACCATCGAAGGGCTGCTGTCGGACACGGCGGAAGAATGGCGTCCGGAGGAAGTTACGGGTACGGAGAGGGGAGGCGGTATGAGTTGAGAAGTTGTGCCGCTCTAGATACAGACAACATCCTTGATGGGGTGCTTGGTGCTCTTCCCAACTTAGTTCTTTCCTTGCAGGCGTTTCATGACCCAGCTAAGTAACATCATCAGTGCTCTGTGGGTAAACCCCTCTCCCTTCTAGCACTGATGATGTTCCCTAGCTGGGTCATGAAACGTCTGCAAGAAATACCACCAAGCTCAGAGAGCACCAAGGACCTCACAAGTCAACCCACTCTTCTATTGATAACGAGTAGCTTCATAAATCAAATTAGGTTTATCTTATTTAGTTGTTTTTTTTAATGCCTTGGACTTTCCCCCCCAAAACCAGGAGCTGATGATTTTTTTGACCCAACTATCGATGTCTCCAGTATCAATACCTTCACAAAGAGGGACCACGTTCTGGTCAAACTCAACCTGTGGTTGCAAGGTGGCTCCGTCACGCTGTTGCACGCAGAGAAGAGAAGTGGACAGGCCAGCGAGAGAGCCTTCATGCAGCTGCAGTTTTCAGGTACTCAGTCCCCTTTGGCTCTTGTGGAATGGAGGCTGGCCTTTGATCATGCGTGATGCCAGCTATACAGTATGATGGATGGGTTTGATAATGAGAGAGAGAGAGAGAGAGAGAGAGAGAGAGAGAGAGAGAGAGAGAGAGAGAGAATAAATTGATAGATGATAGAGAGAGATATCGATAGATAGATAAATAGAGAGAGAGAGAGAGAGATGATAGAGAGAGATGGGTGGGTAAATGGGTAGATAGATGATAGGATGAGAGAGAGAAAGATGATAGATATAAATAGATAGATACATAGAGACAGACAGATGAGACAGATAGATGAGATGATAGATAGATAGATAGATGATAGATAGATAGATAGATAGATAGATAGATAGATAGATAGATAGATAGATAGATAGAAAGAAACAGATAGATAGATAGAAAGAAAGAAAAAGAAACATAGATAGCAAGAAAGAAACATAGATAGATAGATAGATAGATAGATAGATAGATAGATAGATAGATAGATAGATAGATAGATAGATAGATAGATAGATGATAGATAGATAGATAGATAGATAGATTAGATAGATAGATATGATTAGATGAGATAGATAGATAGATAGATAGATAGATAGATAGAAAGAAAGAAAGAAAGAAAGAAAGAAAGAAAGAAAGAAAGAAAGAAAGAAAGAAAGAAAGAAAGAGACAGACAGATAGATAGAAAGAAACATAGATAGATAGATAGATAAATAGATAGAAAGAAAGAAAGAAAGAAAGAAAGAAAGAGACAGACAGATAGATAGATAGAAAGAAACATAGATAGATAGATAGATAGATAAATAGATAGATAGATAGAAAGAAAGAAAGAAACATAGATAGATAGATAGATAGATAGATAGATAGATAGATAGATAGATAGATAGAAAGAAAGAGAGACAGACAGACAGACAGACAGACAGATAGATAGATGACAGAGAGAGAGGTGATAGAGAGATAGAAATAGACAGACAGATACATAGACACAGACAGATGAGAGAGACAGACAGACAGATAGATGATGCAGACTGATGGATGGATGGAAAGAGAGAGAGAGGGAAAGAGGGAAGGATGATAGATAATAGATAAAAAAATGGAAGCAATGTTGTCACCACAGAGAAAGGGTCTAAGTTACATTTTACTTAGAACTGCTGCAAAAGAAAATCGGAAGTCCTTTCTTTATATTCTTATTTTCCCATCCCTTTTGCTTTCCGCACCTTTGCCTTGTCTGCTCTCCTGTTGGGACCGAGGACTCAAACTACCATACGCAGAAACAACTGCCTGGAACTTAATTAAGAATCCATGAAGGCTTGTTCCGTGTTGTGGTTTCTTCCCCTTTCCCCTTCATTAATGGCCTACGGTCGTTTGCAGCACGGAGTAGCATCCTAAACTCTGGTTGGGCTGGTCTTGTGTTTTCAGGCGTGACCATCTTAGCAGAAACTCTCCCGCGCAGGAATTCTTCCCTTTTGAAAGTCCGGCTTGGGAGCCTCTTCCTCCGAGATTTAGCGACCGAAGGAACCATATTCCCCGTTCTCGTCTTCCCGAATCCGGTACGTTGAACTCAGTGCGTGCAGGAAGCTTTCCCTGTTCCAAAATTTAAAACTTTTAAAAGGGGATTATGAACCTCATCCATTTTCTGCTAACGTTCACAAGGGGAAGTCCCTTTACAGGAAATCCTTCGAGTTACGACCACAACTGAGCCCCAAATTTATGTCGCTAAATGCTGAGTTTTGCCCCCATTTTACGACTTCTCTTGCCACCGTTGCTAAGTGAGTCGCACGGTTGTTAAGGGAATCTGGCTTTGCTTTGTCAGAAAGTCGCAAAACGGGATCACGTGACCTCGGGACGCTCCGACCGTCATAAATACGAGTCAGTCGTGCCAAGCGCCTGAATTTTGATCACGTGAGCACGGGGATGCTGCGGTGGTCGTAAGTGTGAAAAACGGTCACTAAGCGAACTGCTGTAAGTCGAGGAATATGCTCAATTTTATTTTATTTTTTGGCCTGTCTCCCGAATCTGGTTTTGCAAATTGCCTCTTTTCAGATGTTGTGGGATTACAGGTAATCCTTGACTTACAGAACCCCACTTCCTTCTAGCCCTGATGGTGTTCCCTAGCTGGGTCATGAAACGTCTGCAAGAAATGAACCAGGCTCAGAGAGCACCAAGGACCCCACAGTCCTCTCCCTCCTTTCTGCAAACCCCACTCCCTTCTAGCCCTGATGGTGTTCCCTAGTTGGGTCATGAAACGTCTGCAAGAAAAACCCCAAGCTCAGAGAGCACCAAGGACCCCCACAGTCCAACCCTGAGCTGTGAATATTCTCCTTTATTGATATATATTGTTTTTCTCTCTGTTTTTTTCCTTCCTAGCTAAAAGAAGTCGGCTGTGCCTCTTCTGTTAGCCTCCAGACCTCGTCTTCTGACACTAGCAACCAGAGCAGTGGTAATATTTTCATTTTGGCCGCCCTTTGCCATCTGCAGTTTAAAACAAACAGACACTTGTAAAATGTAAACAGGAAGAGAAGTTGCATTTTAGTCTTAACAAGTACGAAAACATGCGTACTTTGCAGGTTCTTGCCTCGTTTTCAACCTCTTTGAATCGATCGATCCCCTCTTCTTCGCTCATGGGATCTTAGAAAAAGCAAGGAAAGCACAAATCTGACATTTGAGAAGTTGACCTGGATATGCAGGTCGATTTTTAATTTTTCAGAGCAGCTAAAGTTTATTATTCAGCAGTCACAAAATCCCCAACGGCATTTAAATTGGACGTCACTTGTCCGATGATGCTGGAGACTGTATATTCCTGTTTGTCCCATTTCTTCGAGTGAATTATGTGTTTATTTTATTTTATTTATCATTTCATTATTTCGTTTCATTTCATTTCAATTTATTATTATTCATTTCATTTCAATTTATTTATTTATCAATATTGATTGTTTCCTGATTGCTTATTTGTACCCTATGACAATCATTAAGTGTTGCACCTCATGGTTCTTGACAAACCTATCTTTTCTTTTATATACACTGAGAGCATATGCACCAAAGACAAATTCCTTGAGTGTCCAATCACACTTGGCCAATAAAGAATTCTATTCTATTTTATTATTTTATTTTATTATTTTATTTATTTGGAATCTGTGAGTTTTGCTCAGTGTTTCTTTCTCTCTTTGCAGAAGATCCTGTCCCAGTCTTTGAAATGCTGTATGAGAAAAACCCGGCTCACAGCAATTTTGAGAGGCGGTTGGAAGTCAGCACCCAACCCCTTAACATTATTTACAACCCTCAAGCCATTAAGAAAGTAGCTGACTTTTTCTACAAGGGAAGAGTCCATTCCTCAGGTGAACCTATCTAGTCTATTTCTTTTCCCATCTCTCTCTCTCTCTCTCTCTCTCTCTCTCTCTCTCTCTCTCTCTCTCTCTCTCTCTCTCTCTCTCTCTCTCTCTCTCTTTCTCTCTCTTGTCTCCCTCTCTGTCTCTGTCTCTGTCTCTCTGTCTCTCTGTCTCTGTCTCTCTGTCTGTGTCTCTCTCTCTCTCTTTCTCTCTCTTGTCTCCCTCTCTGTCTCTGTCTCTCTCTATCTCTCTCTGTCTGTCTGTCTGTCTGTCTCTCTCTCTCTCTCTCTCTCTCTTTCTCTCTCTTGTCTCCCTCTCTGTCTCTGTCTCTCTCTCTCTCTCTGTCTCTCTCTCTCTCTGTCTCTGTCTCTTTCTCTCTCTTGTCTCCCTCTCTGTCTCTCTCTCTCTCTCTCTCTCTCTCTCTCTCTCTGTCTCTTTCTCTCTCTTGTCTCTCTGTGTCTGTCTCTCTCTCTCTGTGTGTCTGTCTGTCTGTCTCTCTCTGTCTCTCTCTCTCTCTCTCTCTCTCTGTCTCTTTCTCTCTCTTGTCTCTCTGTGTCTGTCTCTCTCTCTCTCTCTCTGTGTGTCTGTCTCTCTCTCTCTCTCTCTCTCTCTCTCTGTCTCTCTCTCTCTCTCTCTCTCTCTCTCTCTCTCTTCTGTCTCTTTCTCTCTCTCTCTCTCTCTCTCTCTCTCTCTCTCTCCCTCCCTCTCTCTCTCTCTCTCTCTCTTTTTCCCCCCTTACATTTTATAATTAGGTTATTTTCCACCCAGAGAACGAAGGTTGCGTTTGAAAGTTAAATGGTTCGTTCTACTGTTACGTGGGTAGATTACGTGGGTATAAAGAAGCGTCTTGTCAAATTTGTCAAAATGAATCTGGCGTGAATTTGACCGAATTCAGGGCGGCTCAAAGTCCTAATCACGAATGACCAGATTCAGTTTTTTTTCAGGCTAAGCTGTGAACTTTATGGTTTCGTTTCCGTGCTTTCATGCTTTGATGCTTTGACCTGGTGTGTGTGTTGTGCAAAACCAGTTGTGGTGATTTAGAAGCCACACTTTGCAGTCTTTATTTTTTTGTACAATTTTTTTTTATTTTCTCCATCATTTCATATACAATTCAATACACATGTACCTTAAGATATTACAATTAAAAATGCATTTTCGTTCAATATAATCAATCATTCAAAAATCAATATCTTATTCAACACTTGCCTCGTCAGTCATCAGTCTGTTCTACTTTATTCCATTACACTCTCCTCTCTCTATCTCCAACTTCTCCTCCTACTTTCTAACTCCTTCCCTCCTCCTCTACCCTCTCTACATCTTCTCTTCCTCCCCTTCTACTTCCTCTTTCACTTTCTTTGCCTTTCCTTGAGTGCATTTTATACTAACTCATTTTATATTTGACAGACTGATGCTAGTCTCAATTTTAAACTACTCATATCTCTTTTTTAAAAAATAAAAAATACAATAAAAACAAAAATTTAACCAATATAATTATATTATTATTCTTTTTATGTAGTACTCTCTTCTAGGTACATGCTGCTATTTCCATCTTACCTCCCAAAGAGAAAAGAAAAAAAAATCTTAATTTCTAGTTTTGTCATCTGGGATATTCACCAGTTAATTTCAAATTTGCCCTTTGCGGTCCAATGTGTGAACAAACATTGTTTTGAATGTGGTTTTTAGCATGATTCTAAAGGGCAGGGCATGTACGCAGAAAATGGAAGATTTTTACTTAAGCTTCAAAAAGAAAAAAGAAAACTACGGTTGAAATTGTCCTAAGAATGAAACAGCCAAGCAACTGTTGCGTCCATGATTTGCTGTGGAGATTTTAAGGGTGGTGGGCTTGGTTCTCCTTGATTAGTTTCCATCCGTTGCTTCTTGGACCAACCTCAATGTCTTTCTGGGGTGACCCTTAATGCAGGTTTCGGATGTCAGTCCGAACTGGAGCTGAGAGTAGCCGAAGCTGCCCGAAGACAATACAACAGGCTCAAGATGCAAACCAAAGTTGAAATCCGCCAGACCATTGACCGGCTGCTTGTCGGGGATTTTATTGTGAGTGGGCTTTGTTGTGTGTGTGTGTGTGTGTGTGTGTGTGTGTGAGAGAGAGAGAGAGAGAGAGAGAGAGAGTGTTATAACATGGTCATGTCTTCGCCTAAACCCCCCACAAAATCTCACTTTGGGTTGAAAAGCAGATTAGGCCTACAGCCTAAACCAGGGTTTCTCAACTTTTAAGACTTCAGAATTCCTCCATGCTGGCTGGGGAATTTGGGAGTTGAAGTCCACATGTCTTAAAATTGCCAGGCATTTAGACCCAAAAAAATTGGCATGTATGTATCCTAACTTACAGCCTAAATGCTGGAGATGTGAATGTGATGATGCTACATATTTCCATGTATGGTGGACTTGTAAAAAAATTAAGGCTTTCTGGATAAAAATCTGGTGGATTATACAAAATATTTTAAAGAAAAAAATTAAATTTACACCACAGTTCTTTCTACTGGGAATAACAACGGATTGTACACCTATAGAGACTAAGCTGATTTTGAATTTTATAACGGCTGCCAGATTGTTGGTGGCACAATATTGGAAGAAGGAAGATATACCTACAATTGAAGAATGGACATTGAAAGTGACACATCTGGCCGAAATGGCTAAGGTTTCATCTTATCCTAAGGACCATTCTAATGAAAAATATGTGTTGGAATGGAGTAAATGGACGGAATATATTCAGAAAAAGTTTCAGATTAATATAATTTAAATAGCATTTTTTGTTTGCTGTTTGAAGAAATAATAGATTATACTTTCAAGCTTATGCATAACAAAGAGTTAAGAAAGGATAAGATATTTTTGAATTAACAATCTGTTTTAGTATTAGGTAATTTTATACTTTTTGTTTTGAATTTATACCTTGTGTTTTTCTCTGGGAAGTCTGGGAGGGGGGGAGGGGGGGAGGGGGAGGGTGAGGGAGGGGAGAAGGGTAGAGGGTGGATGGGGGGGGGTAGAAAAGATAAAAACTGTATGTACTTTGTACTTGTAAAACTTTTCAATTAAAAAAAAAAAATTGCCAGGGTTGAGAAACAGCTTTTGGTTCAAATATTAAAGCATGGGGGTGGGGAAATACAAGCTGGATTTGACCATCGCATTATTCCAACCTGTACTATATTCAGATTTGGGGCTTAGCAAATTGTGGGGAAATCAAACGTTTTCATTTATAAGCCATGATTTTAGGCTTCCCGTGTTTCAGTAAACTACGGATTGTTCAAGGGTTCTTTTACATCTAATGAAGGCAACTCAGTGTAACTGCTATGTATTAAAATCAACAATCCTGATTAAAATTGGTGCCTTTGGTAAATCCTTTGAATTTGTTATCTAGGAAATAGACACAGTTGCCTGCTGGTAAACCTGTTTCTAGATTTACTTTTATGGTTATGATTCTAGGTGTGTGCTTTTAAATTTTAGGTTTATACTCAGAGAATCATTTTGACTGTTTGAAAGAGAACCAAATTTCGCTTTATTTTATTTTATTTTTATTTCTTTTAGGAGGAAAGCAAGCGTTGGTCAATTTGCCTTGATATCTCTGCCCCTCAGGTGATCTTCCCGGACGACTTCAAATTTTCAGACCCTGTTTTAGTCGTCATTGATTTGGGCAGAATGCTGCTCACTAATTCCCAAGGTGCGAGCTCTTAATTTATTTCTGAGTTTCTGTGGAAAGAGTTTGCTATCAAGGACTCTGTGCGGAAAGGGACAACGCCATGGCCAACTTTGCTCCAGGACAACTCCCCACAAGACAATTCAAGAATTCAATGGAATTATTCAAAATAATGAAAACATTATTTTAATTGTTGTCATTTACATTTCATATCTGTCTCTCCTTTGGCATCCTTTCCTTAATTATTCTATTCCACCAGTTCTTTGATATTAGTGTAACTCTTGTCCCACAGTGAGTTCAGCACGGTGAGTTGGCTGTGATGAATTGGCCATGGCGAGTTGACCATGGTGAGTTGGCCCTAGTCAGTTGATTGTGGCGAATTGGCCATGATGAGTTGACCATGGCAAATTGGCCATGGAGACTTGGCCATAGTTGGCCATGGCGAGTTGATCATGGAGACTTGGCCATAGTTGGCCATGGAGACGATCATGGAGACTTGGCCATAATTGGCCAAGGCGAGTTGACCATGGAGACTTGGCCATAGTCAGTTGGCCATGGAGACTTGGCCATAGTGGCCATGGAGACAATCATGGAGACTTGGCCATAGTTGGCCATGGTGAGTTGACCATGGAGACTTGCCCATAGTTGGCCATGGAGACGATCATGGAGACTTGGCCATAGTTGGCCATGGTGAGTTGACCATGGAGACTTGGCCATAGTCAGTTGGCCATAGTGAGTTGACCATGGTGAATTGACAATAGAGACTTGGCCATAGTTGGCCATGGAGACTTGACCATAGTCAGTTGGCCATGGTGAGTTGACCATGGTGAATTGGCTATGGCGAGTTGGCCATAGTCAGTTGGCCATGGCAAGTTGTTGTAGACCAATGTCTGTGTGTGTATTTATCAAAGATCATGTGGCTGATTTCTTTCCCTCATTTTCTAGAGGAGCACAGAAAGAAGAGTCCGGACAGCCCATCCCTAGAGCTGAGCGATTTGAGCGATGACGAATACAAGACCCCTCTTGCTACCCCTCCCAACAGCCCACCTCCTGAACTTAACCCGGCCGGAGAGGACAAAAGCAGTGAAGAGTTTCCGGGTGTAGAAATCAGTGAAGAGCAACTCCATGCGCACTTGATGAGCAAAGAAATGTACGAGACCTACACCTTGTCCTTCATGGATCTCCAGATAATGGTGGGGCGGGTGAAAGACAACTGGAAATACGCCCAAGACATCGACGTGGGCCCGACTCACGTGGTGGAGAAATTTAATGTCCATTTGCAACTGGAACGCCGGCTGATCTACACTTCGGATCCCAAATACCCCGGCGCTGTCCTGTCGGGCAACTTGCCCGATTTGAAAATACACATCAACGAAGACAAAATTGTGGCCTTGAACAATTGTTTCGGCAGGCTAAGCACCCCTGACCCGGAAACCTCGCAGAGCGGGAAAGGGGCTCCTTTACCGAGCTTGGAACAACGCGGGAGCCTGCACAACTCCATGGTGAACTTAACCCAGAGTGTCATCCTGGTGGAACAACACACCAAAGAAGTGCTGGTAGAATCTCAGCTTCTCCTGGCGGAGTTCCGGGTGAACTGCATGCAGCTGGCGGTGGAGAGCAACGGGCGCTACATCTCGGTGCTGAAAGTTTTCGGCACCAACGCTCACTTCGTGAAGAGGCCTTACGACGTCGAGGTCTCCCTCACCGTTCACGGCTTGCTCTTGGTCGACACGATGCAGACCTACGGCTCCGATTTTGACCTCTTGATGGCCTCGCACAAGAACCTCAGTTTCGACCTCCCGACGGGAAGCCTACGAGACAGCAAAGCCCAGTCCCCCGTTAACGGCCTCAGCGAGACCCTGCTCGCCGGGGACGTCGCCGAGAAATGCACCCTGGCCTCTAACAGACTCTCCGGCACGTCTTCGAAACGAGACGAATCCTTAATCAAACTCGAATACCAATTTGTCACCGCCGAGTGCCCTTCCATGAACCTGGATAGCTCCCTCCAGGTGCTGACCGTCCAGATGAACAACCTGGACATCATCCTCAACCCGGAGACCATCGTCGAGCTGATCGGCTTCCTCCAGAAATCCTTCCCGAAGGAGAAGGACGACGGGAGCCCTCAGCCGCTGATGACCGACGCCGAAAAGACCCTTGCCGAGCGGGAGAATTTTCAGTCCACCCATTCCCAAAGCATCGAAGTGGCCGTAGAGATCCACTGGCTGAACGTCCTCTTACTTAGGACGGTCACCTTAGTCAACCGAGAGAAATTCGGCCGGAAAATCGCCACGGCGAGCATCGGAGGCACCAAGGTCAACGTTTCCATGGGCAACAGGCTGGAGGTCAACGGCTCCCTGGGCTGCCTCCACCTGATGGACCTGACCCAGGACAATGTGAAAAACCAGTACGTGGTCAGCATTGGGAACACGGAGTGGTACGAGAGCCTGATCCACGACGTGGGCTACGCCAGGCCCACGTTCCCGCAGTTCGAGGATGGCAGCGGCCTTCCCGACGCGCTCTGCTTCACCTTCCTCGAACAGTCCGCCGCGGAGTGCTCCCTCCTCCTCCAAATGGCCTCCCTGCACTACAACCACTCCGCCAAATTTCTAAAGGAGATCGCTTTGTCGCTGGACGAGCTGGAGGAGAATTTCCGCGGCATGCTGAAGAGCGCGGCCAGCAAAGTGACCACTGTCTTGGCCACCAAGACGGCGGAATACAGCGAGATGGTGTCTCTCTTCGACACGGCGCCCAGGTCTAGGGACCCCTTCAATCTGGAACACGGCGGAGGGGAAGAGCAAGCTCCGGTGTACCCCAAGACGGAAACCATCAAGCTGGTCTTAAACGTGAAGATCGAATCGCCCGTGGTCTCCATCCCTCGTAAGCCGGGCAGTCCCGAACTCCTGGTTGGTCATTTAGGACAAATATCCATCCAGAATTTTGTGACGGGGGAAGACAACCTGAGAAGCGACCGTCTGCAGGTGGAAATCAGAGATATCAAGATGTATTCTCTCAATTGCAGCCACTTGACGGGCAAAAAGGACTCGCCTTCGGAGGCGTCCCCCGTCCTGTCCTCTCCATCCGGCTTTACCAGCTGCGGCTACCAAGAAGAGTCTCAATTCACCCGTCACGATTTTTTCGAGTCTTTACATAAAGGCCAAGGTAAGTTGTGGGTGTTTTTTTCAGCTTCCGGTCACGGAATTACGAATTGATTGGCCTACAAGAGGAATGGGAAGCCCTTAAATGTTAATTTCAACCGACGTTTCTCAGTCTTGGCAGCTTTTAAAGTAGATACGCGTCAGTGAGGATTGTCAGTCATCCAGCTACAGTTTTTAGTTATGGCAACTGGACTTTTGTTGTTGTTGTTGTTGTTGAGGAATCCTTGGTGCTCCCTGAGCTTGGTTGTTTTCTTGCAGACGTTTCATGACCCAACTAGGGAACATCATCAGTGCTAGAAAGGAGTGGGATTTGCAAGGAGGAAGAGGACTGTGGGGCCCTTGGTGGTCTCTGAGCTTGGGGTTTTTTTGCAGACATTTGATTACCCAACTAGGGAACATCATCAGTGCTAGAAGGAGTGGGGTGTGAGGAGTGGAGGAGGAGGAAGAAGGAGAAGGGAGGGGGAGGGAGGAAGAAGGAGGAGAAGATGAAAGATTGTGAGATCCTTGGTACTCTCATCTCGTTGGTTTTCTTGCAGACATTTCATGACCCAAGTAAGTAACATCATCAGAGCTAGAAGGAAGTGGGATTTGCAAAGAGGAGGAGGAGAAGGACTGTGGGCTCCTTGGTGCTGTCTGACTTGCTTGTTTTCTTGCAGATGTTTCATTGCCCAACCAGGGAACATCATCAGTGGTAGTCCTCACCAACACTGATGTTACCTAGTTGGGTCGCGAGACGTCTGCAAGAAAACCACCAAGCTCAGAGAGCATCAAGGACCCCTAATTTCAACCCTGAGCTTCAAATACTCTTCTTTATTTATTAATTTTTTGTTTGGGTGTGTAGGCAGAGTCATTGGAACGCACCATTTTGAAGCGTAGGCGATTCCTGGATAGTCCCCCACTTTCCACCTGCGCTTCAACCTAGCTGGTACATTCCAATGACTCTCTGCCTACCCACCCTTAACCCTCTTTCTCGGACTGAAGAAACTTGGATGAGCAGCAAAAGATCTCAGACCAACAACAGCAACCAAAAAAAAAAAAGAGAAATAAGTCCAGTGGCCAAACTTCCAGACTTTGAATATATGTGGACTTTCAACTCCCACAATTCCCCCAGCCGGTACAATTCCGCACGCCTTAAAAGTCCCTTTGGTTGAGGAACAATAAGATAAAAGAGTTTCCAACTATCTCACCCGAGTCTCTTCCCTTTCAGCTTTCCACATTCTGAATAACGCCACCATCCAGTTCATCCTGGAGAAGATCCCAGTTGAGCCCAGCGCGGAGCTGGCCTTCTCCCCGAGCGACAATGTCAACCTTTCAAGCCTGATGAGAATCGAAGGGAAGTTCGTCAACCCTCTGCAGGTTAAAAAAAAATTTTTTTTTAATTTTTTTTAAATTTTTTTTACATTTTTTAATTTTAAAAAATTTAAAAAACTTTAACATTTTTTAAAAGTCTATTCTATTCTATTCTATTATTATTCTATTCTATTCTATTCTATTCTATTCTATTCTATTCTATTCTATTCTATTCTATTCTATTCTATTATTCTATTCCATTCCATTCCATCCCGTCCCGTCCCGTCCCATTCTAAAATACACTTCCGAAATCTCTCTTGTCTTTTTTTCTGCAACTCGAATGCTCCACCTCAGGGAAGCCGCTAAGCTGTACTGCTACATGTGTTTTGCTGCGGGGAGAATCGTATTTGCACAATATTGGAAGAATGAGGACACTCCCACAGAGGAGGAAATAATGAAAAAGACACTAGACTGTGCAGAGATGGATAGATCGACACTAAAAATAAAGGACGAGGAAGAAACAGAATAGTTTCTAACATGGGATGTATTTTATCAGTGGCTCGATAATAGAAGTAGAAATTACAAGATAAAAGATTACTACTAGGTATAAGTTACTAACGAAAGATTATGATTATATATAAGTTAACAATACATTATGACTACTATTACTACAACTTTAAGTGGGGTTTTTATAAACGTGAACGATAAATCAGATATCCCACAAAATCCGAAGTGCTCACCTTGTCCTCCTTTCCAAACCACGCAGGTGATTTTGGCCAAGCACGTCTACGAGCAGGTGATGCAGACCCTGGACAACCTGGTGTGCAACGAGGACCTGACCAAGCCTCCGTCCAGCTTCCCATCGTCCACTTATTCCAGTTTGGCTTCTCCTCCGGCCTCTCTCCGGAGCCTAAGCGCCGATTTTTCCTCCGGCCGAAAGGAGAACGGCTTCTTCACCCACGCGACCTATTCCGACGCCAAAGGCCCGCCGGTCCAGGAAGCCTCCCGGTCTTTCACTCAGATCCAAGCCACGTTTCACATCGCCCAGCTGCAGGTCCAGCTCAGCGGCGATCTGACCCTGGGGGCCCAAGGCCTGGTCAGCTTAACCTTTCAGGATTTCGACGTGGAGTTCTCCAAGGACCACCCTCACACCTTGTCCATCCAGACCACCTTACGTTCCCTGCTGATGGAAGACCTCCTGGTGAAGAACCCCGATTCCCTGTACAGAAACCTCATGGTGTCCCACGGAGCCCCCAAACCTTCCAACTTGACCCACAAGGAGTACCTCTCCCAATCCTGCCCCCTGGTCTCCAACGTGGAGTACCCGGACATGCCCCGTTCTCTGCCCTCCCACATGGAGGAAGCCCCCAACGTCTTCCAGTTCTACCAGCGGCCGTCTTGCCCCTCTCAGCCAAAACACCACGAAGGGGCCGAGGAGAGCTGCCCGCTGACCCCGCCGCCTTCTCCCACCGCCAGAGAGCTGACCCTGCCCTCCGGAAGGAGCGACTTCGACGATTCGTTGGTGCACATCAACGTCCTCCTGGTGGACAGGAAACACCCGGAGTTTTCCTCGCGCTACGACAGGATCAACCGCAGCGTGGACATCGACTTCAACTGCCTGGACGTCTTCATCACCCTGCAGACTTGGGTGGTGATCCTGGATTTCTTCGGCATCGGATCCACAGCCGAGAATCATGGCGTCAAGTTGCAGAGCGGGGACGTCCAGCAGGCCACGAAATCGGAGCTAAATCCCTCGCCGGGCGACGAGGCGCAGGAGGAGTCCGTAAATTCCAAACTGGATCTGAAGGTAGGAGAGGGGTTATTCCCACATTGGCTTCCCCATTGGCTTTCCCTGTCAGAAGGTCGCTCGGGACACAACGACCGTCATAAATATGAGTCAGCATCTGAATTCTGATCATGTGGCCATGGGGATGCTGCAACGGTCATAAGTGTGAAAAACGGCCCTAAATCCCTTTTTTCCAATGTCGTCGTCACTTTGAACGGTCACTAAACGAACTGTTGTAAGTTGAGGGCTACCTGTACGGTTCAACAGTTACAACCGTTCATTTAATTTAATTTAATTTAATTTAATAGATTTGTATGCCGCCCAACTCCCGGGGGACTCTGGGCGGCTCACAACATGTCCAAATCTATTACAATAAAACATATAACAATTAAAAGATATATAAAAATTAAAAAGCAATCTCCAACATTCATTTAGTAACCGTTCAAAGTTACGATGACACTGAAAAAGGTGAATCGCAACTGTTTTTCACCCTTATGACCATCAGTCTCGTGATGTACATTCGGACACTTGGCAGCTGACTCACATTTATGATGGTGTCGGGATCCTGAGGTCACGCAATCCCCTTTTGCGACCTGACGAGCAAGGTCAATGGGAAAAACCAAATAATAATAATAATGATGATGATGATGATGATGATGATGATGATGAGGGGAGGGATAGAAGAAGAAGAGGAGGGGAGGGGGAAGAGGAGAAGAAGAGGAAGAGGAGAAGGGGAGGGAGGAGGAGGAGAAGGAGAAGGAAGGAAGGAGATGGACAAGAGGAGAAGGAGAAGGAGGAAAGAAAGAACGGAAGGAGGAGGGGGAGAAGAAGAAGAGGAGGGGAGGTAGGAGGAGGAAGAGGAGAAGAGGAGGGAGGAAGAGAAGGAGAAAGAAGGAAGGAGATGGAAAAGAGGAGAAGGAGAAGAAGGAAAGAAAGAATGGAAGGAGGAGGGGGAGAAGAAGAAGAAGAGCAGGAGAGGAGGAGGAGAAGAAGAAGGAAGAAGGAGAAGGAAGAAGAAGGTGGTTATTCACATTCACTTAACCAACGTGGCAAGAAAAGTCGTAAAATGGGGCAAGACTTAACTGAACATCTTTCTCACTTTGCAATATAAATTTTGGGCTCGATTACGGTCATAGGTCAAGGACTACCTGTCCTAGATTGGTAATATTTTTTTTAAAAGGATCTTGATCTGACTGGCAATCTGATGATGATTCTTTCTGCTTATACAGGTCCACTCTCTGTCCATGGTGCTGAATAAGGCAACCAACGAACTAGCCAAAGCCAACATATCCAAGCTCGTCACTCACGTGGAGACGACAGGTGAGTCTCAATTACCTGCAAGGTGTGAGTTTGTCAACTCAGTAATCCATGAGGGGAGGGTTGTGACCTACCTTTCAAAGTCCTTCCAAGCCCGTAAAAAATCACTCTCCTTTAACCACACAGCAAGTGGTTTCTCTGCATCTACAACATCCCATCAAAAATGGGGGGAATTGACGTTTAAAATCCCAACGGAAAAGAAATAAGATTCAGACCTCTCTAAATTTATTCTGCGCCCAACTTCAGAACAGAACCCCAGTTGAGCAAACCGTGTCTTGACGTGGTCTGTTTTAACCGTGGCTCAGGCTGACTCAGGCCGGGTGGAACCTTTTAATCTTGCAGAAGGGGATTTGACCTTCCGGGGGAGCATCGGGAGTTTGTCCCTAAGCGATCTCACCTCCCACGGAGAGCTGTACAGAGAACGCTTCACCACCAGTGGGCAGGAAGCCCTCATCTTCCACGTCCACAAGTAGGTGGCAGAATCTCGTTTTCTTACCTGGGACTCGGGGGTTTTGTGTTGTTGTTGTTGTTGTTTTCAACGTTTTGCCAGGATCCCGTTTTGGCTAACACATGAATTGGGTGGTGGTGGAAAATGTGGTATGATAGCTGGTGGCTCAGGAAACTAGCAAGGAGTTTTGGGATCTTGGAGATGCAGTATCTTGGAGGCTGATGATTACCTGCTATTTTCTGAGCAACTGAGGCATATCTGGTGGGAACAAGCCTTCCTTCCTTCCTTCCTTCCTTCCTTCCTTCCTTCCTTCCTTCCTTCCTTCCTTCCTTCCTTCCTTCCTTCCTTCCTTCCTTCCTTCTTCCCTCCCTCCCACCCATCTTCCTTCCTTCCTTCCCTCCCTCTTTCTTTCCCTTCCTTCTATCTCCTTCCTTCCTTCTTTCCTTGACTCCATCCTTCTTCCCATCTTCCTTCCTTCTCTCCTTCCTCCCTCCCTTCCCTCCCTCTCTCCCAC
Organism: Diadophis punctatus similis; assembly: GCA_023053685.1. Lineage (NCBI taxonomy): Eukaryota > Metazoa > Chordata > Lepidosauria > Squamata > Dipsadidae > Diadophis > Diadophis punctatus. The sequence goes on from JALIGW010000011.1 coordinate 23,101,363, forward strand.
CCTATTTCCATCCCTCCTTCCCATCTCCTTCCTTCCTTCTTCCCTCCCTCTCTTCCTCCCTCCAACCCATCTTCCTTCCCTCCCATCTCCTTCCTTCCTTCTTTCGTTCACTCCCTCCTTCCTCCCATCTTCCTTCTCTCCTTCCTTCCTTCCCTCCCTCCCTTCCCTGTCTCCCACCCTACTTCCCTACTTCCTTCCTTCCCTCCCTCCCATCTCCTTCCTCCCTCTCCCTCCCTTCCCAAATCCAGTCCACACACCCCATGCCCCTGCTACTCCCCTTCCTGAACCCAGCATGGTCTCCTAAGGCTCTCTTTTGCGCCCACTTTTCCTTCTTCTGAAGGCAGGGACAAATACTGACCGGCTCCAGAAGACACAGCATCCGCGCTGTTCTGATCAAAGATCCAGAATAAACCCTGTTGGGGTTAAAAAAAGAGAAGCATATTGGTTGTCTGGTTTCCCCCAAGGTACGGCCGGCCGGACTTGTCCCTTCAGCGAGAGTGCGATGTACGGGTCAGCCTGCGGATGGCTTCGGTGCAGTACATTCACACCCAGCGCTTCCAAGCGGAGGTCATCTCCTTCATCCAGCATTTCACACAACTGCAGGACGTCCTGGGCCGTCAGAGGGCAGCCGTGGAGGGGCAAACGGTGAGTAGCACAAGGCGCGTTCCCTCCAACGAGGCTGGCTAGGAGATCTCGGTGAGTTTATAGTTTATAGTTTATAGTTTCAAAGAGAAAAAACCCAAGAAAGTCCAGTTGCCTCTTGAAAAAGCCCCTTTGGGACAACCACGCCCAGGATGCCTCTCCTTGAGATCACTTCGAAAGCCACCAATGGCCTGATAGAGCTTTTTATTAAAACGTCCTTCCTTCCTTTCAGGTGAGAGACCAGGCCCAGCGAGCGGCCAGAATCCTTCTGGACATCGAAGCCGGTGCTCCCGTCCTCCTCATTCCCGAAAGCTCCAAATCCAGCCATCTTATAGTAGCCAATCTGGGGAAACTCAAAATCAAGAACCGCTTCCTCATGGCCTTAGGCACTTCCGCTACGTTCTCGCTCAAAGATAAGGTGAGCTGTCGCGCCATTCCTTTCCGGATGAATATAAAAGCTTAATTCCAAATTGCATGCTGTTCAGCCACCCGTGAATTTCCTCGGAGTGATCTCTTGATTTTGGAAGTAGATTTTTTTGTGAGATGAGTTGTTAGTGGAAAAGATTCCCATTAAAAGAAACCAATTCTGAAAGAAATCCTGCATCTTCTCTATTGTGGCGTTTGGAGTCAGTAACTCCTAGAATAAATGCAAATACTTTATGGATTTATTGATTTGGGGGGGGGGGGGGGGCTATAGGATAGGTCTGCAGAGTGGCCTTGCTGTGAAGACTCAGGTTTTTTTAAAACCAAATTGCTAATTTATACAGTCCCTTTTTAATTAGGATCCCGTTCTGTTTTCCTCACCGCTGGGGACCCCAAAGCATCACGTGAAGAAAACTCCGAATAGCAATGAATCCAAGAAGGGTCTCCATTTCTCGGAAGATTTGCCCACAAAAGAGTCATCCTCTGGACCGATTCCCGGCAGTCAGAAAAGCGAGCCCACCACAGAAATTGGGGCAAACCCCACCCCATCCTCTCCCTTGTCGTCGTCGGATAATCCTGGTAAGTGAAGGAGCTGCTACTCCAAGAGGGTCTCCTTTCTCATCGGTCTGTTGGATCAATTCTGGGTGGGTCCATAAGGAATATGGGTGGCTCTCAAGAAATTATCTGCGGGGTCCTTGGTGCTCTCTGAGCTTGGGGGTTTTCTTGCAGACGTTTCATGACCCAACTAGGGAACATCATCAGTGCTACAAGGGAGTGGGATTTGCAGAGAGGAGGAGGAGGAGGAGGAGGAGGAAGGTGGGGTCCTTGGTGCTCTCCGAGCTTGGTGGTTTTCTTGCAGACGTTTCATGACCCAGCTAGGGAACATCATCAGTGCTAGAAGGAAGAGGGGTTTTGCAGAAAGGAGGAGGAGGAGGAGGAGGAGGAGGAAGGTGGGGTCCTTGGTGCTCTCTGAGCTTGGGGGTTTTCTTGCAGATGTTTCACGACCCAACTAGGGAACATCATCAATGCTAGAAAGTTAGAGGGTTTATGGAGAAGAGGAGGAGAACTGTGGGATCCTTGGTCCTCTCTCTGCGGTATTTTTATACCTATGTCGTACCCCGGAGCTTACCTGTCTCCTGAAAAAGGTTAACTTCTCTCCACACACCCCAAAAAAATTAGTTCCTCTTGATAATCCGTGAGAGCTGGTTTCGTCTGTGGTCGAATACAACATGGTAACGTTAGGACGCTCTGCCGTAACTTTGAGCCCTTCCTGCAGGGAAGAATTAAGCCTGCTCTTTTACAGAGGAACAGACCTGCCTGCTGGACTGCATCATGGTTGACCTGCAGGACATGGACATCTTCGCCGCGGAACGATACCCCCGCGAATATTCCCAGCCTGTCCAAGACGCTTCGCTGGATTTGACCTTCCCGTCTTTCGTCATCCGGCAGGCGGGAGGCAGCCTCCTAACGGAACCTTTCAGGCTGAAATTGCAGGTGGAGAGGAACCTGGACAGGTGAGTTTGCGCCTTGGTGGCATTTCGCGGTCACCTCTGGTCTGCTTTCCGGGTTGGGGACGAGTCCAGATTAGGCGAAACCTGGTGTCAACCCTGAAGTTGGGTTGAGTTGAGTTTATTGTCGTTGCACCCCGTACAACGAAATTAAATGCCATTTTCAGTGTACATCATACGTAAGAAAACTATAAAAAATAAAACAGAAAGACACCTCCTTCACATTCTATACAATTGAATTAAAAACCCCTGATAGTGCATTAATATTACACAATACAGTATAATTCAACATAGTTACTGCTCTGGGATAGAAGCTGTTTTTCTGCCTATTTGTCCTTGTTTTTATTATCCTGAGTTTGCCGAACTGTGGCCATTTTCTTTTCTTTTTGTGTAGTTTTTCTCTAGGGAGGTTTCTCTTCTCACTGCTTCAGAGCTGACACAGCCTGGGGCGAAGGGGCCAGGGAGGGTGGCGTAGAGATAGCTGGGGTGTTGTAGCCTAAATAAAATTCTTTCCCCTGGGAATCAAGGACGCTGGTGCAGGTGTTCGAAAGGTGGAGACTGGGGTCACCTAGAAACTGGGCTGTATGCCAATTGGACCATTGTGACTGGAGACTCTAAGGGGAAGTGACAAAGTTTGACTTTTGATTGGATGAAAAACCGGGTGGCAACTTAGAGCCGGTTTTCCACCAGGAACTTTGCCAATTTGATACGTCCTAATAAAAATGTTCTTTGAGGAATTTGCCTGCCTCGGAGTTCTTATTGGACGGGATGTATTGCTTGACACTTGGCTCAAAAACGGTAACGTTGAGATGGACTTTGGAGTCCTAGCGGACGATCCCTTAAGCACGAGCCAGCCGTGTGCAGCAGCAGCCCCAAAGAAGCTAATAAAATCCTCGGTTGTATAAACAGAGGCATAAAATCAAAATCACGTGAAAGTGTTAGTACTGCTTTGTAAAGTCTTAGTAAGGCCACACCTGGAATATTACTGCATCCAATTTTGGTCCCCACGTTACAAAAAAAAAAAAGATGTTAAGGCTTTGGAAAAAGTGCAGAGAAGAGCAACTAAGACGATCAACTTGTTAAGTTCTGTTGTAACTTTGAACGATCACTAAATGAAGTCGAGGGCTACCTGTAATTGTTTCTAATACAGCTCGTCCTCAACAGCCGTTCGTTTAGTAATCGTTCAAAGTTACAACGGCAGTGGAAAAAGCGAGTCGGGACCGTTGTTCTCAACACTTAACGACCGCTGCATGTGACATGCCTCGGGGATCTTAAAGATGTTTTGGTTACTTTAATTTAGAATACATGAACGTCGTAACTTTTCAACTTTTCGTTGGTTTCCTTTGAAAGGAAACAAGCCAAAACGTTAAAAAGTTGTGATGTGCATGTACATTATTTACCAAGCACATCGCTGCTTGGTAAATAACGGGATCAAAATTCAGACGCTTGGCCACTGGCATGTACTTACGACTGTTGCAGTGTCCCGGGGTTACGCGATCCCCTTTTGCGACCTCCCGCCGATCAAAGTCAGCGGGGATTCAGTGTGACTAACTGAGCAACCGTGGCAAGGCAGTTTGTTAGATGGGGACAAAACTCAACTCAACCAACGCCTCGCTTAGTGACAGGAATTTTGTGTTGTGGCCGTACATCGAGGGCTACCTGTACGTCCATTAGGTTGTCCGATGATGGTTGTGCCACGAAGGTGGTGTGCTTTTTTTTTCTCCCCATCCAGGGAGATCAGCCACGCCGTGCCGGATATCTCGGTCCACGGCATCGTCTCTTCGGTCCATTGCTCTTTGGATCTGAATAAGTACAAGCTGGTTCGGGGGCTCTTGGAGAATAATTTGGGGGAGCCCGTGGAGGAGTTCATACGGCCCTACGACTTGCAGGACCCAAGAATACATGTGAGATGGTGTTTTGTGGGTTTTTTTTTTTAAATTGCGTGTCAAGCTTCTTCATTCCAGTTCAGGGATCCCTGGAGGTCGTCCGTACGTGCCGCTAAAATATCAGATAGTGCGATTTGGGGTTCTGGGTGCCAAAAGGTTAAACCAGAAACAACCATGAAAAGCGGCTGAAAGATTTGGGGGTACCTGCTGGGCTATGTCATTATTGTGGAGACCTTTAAAAAAAATTTTTTTAAGTTCATCCCCCAGTGAAAGGAAGCAGCCCGTCCCTGTGTTAGTTCTTCATTTATTTATTTTCTTCTTTCCTCCCTCCCTCTCTCTTCTCCCTCCTTTCCTTCCTCCCTGTCTCCCCTTCTCCCCTCCCTCCCTCCCTTTCTTCTTCCCTCCCTTTCTTCTTCCCTCCATCTATACTTCCTCCCTCCTCCTTCTCTTCTTCCTTTTCTCCTCCCTCCCTCCCTCCCTTTCTTCTTCCCTCCATCTATACTTCCTCCCTTCCTCCCCTTCTCGTCTTCCTTCTCTCCTTTCTCCTTCTCCTCTCCCTCCCTTCCTCCCCTTCTTCCCTCTGTCTGTACTTTCTTCCTCCCCTCCTCCCTCCCCCTCTTCTTCCTCTTTCTCTCCCTCCCTCTCTCTCCCCTTTTCTTCTTCCTTCTCTCCCTCCCTCCTTCCTTCAGCTTCTCTTCTGCCTTCTCTCCTTCCCTCCCTCCTTCCTTCTCTCCCTCCCTCCTTCCTTCAGCTTCTCTTCTGCCTTCTCTCCTTCCCTCCCTCCCTCCCTTGTATTAAACCTACAAAATAAAACTTGAGGGCTGCATAATGTGTCAGCTGGACTTTGGGGTTGGAATGGCCTTCCCAAAGGTGCCAAAGTTTTATGTTTTTCCTTCTTCCAGACGGTGCTGAGTGGCGAAGTTTACACCTGCCTGTCCTTCCTCATTGACATGGTCAACGTGAGTCTGGAACTGACCAGCCCCCAGCCCAAGCAAGGCTCCCTGGCCAGGTATGCTTAGTCCCTCTCCTGGATCTTAACACAGCTTTGCTTTCGGGGGAGAAACCTGCAGCATCGTAGTAAACGGACTATGGCTGTGGTAATATAAGTAAGGCAAATATAAATGTTTCCAAAATGAAATAAAATAAATGTAGCAAATACATTGCAGAGCACTGTGAGAATTAGGTTTTCGGCAGCTCCAGGGGAAAAACTGTCCCTTAAGATAATCAAGATAATAATTATTAAATTTATGAAAAGATAATTTATTTATTTATTTATTTATTTTGCTGTTCTTATATGCCGCCCTACTCCCTGGGGACTTAATAATAAGATTACTCAAGATTAATCTGGGGAAAACTTACTCTCTGTGTGTGTCTCTCTCTCCTCCCTCTCTCTCTTTCTGTTTCTCTGCCTCTCTCTCTTCGTCTCTCCCTCTCCTCTCTCTCTTTCCCTTTATCTTTCTGTCTCTCCTCTCTTTCTCCCTCTCTCTCTCTATCTCTCCTCTCTCTCTCCTCCCTCTCTCTGTCTCTCTCTCTCTTCTCTCTCTGTCTGTCTCTCTCTTTCTGTCTCTCCTCTCTTTCTCCCTCTCTCTCTCTGTCTCTCCTCTCTCTCTCCTCCTCTCTCTCCTCCCTTTCTCTCTTTCTGTCTCTCTGCCTCTTTCCATTCTTCTCTCCCTCTCTCTCCCTTTCTCTCTCCTCCCTCTTTCTGTCTCTCTCTTTCTTCTCTCTCTCTCTCTGTCTCTCTCTTTCTTCTCTCTCTCTCTCTCTTTCTTCTCTCTCTCTTTCTGTCTCTCTCTTTCTTCTCTCTCTCTCTCTGTCTCTCCTCTCTCTCTCCTCCCTCTCTCTGTCTCTCTCTCTCTTCTCTCTCTGTCTGTCTCTCTCTTTCTGTCTCTCCTCTCTCTCTCCTCCCTTTCTCTCTTTCTGTCTCTCTGCCTCTCCCTTCTCTCTCTCTTTCCCTTTCTCCTTCTCTCTTTCCCTTTCTCTCCTTCTCTCGCCTAACTCTCTCTCTCTCCTCTCTCCTCCCTCTCTCTTTCTGTCTCTCTGCCTCTCCCTTCTTCTCTCTCTTTCCTTTCTCTCTCTCTCTTTCCCTTTCTCTCTCCTCCCTCTCTCTTTCTGTCTCCTCTCTCTCCTCCCTTTCTCTCTTTCTGTCTCTCTGCCTCTCCCTTCTCTCTCTCTTTCCCTTCTCTCTCTCTTTCCCTTTCTCTCTCCTCTCTTTCCCTTTCTCTCTCCTTCTCTCTTTCCCTTTCTCTCCTTCTCTCTCCTCCCTCTCTCTTCTGTCTCTCTCCTCCCTTTCTCTCTTTCTGTCTCTCTGCCTCTCCCTTCTCTCTCTCTTTCCCTTTCTCTCTCTCTTTCCCTTTCTCTCTCTCTCTTTCCCTTTCTCTCTCCTTCTCTCTTTCCCTTTCTCTCTCCTTCTCTCTTTCCCTTTCTCTCCTTCTCTCTCCTCCCTCTCTCTTTCTGTCTCTCTCCTCCCTTTCTCTCTTTCTGTCTCTCTGCCTCTCCCTTCTCTCTCTCTTTCCTTTCTCTCTCTCTCTTTCCCTTTCTCTCTCCTTCTCTCTTTCCCTTTCTCTCTCCTTCTCTCTTTCCCTTTCTCTCCTTCTCTCTCCTCCCTCTCTCTTTCTGTCTCTCTCCTCCCTTTCTCTCTTTCTGTCTCTTCACCTCTTTCCCTTCTTCTCTCCCTTGCTTCCTCTCTCTCTTTCTCTCTCTCTCTCTCTCCCTCCCTCCCTCCCTCCTTCACATTTGTTTAGGTTTGACTTTAAAAAATCAAAGCTGCTCTTTGAGAGCTGCTCCAATCAAACCCGAACCATCAACCTGGTCTGCCACTCCATGATGGCCTTCGACACGCGATACGGCGGTCAGAGGGCCTCTGCGGGAACGCCCAACGTCTTCAACTGCATCTTCCAGCCTTCGAAAAACAGCCATTCTCAAGGGGCCATCCAGATTGAACTGCATTACAGGTAAAGGAAGGCTCGGGTCCCCTTTTTCCCAGAAGGCCCCTGGGGAGAGCCCGGGAGCCTAGAGTCGGAAGGGGTCGCCCGTGCTTTGCAGTCCAACCCCTTGCTATTCATGCAGGAATCCAAGCGAAAGCCCCCTGATACACAGCCTCTTCCAGACAATTAATTAAACATTAGAACAATTAACCAGCGGAACAGCTTGCCTCCAGAGGTTGTGGGTGCTCCAACACTGCAGGTCTTTAAGAAGAGATTGGACAGCCGTTCGTCTGACATGGTCTAGGGTCTCCTGCTTGAGCAGGGGGTTGGACTAGGAGACCTCCAAGGTCCCTTCCAGCTCTATTCTGATTGACTGAAATGGTCTAGGGTCTCCTGCTTGAGCAGGGGGTTGGACTAGATGACCACCGAGGTCCCTTCCAACTCTGTTTTTCTACAGCCTAGAAACAGTATGTCATAGAAATCTATTTAAATATAATTAATATTTGACATTTCAGCTGGAGAAGTTTCAGTGAGCCTTTATAGTTCAGTGAAAAGTACTAGCCATCTTTAATGAAGGGGAAGAGAAGGAGGGAGAAAGAGGGGAGGGACAGGAGGAGGAAAAGGAAGGAAGGAGGAAAAAAGGAGAGGAGAAGGAAGGAGGGAGAAAGGGGAGGGACGAGGTGGAGAAAGAAGGAAGGAAGGAGAAGGAAGGGGAAGGAAGAAAGGGAGAAGGGAAAAAAGGAAGGAAGAGAAGGAAGGAAAGAGAAAGAGGGGAGGAGCAGGAGGAAGAAAAGGAAGGAAGGAGAGGGGGGAGGGACAGGAGGGGGAAAAGAAGGAAGGAAGGAAAGAAAAGAGAAGGAAGTAGGGAGAAAGGGGACGAGGTGGAGAAAGGAGGAAGGAAGGAGAAGAAAAGAGGAATAGGAAGGGGAAGGGAGAAGGAAAAAAGGAAGGAAGGAGAGGGAAGGGAAGGAAGGAGAAAGGAGAGGGAAAGGAGGAAGAAAAGGAAGGAAGGAGAGAGGGGAGGGACCGGAGTAGGAAAAGAAGGAAGGAAGGAGAAGAAAAGAGGAGTAGGAAGGGGAAGGAAGGAAGGGAGAAGGAAAAAAGGAAGGAGAGGGAAAGGAAGGAAGGAGAAAGGAGGAAGAAAAGGAAGGAAGGAGAAAGGGGAGGGACAGGAGGAAAAGAAGGAAGGAAGGAAGCTAGCTTGTTACCCATGGCGTTAACACGCCTCTTCCTTTTCTCCCTTCCAGGTCGACCAAGGACTCCTCCTCCTTCACCGTGGTCTTGAACAACCTCCGCGTCTTCCTGATCTTCGATTGGCTGGTGCTGGTCCACGACTTCCTCCAAACCCCCAGCGACCCCAAAAAGCCCTCCCACCCGCCTCCTCCCCACCAGCGGAGCCTGGGGGGCGAAACGGCGGTCGTCCCCAAAGCCATCAAGTGCGGAATCGTCACCAAGCGTTCTTCGCTCCAGATCTCCACGGAAAAACAACTGGAGATCAAGGTCAACGTGACCGGTAAGGGAGGGCTTCCGCCGGAAGCCTTAATCGTGGTTTAATCATGGTTTATTGAACAAAACAGGCTCACTGAAGATGCTGAAGGCCAAACCTGGGCCAAATTATCACCTGCTTTTGGCTTGCTGTGTGAAACCCGTGTTTCCCCGAAAATAAGACCCTGTCTTATAATTTTTTGAACTCCGAAATAAGCGCTTGGCCTTATTGCCATGCACTCAAAAGCCCGATTGGGCTTATTATCAGGGGAGGTCTTATTTTGGGGGAAACAGGGTAATTATTTGCAAAGAAACTTATTCGAATCCCTTATTACCAAAAACAAGAATGTTAATCGTTTATTAAATGGATTTGCCAGCTGAGTCCCAACAACTGTAGGAGGTTGTAAGTCCTCAACTTACGACAGTTCATTTAGTGACCATTCGAAGGTACAACAGCACTGAAAAAAGGACCATTTTCACACTTAACGACCGTCGCAGCATCCCCCGTGGTCACGTGATCAAAATTTAGACGCTTGGCGACTGACTCATACTTATGACAGTTGCTGTGTTCCAGAGTCACGCGATCCCCTGACCAGCAAAGTCAACGGGGGGGAGCCAGATTCACTCAGCGACCGTGTGACTCACTTAACAACTGCAACGATTTCACTTAACAACGGTGGCAAAAGAGGGTCGGTGAAATTCACTCAACAAACGTTTTCACTTAGCAGCAGAAACTTGGGGCACCATTGCGGACGTAAGTCAAGGACGACCTGCATTTTTTACAAACAAGAAAAATTGCAAGGAGAAAGATAAGGATGGCAGGCTGATAAAACGAGATGGGATCCAGTGGTCTAAAGGGGGGGGGGGTTAGTCACCCTTGAGAGACCCCTGGGTTAAACAAAAAAGAAGAGGTCCATGGGGGGTCCTTCAAGACCCCAAAGGGGGCGTCTTTTGAATCTCGGGGAACCCCCCCATCTAGAGGGCTGCCAATGACTAGAGAGCATTCTTTCATCGAACTGGAACACGACCGTAGATCCAATCAGCCAAGCAGCTGATCCTCGACTTACGACCACCATTGAGCTCAACATTTCTGTCACTAAGCGAAACAGCTCCTTTGTCCCATTTTACGGCCTTCCTTGCCACTGCCGTTGTTTATATTAGTCACACGGCGGGTGGTTAAGCGAACCTGGTTTCCCCCTTGACTTCTCTGGTCGGAAGATCGCCAAAGAGCATCACACGACAAACACACACACACACACACACACATACACACACCAGGGACACAGCGACCGTCGTAAAGACGAGCCCAGTTGCCAAGCATCTGAATTGTGATCACCTGGCCACGAGGATGCCCCCAACTGTCATTAAGCGTGAAAGACCCTGATTTCAGGACCAGCCGTCACTTCAAACGGTCAGCCAACGAAGGGAGGTAAGTCAAAAGATTCCCTCCATTAAATAAATCCCTTATATTAAATAAATTAAAGGCAAGATCTATAGGGAGGCCTCCTCCTCCTCCTCCTTCCAGTTCATCCACCCCGCCCCCTCCAACCCTTTGGTTCTCCTCCAGATACGGAATTCGTGGTGGTCGAAGACATGACCTGCTCGGACACTAACGCGGTCATTCTGAAGGGCACGACCGTCCTGACCTATAAGCCCAAGGTGATCGACCATCCTTTCTCCGGCAGCCTGTCGGGCATCGAGGTGAGAGGGCTGGGTTGCCGTCAGGGGGTGGGTGGGGTGGGGGGCAGTTTCCGTGGCCGTAGCATCTTCGCTACAACCGACTGCGTCCTGAGTCCCTGATGGAGGCTCATCATTTTTAAGGACAGGAAGTCCTTGGCTTACGATAACAATTCAGCCCCAGATTTAGGTTGCTAAGAGGAGTGGTGCGGTGGCCTAGAGGTGGAGCTCCCGCCTCACAATAAGGAAGCTTTCTCTGTGGACACAATGAGAATATTTCTGCTGAACAAAACTCCACATTGGCGACAGGGAAGGGCATCCGGCCAGTAAACACACCGCTCCATTCAGTTGCCCAAGACTCCACTCCGCAAGCGATTATGGGGTGGTTAAAAGAAGATGACTTAGGTTGCTAATGAAGAAGTTTGTTCAGCGGCCCCCTTTTAAGACCTGCCTTGCCACAGCTGTTAAGTGAATCATTGCAGTCGTTAAGTGAAATAGCCCGGTTGCGACGTGGCTTTCTTCCCGTTGACTTGACTCGTCGGAAGAAAATTGCAAAAGCAGATTGCCTGACCCCTGGGACTCGCCGCGACCCTCATCAATACAGGTCGTCCTCAACTTACGACTGTTCGTTTAATGACCAAAGTTACAAGAGCCTTTGAAAAACTTTGAACGGTCACTAAACGAACTTCGTAAGTCGAGGACTACCTGCGATTTTAAAAATGCACGTACGACAGTAAGGATGAATTTCACAGTTGAGCTTCTTACGAAAACAAAAACAAAAAGGCAGGATTTTCTGTGCAAATAAGCCAAGCTTAAAGGCCAGTATTTGTCAATCATGGCGCCTTCAGTTGGTGTGGACTTCAACTCCCAGCATTCCCAGCACAGGGTCTCCGGGTTGCCTCCCTCCTTCCAGTCCCCCCTTCAGGTAAGGCAGCCTCCAAGGGGTCTACAGGACGGATTCTGCTCTTTCAGGTTTTCTCCTGCCGGCTGGGCAACGAGCAGGAAACGGCCCTCTCCATTCTCGATCCGGCCCTGATCCAGGTTGAGCTCGTGGGCAATTCTTCCTACCCGAACGGATCGGGTCTCTTGGACGCTTTCAACGGCGGAGACTTCCCTCCCCTTCTAGAGGTAAGGTTCTCCCCACCCCAAAAGTGTTTCCAGCCTTAGTAAGGCCACACCTGGAATGCTGCCTGCAGTTTTCGTCCCCCACATTAGGGGGAAAAAAGAGGTTAGGAGTTTGGAAAAAGTGCCACAGGTCCGCCATCACGGCTCTAGGTTCTGCTTGAGCAGGGGGTTGGACTAGAAGACCTCCGAGGTCCCTTCCAGCTCATTGATTGATCAGAAGAGCCCTTATCTCAAACTCCAGGCTTTTCCCACCGGTGTGGAATATCCCTTTTCACATCCAATTTGGGGAAGGGTCTTTTTTCCTCACAGCTGCTTTTCCCCCTCCAGATCCAGTTCCAAACCCTTGACATCCGCCTTTCTTACAACGACGTCCAGCTGTTTCTAGCCATCGCCAAGTCCATCTCAAAGCAGACCAGCGGGGTGCTCCCCAGCCCTCCTGCCTCAGACTCTCCGGCCCCTTCCGGCCCCTCTTGCCTAACTGAGATTTCGGGAACAGGCGCCGAACGGACGGAGGCAGCCAAACGGCCACTGGATCCAGTCCTCGGTAGGAACGTCGGTTTCAAATTGAGGTTGACTTCTCTGCACCCCTGCCCTGTGCTGCTCTGTCGGAGCCCAAATATCGGGAAATTAACGTCGGTGGTTGGAATGGGTTCTAACTATAGGCGGTCACTCGACTTACGACGGCAGGTGAGCCCAGAATTGATGTGGCTAAGCGAGAAAGCAGAGAAATGAATTTGTCCCCTTTTACGACTTCTCTTACCACAGCGGTTAAGTGAATCGGCTGTTAAGTGATTCTTATTCTTATTCTCCTTCTCCTCTTCTTCTTCTTCTCCTTCTCCTTCTTCTCCATCTTCTTCTCGTCCTCCTCCTCCCCCTCCATCATCTTCCTTCTTCTTTCCTCTTCCTCTTCCTCTTCCTCTTCTTCTTCTTCTTCTTCTTCTTCTTCTTCTTCTTTTTCTTCTTCTTCTTCTTCTTCTCCTCCTCCTCCTCCTCCTCCTCCTCCTCCTCCTCCATCATCATCTTCCTTCTTCTTTCCTCTTCTTCTTCTTCTCCTTCTTCTCCTTCTTCTCCTTCTTCTCCTTCTTCTTCTTCTCCATCTTCTTCTCGTCCTCCTCCTCCCCCTCCATCATCTTCCTTCTTCTTTCCTCCTCCTCTTCTTCTTCTTCTTCTTCTTCTTCTTCTTCTTCTTCTTCTTCTTCTTCTTCTTCTTCTTCTTCTCTTCTTCTCCTTCTCCTCCTCCTCCTCCTCCTCCTCCTCCTCCTCCTCCTCCTCCTCCTCCTCCTCCTCCATCATCTTCCTTCTCTCTTCTTCTTCTTTCTTCTTCTGTTTTCCCCGTTGACTTGCCTCGTCAGAAGGTCACAAAAGGGGATCACATGACCCACGGGACACTAACCGTCGTAAAAATAATTCGGTGGCCAAGTGTTTGAATTTTGATCAGGTGACCACGGTGACACCGCGACGGTCGTAGGTGTGAAAAATCATCCTAAGTGGCTTTTTTTTTCAGTGGTGTCGTAACTTCGAACGGTCACTAAACGAACTGTTGTAAGTCAAGGACTCCCCACAGAACTTTTAAAAGTTTTTTTTCCCAGGATGCTGGCTGGGGAATTACAACAGTTCGTTTAGTAACTGTTCAAAGTTATAGCGCCCCTGAAAAAAAAGTGACCTAGGACCATTTTTCGCATTTACAACTGTTGAAGCATTCCTCGTGGGTCACGTGATCAAAATCCGGACGCTTGGCAACTGACTCACATCTATGACGGTCGCAGCGTCTTGGGATCACACAATCCTGTTCTGCGACCTTCTGACAAGCAAAGTCAAAGCCGGATTCACTTAACAACCCAGCTGCTAACTGAACCAACCACACTGATTCACTTTAACAACCCGGTTACTAGCTGACTAACTGAAACGATTCACTTCAAAACCGTGGCAAGAAAGATTGTACAACGGGGCAAAACCCACTTAGCAAAAATCCTCCCTTAACAGCGGAAATTTGGGCCTCCGTGGTCGTCGTACGTCGAGCACAAAGAAACGGTGGAGTTCTCCATTAAAAGACTGCCTCCAAAGCAAAAATCGCAGTAAACGGAATAAAACCCTTCAATTTGTGATCCGTGTTTCCTTCCAGAAGTGCAGCTGGCCCGCCTGCAGGAACTGGGCTTCAGCTTGGACGACTGTCGGAAGGCTCTGCTGGATTGCCAAGGTGTGTGATTTGTGTAGAGTTGTTATAAAAAAAGAACAACACACCATCGTTTCCAACCAGGATAATAGTTAGACTACTATTTATTATGTGGATGATATTCCTGTAGCCTTTCTTTGCTCGTTTCCACTTACGACTAGAGGCAGTCTTAGGCTTACGACCACAACTGAGCGTGTGTGTTTCTTTTGGAAATGTATACAGACAGTCCTTGACTTGCAACCGTCCGTTTAGTGACCGTTCAAAGTTACGGCGGCACTGGAAAAAAAAGGGCTTAGCACCGTTTTTTACACGTAACGGCCGTCGCAGAGTCCCCGTGGTTAAAATTCAGGCCCTCGGCAACTGACTCATATTTACGACCGTCGACATATTTGGCGACCTCCTGGTGAGGGATGTCAACGGGGCAGCCGGGTTCGCTTCACTACCGAGCGACTAACTTAAACCGACCGCTGTGATTCACTTAACAACCGGGGCAAGGGAGGTCGTCGAATGGAACGAAACTCACATGAACCAATCACTCGCTTAGCAAAGAGACATTCGGGGCTCCGTTGTGGTCGTAAATCCAGGACTACCTGTCACCAGATATTCCTCTTTCGTGTGTGTGTGTGTGTGTGTGTGTGTTGAAGCCGAGCATCCAAACAGCAATGCAGCCTGCAAAATGTTCCACCGCATTATTGTCGTTGCCGGTGTAAAATAAGCCAAGCCGCAACGCACCCGATTCCCTCTTAACTTTCCTTATCGATATCGGTCAGGTCAGCTGAAGAAAGCCGCCAG
>JALIGW010000011.1:23116097-23128597 GCA_023053685.1 Diadophis punctatus similis
ATCAGCACAGCAGATAAGCACAGAGTGGGCTGAGCCACGCCCAGCCTTAAGCTTAAGTTTTCAGTTTCGATTCTCTGCACAGACTCAGAAGTGTTTAAGTTCCCATTGGCTGACTTCGTTGCTATGCCTATTCATTGGCTGACCTTGTTACCATTGGCTCTCCCGGCTCATGAATATTCTAACAGGATTTGCGTTTGTGTCCACCGTATCTTTTTACAGTTTTCTTCGTTGCCTCCGGTTCGAGTGGTCTTTGCCGTGACCATGGAGGGAAGCGCCCGGAAGGTGATCACGGTTCGTTCGGCTTTGATTGTGAAAAACAAACTTGAAATGCCAATGGAGCTGAGACTGGACAGTCCTTCAGCACCGGACAGTAAGTGCTTCAGAGTTTCAGACGCCACAAAATAACTCTTTTTCAATCGGGACGGAGCTGGAAGGGACCTTGGAGGTCTTCTAGTCCATCCCCCTGCTGAAGCAGACCTTGTATCATTCTGGACAAATGGCTATCCAGTCTCTTCTTGAAAATTTCCAGTGATGGAGCACCCACAACTTCTGGTGGCAAGCCGTTCCACTGTTCAATTGTCCTCGCTGTCAGGAAATTCCTCCTTAATTCCAGGTTGCTTCTCTCCTTGATGAGTTTCCATCCGTTGCTTCTTGTCCTGCCTTCAGGTGCTTTGGATCATAAATTGACCCCCTCTTCTTTGGGGCAGCCCCTCAAATACTGGAAGACTCTTATCATGTCACCCCTAGTCCTTTTTTCCCCTAGACTGGCCAAACCCCAAACCCTGCAACCGTTCTTCCGATGTTTTAGCCTCCAGGCCTTTAATCATCTTAGTTGCTCTTCTCTGCACTTTTTTCCAAAGTCTCAACTCCTTTTTTGTAATGGGGTGATCAAAACTGGATCTTTTAAGTGATGACTAGAATGAGGAGGGGGCCTGAAGAGATGTGGCCAGTAATTTGGCCCGGGGAGGTGGGGGAAGGCCTGTGTTAAGGATGAATTTGAGAGTCACCTGCAAACCCGGCTGCTATTACAGATGCTATCACATGGATTTCATTGGGTAATAAAACATTGGCAAGAGAAAAAAAAAACCCAGCCAGCTCAGTGGATCCCTCAGAAATAACTATGGATCCTTCAGAAATAACCAAGAAGCAATGGGTGGAAACTAAACAAGGAGAGAAGCAACTTAGAACTAAAGGGAAATTTCCTGACAATTAGAACAATTAATCCGTGGAACAGCTTGCCTCCAGAAGTTGTGAATGCTCCAACACTGGAAGTTTTTAAGAAGATGTTGGATAACCATTTGTCTGAAGTGGTGTAGGGTTTCCTGCCTAAGCAGGGGGTTGGACTAGAAGACCTCCAAAGTCCCTTCCAACTCTTGTTGTTGTTGTTGTTGTTAATTCTGCCCTTTCCACCTGCGTGCAGAACCTGTCCTCCTCCCGGCGGTCATGCCAGGCGACTCTTTCGCCATCCCTCTGCACCTGACTTCCTGGCGTCTCCAGGCCAGGCCGAAAGGCACCGGAGTGTTTTTCTGCAAGTCTCCCATCCACTGGACAAATGTCCAGAAGGCTTCAGAGGTCAGCAGCAGCAAGAGAGAATGTCACTCCATGGAGCTGGACCACAGCCGATTCTTCAGGTGAGCTGATTCTTCAGATAATAGAAATAAATAGAAATAGAAATAGAATAGAATTCAAAAGAATAGAATAATAGAACAGGAACAGGAACAGAACAGAAGAATAGAATAGAATAGAATAGAATAGAATAGAATAGAATAGAATAGAATAGAATAGAATAGAATAGAATAGAATAGAATAGAATAGAGAAAATATGCAGAATAGAATAGAATGCAGAGAAAAAGGTGCTAGAATATGCAGAGATGAATAAACTAACGATGGAAGAGAGAGAGAGAGAGAGAGAGAGAGAGAGAGAGAGAGAGAGGAAACAATGTACTGTAACAGATGGTATGATTGGCTTGAAAAGAAAAGTAAAAGTAATGTGTGAAGTAATATAGACGATGTAACAAATGTAACTTTAGAGTCTAAATTGGTTGTAAAGCAATGTACAAAATGTATAAAGGAACAGATAGATATAAGAATGTTTAAGTTAAAAACAATAGCCTTAAATATGGAAAATGTAGAATTAAGAAAGAAATTCCGATATTGTAAAGCTGTATTAGTGGAATTATGTTTTGTTTTTTAAATGTGGAAAGTTTCAATAAAAAGTATTTTTTTAAAAAAAGAACAGAATGCAGAATAGAATAAAGTAGAATAGAATGAATTAGAATAGAATAGAATAAGGAATAGAATAGAATAGAATAGAATAAGGAATAGAATAGAATAGAATAGAATAGAATAAGGAATAGAATAGAATAGAATAAGGAATAGAATAAGGAATAGAATAGAATAGAATAGAATAGAATAGAATAGAATAGAATAGAATAGAATAGAATAGAATAGAATAGAAGAATAAAACATTATTGTCACTTTGTACACTAATCATCATACATTAAAATGAAATTTCGTTGCATTCAGCTCAACTTTTTACTTTTACATGTTAGTATAAACTAGCCATTTCTATACCAATAATCTATGTAAATCCATAAAATCCAAAATCACCAGGTCCCTTCAACGTTTTTGAAGTTACGATGGCCGCAACCCCCTCACCCCCCGCTCAGGTGATCTTGGTTGGCAGCCAGCTCACCTTTGTGGCCATTGGCAGAGTGTCCTGCAGTCATGTGTGATTGGAACACACGAGGAATTTGTCTTTGGTGCATATGCTCTTATCCGCCGTTGTTTCCCTCCGTAGGTTTTGTGTCGCCATCAAGAAAGAGAACTATCCCGACTACATGCCTTCCAGCATCTTCTCAGACAGCGCCAAACAGATTTTCCGCCAGCCAGGACACACCATTTATCTCCTGCCCACTGTGGTGTTGTGTAACCTGCTCCCTTGTGAGCTGGAGTTTTACGTCAAGGGCGCCCCCATCAACGGGACCCTCAAACCGAGGAAGGAAGCCGTCCTGCACACCGCCGACACTTCGCAGAACATTGAGCTAGGTAAGAGCAAACGTCACTTTTCCAACTCCTTCGGAGGGCTCCGGTTCCAATCTGGCTGGCCGCCGATGATGTCCGTCCGCAGATCGATTTGGTCACGTTGGTCAGTGGTCTCTCAAAATCTAATTTTGCCTTAAGAATCTTTTTTTTAAAAAAACAAACTAATTTAGCCTTAAGAATCATTTTTTTAAAAATCGAATTTTGCCTTAATCATTTTTTTAAAAAAAACCTAATTTTGCCTTAAGAATCGTTTTTTTAAAAAAATCTAGTTTTGCCTTAAAAATCTGGTTTTTTAAAATCTAATTTTGCCTTAATAATTTAAAAAAAAACGAATTTAGCATTAAGAATCATTTTTTAAAAATCTAGTTTTGCCTTAAGAATCTTTTTTTTAAATCTAGTTTTGCCTTAAGATTTTTTTTTTAATCTAGTTTTGCCTTTTAAGAATCATTTTTTTTTGGGGGGGGGGGGGACTAATTTGGCCCTAATCATTTTAAAAAAAAACTAATTTGGCCTTAAGAATCATTTCTTTCCAGAATCTAATTTTGCCTTTAGAAGTGAGTTACATCTACGGCTAGTCCTTGACCTACGACTGTAATGGACTCTGCCCATCACGGTCGTAAGTTGCGACGGTCATAAAACGGGTCGGTCGTGATTTTACGACCTTTTTGGTGACTTTGAACGGTCACTAAATGAACTGTTGTAAGTCGAGGACTTCCTCTACTACCATACAATCCTGAACTATTTATTTATGTCATACGGCATACCGAAAGGCAGCCTGGGGCATTTAATTCACAGACGCGACATATAAAAGGTGTATGGAAATATAAAACACCAGATCGGTGAATTATTTTAAAAACAGACAGTTCGAGCGGTGAATAAAATAATGAATAAAATTAAATTATGGACGAACTCATTTTTCGAATATCTTGAACTGTGAGAACAGTTGTAAAAATTAGGTTGATTGCATGACAACTTGCTTTACAGCCGTCGTGAATTATGACCGTAATAGGCAGGCTCCATTACAGTCATAGGTTGAGGACTATCTGTACCCAGGAACCTGAGTTGTGTACCTCTCCTCACCACCCTGAAAGTGCCTACATCAAAATCCAGAAAAGAACATTAAATTCCCAGGGTCCAATCTGGGTCGGTCCCCGAACCAGAGTTTTTTGGTCTTCCGTGCTTTCGGACTCGTATTGGAACCCATCTTCAGGGAACTAGCAAAGTCTGTGCTGTTCTGTGTGTGGCATTTATAGTGCCTGTTCTATATGTGGCTTTGTGGATGTTGATTGGGGTGTGTCGATGGCTACCTTTTAAGCCATTAGCTGTGGTTTGCTTCTGTAAATCAGCCCTCCTGTTGACTGATTTTTGGCTGTTTTTGGGCCTGCCCGTCCGACAATCTGAGTAGCTGCAAAATTGAATGTGGCCCAGATTGGACCCGGCAACATTATCCTGGGACACGTATATTCGCCTTCATTGATGAACATGAACTTACCGTATTTTTCAGAGTATAAGACGCACCTTTTTCCTCCCTAAAAGTGGCTGAAAATTTGGGTGCGTCTTATACTTCGAATGTAGCTTTTTTTTTTTTCCAGCCCTAACTAGGTGCTAACAGATCTTCCCAGCTCTTACCTTGCAGGCTTTTTCATTGTTACTCTCTCCAAAGAATGTTTTTCCAGCCCTAAGTCTTTGCAGAATTTTTTTTCATTGCTCTACTTGCTCCGAATAAGTTTTTTCTAGCCCTAACCAGGTGCTAACGATCTTCCCAGCTCTTACCGGCTTGCAGGCTCTTTCATTGTTATTTTCTCAGAAGAAGGTTTTTTTAAGTCCTAACCAGGGGATAAAATAATGTGCTGAAGCTGACCAGACTAAGGACGCTAGCCAGATGAATACCTGGTAGGCAGATTGTTTCCCCCTATTTTCCTCCCCAAAAACTAAGATGCGTCTTATACTCCGGTGCGTCTTATACTCCGAAAAATACGGTAATTCCTTCCACCTCGATTCCAGGCATCTCCCTCGAGAACTTCACCCATTGCAAGGAGCTTTTGATCCCCCCGGGAACGCAAAACTACGTGGTGCGGATGAGGCTGTACGACAACAACAGGCGCCTCTTGAACCTCACGATCCGGATCGTGTGCCAAGCCAAAGGCTCCTTGAAGATATTCATCTCGGCTCCTTACTGGCTCATCAATAAAACAGGTGAATCGATTCAAACCTCCAAGCATCTTCCCATTTATCAACTTTTTTTGGGGTGGGGAAGGGGGAACCACAAAAAAAAAAGATATTAATTTTGTGGAACTCGAGAGATGGCTGGTTGTGGAAACACGATCCTTCCAGTTGCGTTGCATTTTCTCTTACTGGACCAGAACAAGGGGAGGGGAAACGGTTTTAATTCAAAATCCTGAACTGTGTAGTATCTAAAAAACCTTCTTTGCCTGTATGGCTTTTACTGCAGTTTACATGGAAACTGTTTAACAGAATAAGAGAGTTGGAAGGGACCTTGGAGGTCGTCTAGTCCAACCCCCTGCCCAGGCAAGAAGCCTTACACCATGTGAAGGATGTTAAGAGCTTGCTACCCATCTAAATAACAGAATTGGAGGGGACCTTGGAGGTCTTCTAGTCCAACCCCCTGCTCAGGCAGGAATCCTTACACCATTTCAGACAAACGGTGGTTTAATTTCTTCTTTAAAGCTTCCAGTGTTGGAGCATTCACAACTTCCGGTGGCAAGTTGTTCCCCTGATTAAATTGTCAGGAAATTCCGCCTTAAATTCCAGGTTGCTTCTCTCATTGGTTAGTTTCCATCCGTTGCTCCTTGTCCTGCCTTCAGGTGCTCTGGAGAATAATTTGACCCCTTCCTCTTCTTTGGGGCAGCCCCTCAAATATTGAAACACTCCTCTCACCACCACCACCACCCCCCGGTCCTTCTTTTCATTAAACTATCCATCCCCAGTTCCAACTGAATATTATCGTTGCTCCGGAGCAGGCGATCCCAAAGGATCAACCAACTGCTTTTCGTGCCTTTTTTTTTCTCAATCCCCCTTTCTCCCCCCCCCCTTATTTGCATCCAAAGGGTTGCCCTTAATTTTCCGGCAAGACAACACGAAGACCGACGCAGCCGGGCAGTTTGAAGAACATGAGTTGGCCCGTAGCCTGAGCCCCCTCCTCTTCTGCTACGCTGACAAAGAGCAGCCAAACCTGTAAGCTTCTATGGTGTGTGTGTGTGTGTGTGTGTGTGTGTGTGTGTGTGTGTGTGTGTTTTCTTCTGTTGTTACGACTCGACCCACTGCGAGATGAAGCGGGGAATGAGATTTAGGAATACCCGGATAGGACAAACGATGTTCCTGCTAGCAATTTACAGGTCGCGACTCACCAGTTTAGTTTATTCTGATTTTTTTGTGTGTGTGCAGTTGTACCATGCGAGTTGGCAGAGGTATCCACCCCGAGGGGATGCCCGGTTGGTGCCAGGGTTTTTCCTTGGACGGAGGAAGCGGCGTCCGAGCCCTTAAAGTGATCCAACAAGGAAACCGACCAGGCCTTATTTATAATATTGGTAGGTCTTTCTCTGTTTTCCTTCTTGCCATGTGATTGGAATTTTTTAAATTATTATTATTATTATTCTTTTGGGGTGAAGAGCCATGATTTTTTTAAAAAAGTTTCTTTTAATGGTTTTTATAGTTAGCCGCTCCGAGTCTTTGCGATAAGGGTGGCAACGAAAAAATAAAGGAGAATATTTGTAGCAGAAGGTTGAACTGAACGATCCTTGCTGCTCACTGAGCTTGGTGGTGTGCTTGCAGACGTTTCGTTACCAAACTAGGTAACATCATCAGTGCTAGAAGGGAATAGGGTTTGCAGAGAGGAGGACGACTACTGTGGGGTCCTGCTCTCTGAGCTTGGTGGTTTTTATGATCCAACTAGGGAACATCTTCAGTGCTAGAAATGTAAGCACTGATGATGTTCCCTAGTAGGGTCACGAAACGTCTGCAAGAAAACAACTCGGCTCAGAGAGCACCAAGGACCCCACAATCCTCCTCCTCCTCCCTGCAAACCCCACTCTCTTCCAGCACTGATAAGTTTACCTAGTTGGGTCACAAAACGTCTGCAAGAAAACCACCAAGCTCAGAGAGCAACGAGTGACAGAGGCCTCTGTCATGGTAGCAGAGGTCGATGGATCGTAACCATCCTCTGCTACCATGACAGAGGCGAAAATTTTATCTCACAAGGAGAAATAGATCTTTTCCCGGACATCAGACATTAGAAAAGAAACCGCAGTTTAAAAGTCTAAGTAAAAATATTTATTTCGGTACCAAACAATAAATCCTCATTATTCTACATCTCTGATATAAAAATAGGTGTTGCTTCAATGGAAGCTAGGAACAAAAGGAATGAACGGAGAAAGGAATGTGCACATGTGTACAAGAACATATCAATCACGTGCTCAGGAATAAACCATTATATTAGATAGGGATGCTTCTCCCTGCATATACATATAACAGGCAATATAAAATCACTGCTTGACAACGAGGAGCCTCCCCCCTCCAATAAGTAAAAGTTGATTGTGCTGAATGCCCGAACTCTGTCCTGACTGGCTATGTGTTTTAACCAGGTATCGACGTTAAGAAGGGCAGAGGTCGCTACATGGACACTTGCATGGTGACGTTCGCACCTCGCTACCTGCTGGACAATAAATCCACTCACACACTCGCCTTTGCACAGAGGGCGTTTGCGAGAGGACAGGTAAAAAAAACAAAAAACCCACCCTTTGCTCCTCCTGTAACCCCTAAGGATTTCTCAAGCTCGGCCGTTTGAAGACGGCTCGACTCCAGCTCCCAGAATTCCCTCTCCCCGTGCTGGCGGGGGTGGGGGGAGATTCTGGGAGCTGAAGACCTGAGATTGAGGAACGTTGCCTTAACATCTTAATTATTACCTATTACCTACCTCCTTATCTTAATAACTTTGTGGCTTGCTTCTTACGATCTAAATTGTTTAATTAGTATCCTAGTGTGATTATATGTCGATTGCTTATTTATTATCCTATCTCTAAGTGTTGTATCTTATGATTTATGAAGAATGTATTTTTATGATGACTATGATGATTTATCACTCATAGCTTTTATGTACAATGAGAGCTTATGCCACCGGAGATAAATTCCTTGTGTGTCTAATCACACTTGGCCAATAAAAAATTCTATTCTATTCTACTCTATTCTACTCTACTCTATATTCTATTCTGCATTCTATTCTATTCTTCATTTATTCTATATTCTATTCTATTCTATTCTGATGTTTTCATTCTATTCTATTCTATTCCGATGTTTTCATTCTAGTCTATTCTATTATTCTATTCTATATTATTCTATTCTGCATTTTGTTCTATTCTATTCTACTCTATTCTATTATTCTATGCTATTCTATTCTGCATTTTATTCTATTCTACTCTATTCTATTCTATTCTGCATTCTATTCTATTCTTCATTTATTCAATATTCTATTCTATTCCGATGTTTTCATTCTAATCTATTCTATTCTATTCTATATTATTCTATTCTGCATTCTGTTCTATTCTACTCTATTCTATTCTATTCTGCATTTTATTCTATTCTATTATTCTATTCTATTCTTATTTTCTGTTCTATTCCATTCATTATTCTGTTCTATTCCATTATTATTCTATTCCATTCCACACTTGGCCAATAAAGAATTCTAATTCTAATGATAAGAAAAGCTTCTCTCTCTCTCTCTCTCTCTCTCTCTCTCTCTCTCTCTCTCTCTCTCTCTCTCTCTCTCTCTCTCTCTCTCTCTCTCTCTCTCTCTCTCTCTCTCTCTCTCTCTCTCGTATTCCTGGATTCTTCCTAGTCAATGGCTCCAAGTTGAATTCCCAGTGACATTTTCCTTCCCCTTCTCGATAGGGGACTTCCAATCCGGATGGCTACCTCTCCACTCTCCCGGGTTCCAGCGTGGTCTTCCACTGGCCACGCAACGATTACGACCAATTGTTGTGCGTCCGGCTGATGGACGTCCCCAACTGCATTTGGTCCGGAGGCTTTGAAGTCAACAAGAACAATTCCTTCCACATCAACATGAGGTAGGAAATGAATATTGTCATACCTTAGAATGGCCGTTGGGAGTCTTCCCTGTGCTGAAGCTGAGCTGGCTGTTTGCTATTTGCTGCAAGGACTCAGAGTGTGCAGCAGCAATCACATCCAGAAAGCACACACAAGTAACTGATTTAGCAGGATTCAATAACTTCTCTTTATATATAATATAACACATGAATTAATATACAATACCAAAAGCAGTGGTAGTGCTAGCAATATACCGGTAGAAGCAAAACACAAGCAGAGGAGACCAGTTTCAGTTTTAGTTTCAGAGATTGGCACAGACTCAGAGCCACGCCCAGGCTCCTTGCTATCTCCTTCCTTGTTGCTCACACAGCAAATACTGTTTCAGTTTCCAAACAGCCCCCAACTCTCTCACACACTGGCAGGACACTAGCCAGATGAATACTGATGGATACTGGTAGGCAGAGGCAGAATTTTTTTTTTCTTATTTTCTTCTCCAAAAACTAAGGTGCGTCTTATACTCCGGAGCTTCTTATACTCTGAAAAATAGGATAAGGTTTTATTGCACGTTGGATTGTAAAAAATTTTGTTTACTCGCGAGGATTTACAGCGTGATGAAGGGGACAGCTTTCCCAGGTTGCAAAATGTTTGCGTTTGAAACTCCCCAGGGACACGCTGGGGAAGTGCTGCTTCCTTCAAGTCGAGATCACCTTGAAGAGAGCCACCTACTGCGTCTCGTTTAGCGACACTGACAAATTTCCGCCTCCGTACCGCATCGACAACTTTTCTAAGGTAAAAAAGCACCTATGGGCGGGCTTCTGAAAATGACCACTTTAGCTGCAGATGCCGAGGGCGAAGAAATCTCGTTGGAGCTTGAATTACAGATAAATCCTCGACTTGCAATGGGTCGCTAGTGGCTGATGCTGGCTGGGGAATTCTGGGAGTTGGAAGTCCCAAGTTGCTATGCTGAGAAACTTCTTCACTGGGAGATGAGAAACGTTAAAAAGTTTGTCTGTAAATAGAAAAGAAAGAACATTTTTTTTCTCCCATATAAGAATATTCAGCAGAATAGTCATGTAAAAGAACACACCCCTTTTGACGTCCTGCACAACAACAGCTTCATCTCATAATGCATTGAGTTGTTTGGGGTGGCGCTTCACTTAACGACGCACAGTCGAGCCCCAAACTTTCTCTGGCTAAGCGAGACCCTTGTGAAGCGAACTTCCGTTTTACGACCTTTTTCGCCACCGTTGTTAAGTGAATCGCTGCGTTCGTTAAGTCAGTCACACGGTCGTTCGGTGAATCTGGCTTCCCCATTGACTTTGCTTGTCAGAAGGTCGCAAAAGGGGATGGCGTGACACCTCCCCCCCCCCCGGGGACAGCCGTCATAAATGCGAGTCAGTTGCCAAGCGTCTGAATTTGGATCACGTGACCGTGGGAATGCTGCCACGGTCGTAAGTGTGAACAGCCATAAAGTCCCTTTTTATTTCAGTGATGTTGTAACTTTGAAGTTGCTCTTCTCTGCGCTCTTTCCTCTTAGGTCCCAGTGGTGTTCACCCAACACGGCGTGGCCGAGCCACGTCTCAGCACCGAAGTGAAGCCCTCCACCACTTTAGACTACGCCTGGGACGAGCCCACCCTCCCGCCTTACGTCACTCTGACCGTCAAAGGGGCCGGCTCCTCCGAAGCCACCTGCTGCATGAACGACTTTCAAGAGAGCAAGCAGTTGTATTACGAAAACTTCATCTACATCGCAGCCACTTACACCTTTTCGGGGTAAGCAGGGGAAAAAAAGGTTCAATCATTGAGCCAAGTTTATTAAAACTGAGACATTTCATCCAAGTTAACTTCTGCGGTCACAGTAAAAAAATTTTTGTTGGAATGAAGTCACTCTTGCACGGGCTTCTCAGAACAGAATAGCAACGTTGGAAGGGACCTTGGAGGTCATCTAGTCCAACCCCTTCTTGAATAGAAGATACCTATAATATACCGGACAAATGGCTGTCGGGTCTCTTCTTGAAAACCTCTAGTGATGGAGCACCCACAACTTTTGGAAG
Organism: Diadophis punctatus similis; assembly: GCA_023053685.1. Classification (NCBI taxonomy): domain Eukaryota; kingdom Metazoa; phylum Chordata; class Lepidosauria; order Squamata; family Dipsadidae; genus Diadophis; species Diadophis punctatus. The sequence continues at coordinate 23,127,257 of JALIGW010000011.1, forward strand.
GAAGCCCTTCCTTCCTTCCTTCCTTCCTTCCTTCCTTCCTTCCTTCCTTCCTTCCTTCCTTCCCTTCTTTCCTTCCTTCCTTCCTTCTTTCCTTTCTTTCCTTCCTTCCTTCCCTTCTTCCCTTCCTTCTTTCCTTCCTTCCCTTCTTTCCTTCCTTCCTTCCTTCCCTTCCTTCCTTCTTTCCTTTCTTTTCCTTTCCTTTCCTTTCCCTCCCTCCCTCCCTTCCTTCCTTCCCTTCGTCTTTCTGTCTTGCATCTTATCTATCTATCTCAGAATCATAGGGTTGAACGAGACCTTGGAGGTCTTCTAGTCCAACCCCTCCTTGAGCAGGAGACTCTATTAACTATCCCGGACAAATTGCTATCCACTCTTTTCTTAAAAACCTCCAGCGTTGGAGCATCCACAGCTTCTGGTGGCAAGCTGTTCCACTGGTTCATTGTCCTCACTGTCAGGAAGTTTCTCCTTAATTCCAGGTTGCTTCTCTCCTTGATGAGTTTCCATCCGTTGCTTCTTGTCCTGCCTTCCCGTGCTTTGGAAAATAAATTGACCCCCTCTTCTTTGGGGCAGCCCCTCAAATATCGGAAGGCTGCCATCACGTCACACCTACTCCTTCTTTTCATTAAACTAGACATCCCCAATTCCAGCAACGTCCAAATATTCTGGACGTAGCAGTTTCGCCCTCAGAATTCCAATAAAGCTAAAATCTCTTTCTGTGATTTTGGTCTGGTCTTTGTCTGCGATTCTCTTCTCACCCTTCCTTCTCGATTTTCTTTGAAATTTCTAGGGTCCAAGAAGAGACAGGAAGACCGGTTGCTACGCACAAGGACCTTGACTGCGCTGAGCTGGTTCTGGATGTTTCTCCCAAGACCCAGAGAGTCATCTTAAAGAAAAAGGTATGAAACTTCACAGGGTTTACTAGGAGACGTTATTTACTGTGAGCATCCTGGAGACCCCTGCCTGTGTTCCCTATTAACAAGAAAGATTCTGTGCTCAGTGAGAAGAGCATTGGTAATTTGGTCACTGCCTCCTACCTGTACTCTATGCTCCCACATACACTGTCGCTGATTGTGTTACCTGGTTGGGTCGTGAAACATCTGCAAAGCAAACCACCAAGCTCAGAGAGCACCAGGGACCCCACAGTCGTCCTCCTCCTCCTCCTCCTCCTTTCTGCAAACCCCACTCCCTTCTAGCACTGATGAAGTTCCCTAGTTGGGTCATGAAACATCTGCAAGAGCTCAGAGACCACCAAGGAACCCACAGTTCTCCTCCTCCTCCTCCTCCTCCTCCTCCTCCTCCTCCTCCTCCTCCTCCTCCTCCTCCTCCTCCTCCTCCTCCTCCTCC
>JALIGW010000011.1:23133597-23183597 GCA_023053685.1 Diadophis punctatus similis
AAAGATTATTTTTTTAAAAAAATATTTCTCCACACACGCACACACACACGCACTTATACAGTCAATTTTGCCAATCCTAACTCTGCCTCCCGTGTTAGATAACCGATTTCAACCAGCGCAGGAATGAGCGTCTCTCGTACGAAGGGGAGGAGCTGGATCAAGACCTGTGGAAATTGAAAAATCCAGACCTGGAGCAAGAGTTGGAAGTGAGTTGTTTTTTTTTTTGCAGAGAACGGAGGTTGCCATTCCTTCCCAAAGAACAACAACAACAACTTTACCTGTGTGTGTGTGTCTGTGTTTCTCCGTCTTCGCAGGTCCAGCTCAAATTAGAAGGAGGGATAGGTTTGTCTTTGGTGAACAAGGCTCCCGAAGAACTGATCTTTGCCAGTTTTATGGGCATCACTGTCCATTTCACCCAGCTGTCGGCCAGTCAGGTGCTGGAACTGAGCGTACAGGATGTGCAGGTAAGTGAAACGACAGGTGGAGCATACCGGCCTCACCATGCTCACCTTAGGACCAATTCAAGGACGGGGTGCAGAGAAGAGCAAGAGAGAAGATTAGGGACAGGAGACTAAACCATAAATACAATGAACGGTTTAGAGAGCTACGTATGTCTAGTATAACGAAGAGAAGGGCTGGTGGGGACATGATAAGAGTCTTCCAGTATTTGAGGAGATGCCCCAAAGAAGAGGGGTTCAATCTATTCGCCAAAGTATCAGAAGGCGGACAAGAAGCAACGGGTGGAAACTCATCAAGGAGAGAAGCAACCTGGAATTAAGGAGGAATTTCCTGACAGTGAGGGCAATTAACCAGTGGAACAGCTTGCCACCATAAGTTATGGGTGCTCCAACACTGGAGGTTTTTAAGAAGAGAGTGGACAGCCATTTGTCCAGGATAGTTATGGAGTCTCCTGCTCAAGGAGGGGTTGGGCTAGAAGACCTCCAAGGTCCCTTCCAACTCTGTTATTCAGTTATTCCAAAATCCCAGATCAGTTAATTAGTGGAACGGGCTTGCCTTCAGAAGTTGTGACTGCTCCATCACTGGAGGTTTTTTTTAAAAAGACTGGACAGACATTTATCTGGAATGGTCTAGGCTAGGGTCTCCTGCTTGAGCCAGGGGGTTGGGCTAGAAGACCTCCAAGGTCCCTTCCAGCTCTGTTATTCAGTTATTCCAAAATCCCAGATCAGTTAATTAGTGGAACGGGCTTGCCTTCAGAAGTTGTGACTGCTCCATCACTGGAGGTTTTTTTTAAAAAGACTGGACAGACATTTATCTGGAATGGTCTAGGCTAGGGTCTCCTGCTTGAGCCAGGGGGTTGGGCTAGAAGACCTCCAAGGTCCCTTCCAGCTCTGATATTCTGTAAGCTTCCTCAGCTTGCTTGCGCATGGATCAGATTTTGGGCCTCTGTTTATTGCCTAGAGTTTGAAAAACCTCTGACTGCCTGTTTCCCCTCTCCTCTTCTTCCCAGGTAGACAATCAGCTTCTCCGCACCACTCAGCCCTTCATGCTTTTCCTCACCCCCAAGCTGGGCGAAAATGAAGCTGCCGAAACGGGCCCAGCCGTGCAGCTGAACGCCATGAAATTCCCCAGTAAAAGTCCTTTAAGTGACATCTACAAGGTAATCCATTCTAGCACTGATGACGTTACCTAGTTGGGTCATGAAATGTCTGCAAGAAAACCACCAAGCTCAGAGAGCACCTCCTCCTCCTCTCTGCAACCCCCCCTCCCTTCTAGCACTGATGACATTACCTAGTTGGATTGTTAGATAAGAATTACTCTCATCAGAGGCGAAATAGATCTTTCCCTGGAACTCTGACATTATAAAAAGAAACCGCAGTTTAAATACTAAAGTAGAAAATATTTATTTCGGTACAAAAACAATAAATTCTCATTGATCACATCTTGGCTATAAAAAACAGGTCTTGCTATTTACAGAAGCTGAAGAAGAAGGACGGATCGAAGAAAGGAATGTACACATGCATACTAGGAACATGTTAATCACGTGCTCAGGAATAAACCATTCTATTTGATAGGGATGCATCCCCCTGCATATACATGTAACAGGCAACATAAAATCACTGCCTGACATGGATCCTGAAAAGTCTGCGAGAAAACAACCAAGCTCAGAGACCACCAGGGCCCCCATAATTCTGACTTTATTGGCAGAACACCCCTTGTTTGACCTCTTCCTTCTAAGGCACCGGATCCTAACTCCAAGAGTCTGAAATTCAGAGCGTTTGAATTCCAACCTTGCAAAGGTTCTCACACGTTAAAACTCATTTAGCAAATTGAGCAGTTTGTGACCTTTTTATCATTACGATCCCAGCCCACTTTGCGGTTCAGGATCACCTCTTGGTGTCCTTTCCTTCACCTTTCCCCACACACACCCGAGCGCTTGATAGGCTGAAATTGTCCCCTTCCGTTCCAGCACCTGATGGTCACGGCGAGCAGATTTACGATTCAAATCGAAGAGAAACTTCTCCTTAAACTTCTCAGTTTCTTCGGCTGCAACCAATCGGAGTCAGGTTTGTTCTTCCCATCGGCAGTTAAAATTCGGACGCGTCCTGAAAAACTGTTTGGCAAAATGCAAGTTTTGTCCACCGCTAAACCGTTTCGGTTACAAAGGGACTTCCCTGAACATGGAGCCCCTCCCCTCAAAAAAATATTTTTCAAAAAGAGAACGTCTTTACGGAGGACTTCCTGCCAAGTTATCTTTCAAAATCTGTCTTTACTATTTTGGTTTCCGCCTATACAGGCAGTCCGAGACTTACGGCAGTTCATTTAGTGACCATTCGAAGTTGCAACGGCACTGGAAAAAAAGGGGCTTGGGGCCGTTTTCCACACTTACGACCGTTGCAGCGTCACGTGATCAAAATTCAGCTGCTCGGCAGCTGACTCGTATTTACGACGGCCATGCAATCCCCTTTTGCGACCTTCTGATGGGGGGGATGCCAGATTCACTTAATGGCCATGCTACTAACTTAACAACTGCAGTGGCTCACTTAACAACTGTAGCAAGAAAGGCTGTAAAACAGGGCAAAATTCGAACTTAACCATGTTGGCAAGGAAGGTTGTAAAATGGGGGAAAATTCACTTCAGGAATGTCTCACTTAACAACAGACATTCTGGGCTCCGTTGCAGCTTAATAACGTCTCTTTTTCTTTCCTCTCTTGTTGAATGCAGAGGTAGAAAATTACGACGAAAACCTTCACGAAAAGCCCGTCGGTCAAGAGCTTGCCCGGAAGAGATACTATTTTGAAAACCTCAAAATTAGCATACCACAAATAAAACTCAGCGTTTTTACGTCTAGCAAGCTCCCCCTGGATCTTAAGGTAAGACTTTGTGGATCTTTTAAGGTGTGTGTGTGTGTGTGTGTGTGTGTGTGCCTGTTAATTAAAGTTATGTCCTGTTTTATAAGCTCTTGTGAATCACTATACGAGATTTTATAACGTTATAATCTGTCGTCTCGAGGGAAGAAGTTGAAACAGATTATATCCAGGAAGGGAAGGGTCTAGATATTTTCTCAGCCCTTTTTCTGACCCATGCAGTATGATTCTCACCAGGCTCAAGGTCGACTTGGCCTTCCGGCCTTCCGAGGTCGATAAAATGAGGACCCCAGATTGTTGGGGGCAAGAGGCTGACTCTGTAAACCGCTTAGAGAGTGCCGTAAAGCCCAGCGAAGCGGTATATGTCTAAGTGTTAATTGCTATTCTTTCCTTCCTTCCTCCCTCCCTCCCTCCCTCCCTCCCTCCCTCCTTTGACTCTCTGCCTTCCTCCCTCTCCCTCCTTCCTCCCTCCGTCCCTCCATCCCTCCCCTCCTTCCTCTCTCATTTCCTTCCTTCCTTCCTTTCATGGTTGGCGCAGGCGTCAGAATGCAGCATTGCAGGCTGACTCTGCTCACAGCCAGGAGTTCGATCCTGACCGGCTCAAGGTTGACTCAGCCTTCCGTCCTTCCGAGGTCGGTAAAATGAGGACCCAGATTTTGGGGGGCAAGAGGCTGACTCTGTAAACTGCTTAGAGAGGGCCATGACACCCCGTGAAGCGGTATATAAGTCTTAAGTGCTAATTGCTATTGCTATTTTGGATGGCTGCCATTATTGTTTTGTGCAGTCCTACCTATCCGTCGAAGTCTGTGGCCATCTTGTTTGGTTCTTGGGACAAACAGTAAATATCCATTCTTGGGTCACACCAACCTCCCCCGCAGATGTTCAACTGAGCTTTGTCTTAAGTACCCATTTCACAGAAAGAAAAAGATGTAGCAAGTGACGGGTTTTTTTTCCCCCTCGGGGATATTCTGACTCAGGCACTGAAGAGCACCCTGGGCTTCCCTCTTGTCCGTTTCGAAGACGCCGTCATAGATCTGGATCCCTACACCCGGGTTCACCCCTACGAGACCAAGAGCTTCATCGTCAATGACATTCTCAAGCACTTTCAGGAAGTAAGTAGCTCCCGGGGTTTGTTTATTTGTTGGGGGGGGTGTCAGATCTGCTTTGCTTTCCAGTCCTTTAAACATCCACCCTTCCATCCATCCATCCATCCATCCATCCACCCACCCACCCACCCACCCACCCACCCACCCACCCACCTATCTATCTATCTATCTATCTATCTATCTATCTATCTATCTATCTATCTATCTATCTATCTATCTATCTATCTATCTATCCTTCCATCCATCCTTCCATCCATCCATCCATTCATTCATCCATCCATCCATTCATTCATCCATCCATCCATTCATTCATTCATCCATCCTTCCTTCCACCCATCCATCCATCTTTCCTTCCTTCCTTCCATCCATCCTTCCATCCATCCATCCATCCATCCTTCCACCCACCCATCCATCCATCTTTCCTTCCTTCCATCCTTCCTTCCATCCATCCATTCATCCATTCATTTATCCTTCCATCCATCCATCCATCCATTCATTCATCCATCCATCCTTCCTTCCACCCATCCATCCTTCCTTCCATCCATCCATCCATCCATGCTTCCATCCATCCATCCATTCATCCATTCATTCGTCCTTCCATCCATCCATCCTTCCATCCATTCATTCATTCATTCATCCTTCCATCCATCCATCCATTCATTCATTCATTCATCCTTCCTTCCTTCCTTCCACCCATCCATCTTTCCTTCCTTCCTTCCATCCATCCATGCTTCCATCTATCCATCCATGCTTCCATCTATCCATCCATCCATCCTTCCATCCATCCATCCATTCATCCTTCCATCCATCCATCCATTCATCCTTCCATCCATCCATTCATCCATTCATTCATCCTTCCATCCATCCATCCATCCATCCATTCATTCATCCTTCCATCCATCCATTCATCCATTCATTCATCCTTCCATCCACCCATCCATCTTTCCTTCCTTCCTTCCTTCCATCCATCCATGCTTCCATCTATCCATTCATCCATCCATGCTTCCATCTATCCATCCATCCATGCTTCCATCTATCCATCCATCCATCCATGCTTCCATCTATCCATCCATCCATCCATGCTTCCATCTATCCATCCATCCATCCTTCCATCCATCCATCCATTCATCCTTCCATCCATCCATCCATTCATCCTTCCATCCATCCATTCATCCATTCATTCATCCTTCCATCCATCCATCCATCCATCCATCCATTCATTCATCCTTCCATCCATCCATCCATTCATCCATTCATTCATCCTTCCATCCATCCATCCATCCATTCATTCATCCTTCCATCCATCCATCCATCCATTCATTTTTTCCTTCCATCCATCCATCCATCCATCTGTCCATCGGGGTCCTATCTGTATCCTACCCTCTCAAAGTGATTTCTCTGAACCAGACAACCACGGTAAGAGCTTCTTGCTCCGTCAGGAAAAGTCCCTCGTTTCTTTTTACTCTCCTTCCCGCGGGGCAGCCATCCCTGAGCGTTTATGGGTTGTGCCAGCGAGCTCCGCGATGTGACGTCCGCCTCGTGTTTTCCCAGGAGCTGCTCAGCCAAGCGGCCAGGATCCTGAGCTCCGTCGACTTCCTGGGAAACCCCATGGGTCTCCTAAATGACGTTTCCGAAGGAGTCACCGGGCTGATAAAATACGGCAACGTCGGCGGCTTGATACGGAACGTGGCCCATGGCGTGTCGAACTCCGCAGCAAAGGTAGGCACAGTTCTGACACAGTTCATTTAATGACCGTCCGAAAAGAAAGTTACTAGGGGAGACATGATAGCAGTCTTCCAATATTTGAAGGGCTGTCGCAGAGAGGAGGGGATCCATGTATGAACTGCTGTCATGTCACCCTTAATGCTTTATTCTCCAAAACACCGAGACAAGACGAAATTATAGGGTGGGAGCTTATCAAGGAGAGAAGCAACCTGAAATTAAGGAGAAACTTTCCTGGCAGTTAGAACAATTAACCAGTGGAACAGCATGCCTCCAGAAGTTGTGAATGCTCCAACACTGGAGGTTTTTAAGAAGATGTTGGATAACCATATGTCTGGAATGGTTGAGGGTCTCCTGCTTGAGCTGTGGGTTGGACTAGAAGACCTTCAAGGTCCCATCCAGCCCTAGGATTCTACGATTCTAAGAGAGATAAGGTACATGATGGATGGATGGATGGATAGGAAGGAAGGAAGGAAGGAAGGAAGGAAGGAAGGAAGGAAGGAAGGAAGGAAGGAAGGAAGGGCTTGCCTCCAGAAGTTGTGGGTACTCCATCCCTGGAGGCTTTCAAGAAGAGACTGGACAGCCATTTGTCTGAAATGGGTCTCCTGCTTGCGCAGGGGGTTGGACTAGAAGACCTCCAAGGTCCCTTCCATCTCCATCACTCTGTTAAAATATTGCTTTTTTCCCTGCAAGGAAGTTGAGCTTGACCAGTTGACCACGGCCACAGCTTCTCCGTGAATGCTGTCAACAAGGAAGGGATGATTAATGACCCTGTCTGCTTCCCAGATCCTTCCGCTCGATTCAAAAAAAAAAAATCCAGACTTTCTTTCATCCTTGTCTGCCTTATGTTTTGGGGCGGGGTGGGGGACCGGGGGGGCTGGCAATCCAAGGTAGACGTCAGGAGAAACACAGCCCCTTCCCCTTCTCAGTTATCTGCTTCTTCAAACCAGGTGGGCCTTTAGACTCTGAAGCTGAACTTTAATAAACCCCTTTTTTTAATAAAAAAAATGCCTGCCAAAAATAAAAAATAATCCTTTTTTATGGGCCACATCTGGTTTCGCCATTATATACATTTTTTTCCGCTTGATGGTCCCCATAATGGTTTTTCCATGTCTCTTGGAAACGTGCAGTGGGGGAATGGCTTCTTTCAAACGCCCGGAGCCAAAGATTGAAGTTGGCACGATCGAGAAAGTTCACTGCAGTTTGATCCCCGGAGACCGTGTGTGTGTGTGTGTGTGTGTTAGGAAAGGACTTTGATCCTAAATATAGGTCTTGGAGGGAGTTTCCATTCCCTCTGCCCTAGAGGCTGCTGGCTTTCAGGAAGGAGAGGAGAGGAGAGGAAGAGAAGAGAAGGAAAGAGAAGGAAAGGGAGAGAGAGAAAGGAAGGGACAGAGAGGAAGGAAGGAAGGAGAAGAGAAGGAAAGAAAAAAGAAAAGAAAGAAAGAAAGAAAGAGAGGAAGAGAGGAAGGAGAAAGAAAGAGAAAGGAAGGAAGGAGAAAAGAAAAAGGAAGGAAGAAAGAAAGAAAGAAAGAAAGAAAAAGAAAGAAAGAAGAGAGGAAGGAAGGAAGGAAGGAAGGAAGGAAGGAAGGAAGGAAGGAAGGGAGACAGAGGAATGAAGAGAGGAAGGGGAAAGAGGAGCCCACCAGGGAGGAAGGAGGGAAGGAAGGAAGGAAGGAGAGGAAAAAAGAAAAACTTGTTCATCAGCACGCTTATCCGTGTGTGTGTGTCTGAGGCTTCTCAGTGTTAAACATTTGCCTTCCCCATGCAGCATTTTCATTTTATAACAATATAATATAGTATATAATTAATGCAATACAATAGAATGCAATAGAATGTAAAACTTAACGTAACGTAAATATAATATAATTAATATAATATATAATGTAATATAATGAATATAATAATGAATGCAATGCAATATAGAGCACTAAAATATAAAATACAATACGACAGAACCTCTCGGGAACCTGAAGGAGAAAGGGGTGGAGAGCAAGGGGGCGGAAAGATTTTGGAACTGACAAAATCTCAGCAGACGAGTCCACGCAATCCCCCCCCCCCCCAGCGAGCGAGCAACATTTCATGTTTTCTTAGGGAGTTTTTGCTTTCTGCTGAGCCAGCTGCAGCTGTAGCCGCCGGCCCACCCACCCCCACAGCCCACTCCCCTTCAATTGCAAGGGAGCATGAAGGCCAAAACCGGGAACAAGACATTTCCATCTGAAGTGTGGAAAGGTTAAGGGGCTCACCCGCCATTCACGTAGGACAGAAAGGCCCCCCCGGGACGAAGGAAGGTTGCACCATCCAGGGGGTTCATATGATCAAAATTCAGCCACCTGGCAACTTGACTCGTATTTATGACGGTCGCACGTGATCAGGGTCACGCAATCCGCTTTTGCGGATCATGTCAAGGGGGAAGCCAGATATTCATTTAATGACCATGTTATTAGCTAAACACCTGCAGGGATTCACTTAACAACAGTGGCTAGAATGGGGCAAAACGTTTCGCTCAGCGATGGAAATTTTGAGCTCGATTGTGGTCGTAAGTCGAGGATCACCTGTATTTCCTCACTGTGCGCCCCTCGCTGTCACGTTCTCACCTTTGTCTTACTTTCTGGAATGGGTTCAGCCACACAGGGGTGTGTTTCCTTTCTCCTTATGGTTGGCAGGAGGTAGGACAGGACAGGACAGGGATAGGAAGAGAAGAGAAGAAAGGAGAGGAGAGGAGAGGAGAAGAAAGAAGGAGAAGAGAAGAAAGAAGGAGAGAAGAAAGAAGGAGAGAAGAAAGAAGTAGAAGAGAAGAGGAGAAAGCAGGAGAAGAGAAGAAAGAAGGAGAGGAGATAAGGAGAGGAGAAGAAAGCAGGAGAGAAGAGAAGAAGAAGAGAAGAGAAGAAAGAAGTAGAAGAGGAGAAGAGAAGAAGGAGAAGAGAAGAAAGAAGGAGAGAAGAAAGAAGAAGAGAAGAGAAGGAGAGAAGAAAGAAGTAGAAGAGGAGAAGAGAAGTGAAGAGAAGAGAAGAAGGAGAAGAGAAGAAAGAAGGAGAGAAGAAAGAAGTAGGAGAGGAGGGGAGGGGAGAAGAAAGCAGGAGAGAAGAAAGAAGTTGAAGAGAAGAGAAGGAGAAGAGAAAAGAAAGAAGGAGAGAAGAAAGAAGTAGGAGAGGTGAGGAAAAGAAAGCAGAAGAGAAGAAAGGAGAGAAGAAAGAAGTGGAAGAGAAGAGAAGAAAGAAGTAGAAGAGAGGAGAGAAGAGGAGAAGAAAGCAGTAGAAGAGAAGAGAAGAAGGAGAAGAAAAGAAACGAGAGAAGAATAGAAGAGAAGAAAAAAGAAGGAGAAGAGTTGAGTTGGAAGGGACCTTGGAGATCTTCTAGTCCAACCCCCACCCCCCACCCACCCCGCTCAGGCAGGGTCGACCATTCCAGACAAACGCTTGTCCAATCTCTCCTTTTTAAAAAAACCCTCCAGTGTTGGGAGCATTCACAACTTCTGGAGGCCAGGTGGTAGTGTTGTGCTTCCGATCACATCCCGCAGCCCCAAAAGCTCCCGTTTTATGAGCCCCACCCTTGACGCAGGAGGAGGAGGAGGAGGGTGGGTTGTGTAACATTGCCGCCTGGTGCTGCTGCTGTGTAGGTGAAGAGCCTCCCCGCTCTCTCTCTCCCCGTCTCTCGTAAATCTCCCATCAGTGCTGACTTTGAACCTGTTGTGTTGTTTTTTTTTACCTCTGGCCTGGATGTTCTGTGCCGTATATACGACAAACAAGTCTTCAGAAGGGCAAAATCCTTGGCAGCTTTCCTGACCCCCTTCCCCAAAGCAACCTTTTCAGCAGGGACACACACACACACACAAGCACACACAAATACAAATGCAGAGTGAGGGATAAGGCACAAGGCAGCCACTGGGTTCGATTTTGCCAGGTTTTTAATCGCCCGATTTATTTGGGCCGAGTCGCGCGGGGAAAATTCACCGGGGAAATGCAATTACGCTGGGAAGAATATCAGCGGTGAAAGGTAAACCAGGAAACCGGTTGAAGAAGACCTTTGGTTGAGAAAAAAAGCTCAAATAAATAGATCAGAAGATGTGGGGAGACCTGGCCCCTAGAATCGCCGAGAGTGGGACACGACTGAATGGATAAATCAGGATCAGCGTCATAATAGAATTGCCAGAGTTGGAAGGGACGCTGGAGGTCTTCTAGTCCAACCCCCTGCTCAAGCAGGAGACCAGCCTAGACTATTTCAATCGATCAATCGATCAGAAGAAAGCTGGAAGGGACCCTGGAGGTCTTCTAGTCCAACCCCCTGCTCAAGCAGGAGACGAGTTACAATATCGAGTTACAATTTCCGGTCTCTGCAAAATTCAGCTTAGCGACGGGAATTTGGGGCCCAGTTGTGGGTCGTAAGCCGAGGACCCACTGTAAAGAATATCTCTGCAACCTGAGGATCTGAAGGCCCTTCCTTGAGAGACCCTTGGGGGCTTTTTATTCCCCCCCCTCCCCATCTGATGTTGGGAGCTTAAAGCTGGCTTAATGATGGCTTGGGAAGTTGGGACTTGGACACGGGGGTCCGATTAAGGAGTCCGATGCATTGCAATTGGTCCCGGGGGTGTGTGTCTCTCTCTTGCAAGCTGTTTATGGGGGGGAGGCCTGGGGAGCCCCCCCCCCCGCCCGCCTGGCTTTGCTTCACCCACCCACCCACCCAAAAAATATGATCCGTCGTGGCTTAATAAAGTCTAACTTGCCCCAGCGTTGAACCCGCCAGCGATTCTCCGGCTGGGGTCATTTCAAGTTCACTCCGTGGACTTTTGACGGCCTTTTGTCTCTCTCTGTGTGTGTGTGTGTGTGTGTGTGTGTGTGCGCGGGTGCACGCGCGCAGGGAAAACAGCCGGCGGCTCCTGCCGGGATCTCTCGCATTCAGGCCTGTAACACAACACGGATGCTCGCAGGCACCCGCTGGGCAGCTTCACCGGAGCTCCTCCTCGGGGGCAGCCCCCTCCCGTCAGGCCTCTGCCGAGGGGGGGGGGCAAGAGCCCAGCCCCCCTCCTCTCTCTCCCTGCCCCATTTCATTGGGAGTCCTCGGCTGGGCAGGTGCTCCTCGGATTATGACCGTGCGCTTAGTGCCTTCAGGAGCAACCATCTCAATGAGCAACAAGGAGCCTATAGTCCTCCTCTTTCTCTTCCTCCTCTTCCTCCTCCACTTCCTCTTCCTCTTCCTCCTCCTCCTCCCTTCTAGCACTGATGATGTTCCCTAGTTGAGTCATGAGACGTCTGCAATAAAACCACCAAGATCAGAGAGCACCAAGGACCCCACAGTCCTCCCCCTCCCCTCCTTGTCCCCTTCTCCTCCACCTCCTCCTCCTCCTCTCTGCAACCCAACCTCCCTTCTAGCACTGATGATGTTCCCTAGTTGGGTCATGAAATGTCTTAAAGAAAGCAACCAAGCTCAGAGAGCACCAAGGACCCTCACTCCTCCTCCTTCTCTCTGCAAACTCCATTCTCTTCTAGCACTGATGACGTTCCCTAGTTGGGTCATGAAACGTCTGCAACGAAACCACCCAGCTCCGAGACCACCAAAGGAGCCCACAGTCCAGCCCTGAGCTGCCAACGTTCTCCTATATTGATCAATAAAATTCAAATGTCTCCTTCGTCCAGCCCACTCCAGTGCTGGAGAATTGAAACGCCTCTTCTTTTCGCCCTTCCGAGCGGGACAGAGTTTGTGTTTGTGTGTTTTTGTGTTTCCCGCTGCCCCCTCCCCATTGCTTCTTTCTGGACGAGGCCCACCGTTGATCTTCATGGCCTTCTTTTCTTTGAGGAGGTCGTCTGTCGGAGATCTCCTCGGGGGGAGTTTCTGAAGAACCCAAATGGAGGATATAATTTTTTTATAACGCGTGGACCCAGTTTGTTTTAAAACAACAACAACCACGACACCATTAAGCTTTCAACTTCAAAAGAAGTGCGGAGAATGCACAACGGAAGCCTTCTGGCCTTGCAGAAAGCCTGAAAGCATCAAGACTCCGGATGGCTGGAAGGCTCTGGATGAATTGTCCTCTGCCCTGAGGCTTGAGGGAGCTTCAAAAATTGGACCAGCAAGCCTTGAATCGTGGCTAACCCTGAATCATGGCTATTAACGCTGCATTCGCTAACCCGTTGTCCGAAGCTAATCACCATCTCAGCCAAGGCGTTAGGCCTCCTGCCGCCAGCAAAGTGCCAAATTTTGGCAGTCTCACAAAAGGGAGCTGCTCCTCAACCCTTCCTTTGGCCGGCGGCCGGCCCCTGCCTGTTTATTTTTATTTTTGTAGGTTTCAAACCGAGTTCTGGGTCCTTCTCTCGATAATCCACCCCCGGGAAGCCAGTACATTCCCCAGATCTGTTGTGGGGGTGGGAGAAGAGAGTACTCGGAGTGAGCAGGTTATATATAGCCAGGAAGAGGGAAGATCCCCAGATCTGTTGGAAAAAGATCTCCTGGAGAGTAGGTTGCAAGCTTCAAACAGGTTGCAGGAAGTCCTCGTTTTATGACTGTTTAGTGACCGTTTGAATTTGCAACAGCACTGGGGAAAAATACACGTATATGTGTGTATGTGTCTATATCTATCATCTATCTAATATATACATATGCATATACGTATACATATACCGTTTCCCCCAAAATAAGACATCCCTTGAAGCCCAATCGGGCTTTTGAGTGCATGGCAATAAGGCCAAGCGCTTATTTCAGGGTTCAAAAAAATATAAGACAGGGTCGGTACACACACACACACACACACACACACACACACACACACACACACACACATAATCTATCAATCTCTATGTCTATATCGATCATCTGTCTGTCTCTCAATGTCTGTCTGTCTATATCATCCATCCATCCCTCTCTCTCTCTCATCTATCTTTCTCTCTTCTCTCCCTCCCATCCATCTATTATCTATCTATCTATCTCATCTCTATCTATCTATTTATCTATCTATATCTATCATCTATCTATCTGTATTCTATATCTTCTATATCTATCTCATCTATCATCTATCTTTGTCTGTCTGTCTGTCTGTCTATCTATCTATCTATCTATCTCTATCTATCTATCCATCTATCTATGTCTGTCTGTCTGTCTGTCTATCTATCATCTAGCTATGTCTGTCTGTCTGTCTGTCTGCCTATCTATTTATCTATCTATCTATCTATCTATCTATCTATCTATCTATCTATCTATCTATCTATCTATCTATATCCATCAATCCATCCTTCTATCTATCTGTACTTTGGAGAGCAGGCATCAGAATTTCATTTTGATATGTGCCATCCTGTACATAGAAAGGCAACAACAAAGATTATCTTACTTTAAATGTACCTGTACTTAAGAAGATGTAATGATATAGCTATGTGTAAGGTAGTTATGTTCTGGGCAATTATGTAATATCTTGTCTTTTTTTTAAATCTTCATGACAGTTTACCGGAACTTTGTCCGACGGTCTGGGAAAGACAATGGATAACCGGCATCAGACGGAGCGGGAATACATTCGATACCACGCAGCAACCAGCGGTGAACATCTCGTGGCCGGCATCCAAGGCCTGGCTCACGGTAATCCGTTATTATCAAGGCTGAAAGGTTTTCCTCCTGTGAATATTTCTGGAAAAGCAAAACTTTTGAGGCTTGGCTGGCTCAGGAATTCTGGGAGTTGAAGTCCACAGGTCCTCAAAGAACCATAGTTTGCCCACCCCTGGTTTAGGGGTTTCCTGCAGGGAGTTGGACTAGAAGACCTCCAATAACTCTGTTTATTCTAATCTGTTCTATTCTCTATTATTCTGTTCTATTCTGTTCTGTTCTATTCTATTCATTCTATTCTGTTCTCTATATTCTGTTCTCTATATTCTATTCTGTTCTCTATATTCTATTCTATTCTCTATTATTCTATTCTATTCCGCAGGAGAGGTCATACACATGCCCACCGAGGTCTACCCCAAACCATGCGGGCCGCTGCCTTTTGCACCATTTTGCACCCAAAACTTTAGACCTCGTTCAAGCCCTTAATAAATATTTGTCTCCCCCCCCCCGACAGGCATCATTGGCGGGTTAACCAGCGTGATCACCTCAACGGTAGAAGGGGTGAAGACCGAAGGGGGAGTTAGCGGCTTCATATCTGGTCTTGGAAAAGGACTAGTCGGGACCTTAACGAAGCCGGTGGCCGGAGCCCTGGACTTTGCCTCGGAGACCGCCCAAGCCGTCCGAGAGACTGCCACGCTGACCGGCCCCAGGTGAGTGAAACGGGTTTGAGTTGGCTTCCGTCTTCCGTCCGGCGTCATCATGCAGATAGTTCTTGACTCATTTAGTGACTGTTTGAAGCGACAACGGCACCGGGGGGAAAAGTTTTTTCACACTTAACGACCGTTGCAGCATCCCGTGGTCACGTGACCAAAATTCAAACGCTTGGCCACTGACTCACATTCATGACGGTCGCAGGGTCCCCCTGGGTTCACGCGATCCCCATTTTGCGACCGTCCGACAAGCAAAGCTGATGGGGACGCCAGATTCACTTAACAGCCGGGTTACTAATTTAACAACCGCAGTGATTCACTTAACCAGCGTGGCAAGAATGTAAAATGGAGCTCATTAACAAATGTCTCGCTTAACGACAGAAATGTTGGCCTCAATTGTGATTGTAAGCTGAGGAATACCTGTATTAGATACATTCACCCCTTTGAGTTGTTTATAAACATAACGTAACATAACATTACATAACATAACAACATAACATAGTATAAATAATAGAGGTGGGCTAGAAGCAAACAAGCAGAGATATATGATCCTGGCTAGAATGCTGGCTATGCTTCCAGAGAAAAGGTGTGGTTGGAAAGGAACTTGTCTTGGAAATTCCCTGAAATCATGTCTGTGCAAGAACTCCCACGCCTAGATGTTTCTCTATAGAGCAGAGTTCCTCCATCTTATCCACCTTAAGATGGGTGGACTTCAGCTCACAGAATTCCCCAGCTCCTGCTGAGCACTCTGGGACAGTGTTTGTCAATCACAGCAACAATCAAAGATAATGTGGACTTCAATTCCCAGAATTCCCCAGCCAGCCAGAGATGATAGAGATTCCTGTACGGAGGAACGAAACTTTAATGAAAAGAAGGACTAGGGGGGACGTGATGGCAGTCATCCAATATTTGAGGGGCTGCCCCAAAGAAGAGAGGGTCCCCCTAGTCTCCAAAGCACCAGGACAAGAAGCAACGGATGGAAACCCATCAAGGAGAGAAGCAACCTGGAACTAAGGAGGGATTTCCTGGCAGAACAATTCACCAGTGGAACAGCTTGCCACTAGACGTTGCGGGTGCTTCCATCACTGGAGGCTTTTAAGAAGAGATTGGACAACCATTTGTCTAAAATGGTATATGGGGTTTCCTGCCTGAGCAGTGGGTTGGACTAGAAGACCTCCAAGGTCCCTATTATTAACACCACTATTCTGCGAAATAGACACGGTGGCTGTGCTCGCCAGGCGGCCATTTTGCGAGCGCACCCACACCATCTCCAAGGAAGAATTAAAATAAGACTAATAATAGAGATATTATTCTAATGGAGATATTATTCAGATAAAAAAAATGGAGGCTTTATAAGAAGAGAGTCCGGACAGCCATTTGTCCGGAATGCTATAGGGTCAGTCTCCAGCTCGGGCAGGGGGTTGGTCTGGATGACCTCCAAGGCTCCTTCCAACTCCGTTCCTCTGAACCAGCAGTCCAAAGGTGCCCTGAGTTTCCCTGTTGCTTGAAGCTTCCACCCTTCTCCCTCCTTCTTGCAAAACCAAGCCAAAAGGAGAGAGAGAGAGAGAGAGAGAGAGAGAGAGAGAGAGAGAGAGAGAGAGAGAGAGAGAGAGGAGAGAGAGAGAGAGAGAGAGAGAGAGAGAGAGAGAGAGAGAGAGAGAGAGAGAGAGAGAGAGAGAGAGAATGTACTGCAAATGTCTTTTCCTTATGTTGGCTGAACTCTGAATACTCCCTTGCTCTCCTGAGCCCAAAATAATCCATTTCTCATTCTGGTGTCACTTATGTAAGGCTCTTAAAAGAAAGAAAGAAAACTTTCTCTCTCTCTCTCTCTCTCTCTCTCTCTCTCTCTCTCTCTCTCTCTCTCTCTCTCTCTCTCTCTCTCTCTCTCTCTCTCTCTCTCTCTCTTTCTTTCTTTCTTTCCCCTCCCTTTGAACAGCTGTGACTGAACTTCAGTCTCCTGAACCCAGAGAGCTTTATTGACACTCCTGTGGTTTTCGGGACGACCTCATGACGTGGAAATCTGGAGCAGGCGAAAAAGTGGGGGGGAATTAATAAAACCATTAAAGCCTTAAACCAGGTTTTTTTTTTGTTGTTTTGTTTTTGTTTTGTTTTTTCTGGCCAGTCCATCACACCTTTTCTTCATCCCGAGATCCCGTTTTTTTGCTAGCAGCAATTTTATTTTATTTTGCCCATGGCCATGTTGCATTAGCCAGGAGGCTACAGCAATGCTTGTGGCAATAAGAAGGAGAATCAAAATGGAGCTGGAAGGGACCTTGGAGGTCATCAAGTCCAAACGCCTGCTCAAGTAGGAATTGGACTAGAAGACCTCCAAGGTCTCTTCCAGTTCTATTCTGATTGATTGATTGGTTGGTTGGTTGATTGAGTGAAATGGTCTATTCTATTGTCTCCTGCTTGAGCAGGCGTTTGGACTAGAAGACCTCTAGGGTCCCTTCCAGCTCTATTCTGATTATTATTCTTATTGCCACAAGCATTGCTTAGGTAGGCAGGTAGGTAGGTAGGTAGGTAGGGAGAGAGAGAGAGAGAGAGAGAGATGGAAGGTAGATAGACAGACAGACAGACAGAGATGATAGATGAGATAGATATAGAAGATATAGAATACAGATAGATGATAGAGATAGATAGATAGATGATAGATAGATAGATAGATAGATAGATAGATAGATAGATAGATAGATAGATAGATAGATAGATAGATAGATAGATAGATAGATAGATAGATAGATAGATAGATAGAGATAGATAGATAGATAGATAGATATAGAGATAGATAGATAGATAGATAGATAGATAGATAGATAGATAGATAGATAGATAGATAGATAGATAGATAGATAGATAGATAGATAGATAGATAGATAGATGATAGATATAGATAGATATGGAAGTTAGATGATGGATGGATGGATGGATGGATGGGAGGGAGAGGAAAGAAAATAGATGGGAGGGAGGGAGAGAGAGGATAAAGATGGTAGATAGATAATAGATGGATGGGAGGAAGAGAGAGAAGAGAAAGATAGATGAGAGAGAGAGATGGTCTGGGGTTTCGGGGGTTGGACTAGAAAACCTCCAAGGCCCCTTCCAGCTCTATGCTGATTGAAAAGTAGCCAAAGTTGAGGAACACTAGCCCAGACAGCGATATCCCGGGGGGTGGGGGGGATGATTTCGTTGGGACTCCTGTATTGAACTTAGTGGCTGCATCTAACTTGGGGGGTTCTGTGTTCCTCCAAAATGTTTGGCCAGAGGAACAAGCTATTTTTCTATTTTCTCCCCTTTTTTTCTCTGACCATGAGTTCCTGACACAAAGAAACCCCTTGCTACTTCCTCCGGATAATCTGGGGTGGGGATGGGGGTGACCCAAGGAGACACAAGAAAGACCCTCCCTTCTCAACCGTGCCCTCCCCTCCTATCAGAGTTCATCTGGAGGGGGCGGGGATTCAGCAAAATAGTCCCTTCCCCCCCTCCCTCCCCCCCAAGCCAAGATTGCCCTGCTCCAATTACAACCTGGATTAAAAACCAAATTTAGCCGCTCAGGCTGAGTCAGCATCCTCCTTTGGTTGGGGGCTCAGCGTGCAGACATTGTGCCTGGGAAATAAATTTGCTAAGTGGTAATTACAGCTTATTTCCCCATCTCTCTTTCTCTTTCTCTCTCTCTCTCTCTTTTCTCTATTTTTCTCTCTTTTTTCTTTTTCTCTCTCTTCCTCTCTGTCTCTCTCTTTCTTTTCTCTCTTTTTCTCTCTTTCTTTTTCTTTTTCTCTCTCTTCCTCTCTCTCTTCCTTTCTGTCTCTCTCTCTTCCTTTTTTCTCACTTTCTCTCTCTCCCTCTCTCCTTTTCTCTCTTTCTCTTTTTTCTCTCTTCCTCTCTCTTTTCTCTCTCATCCTCTCTTTTTTTCTCATTTTCTCTCTCTTTCTCTCTTTCTCTCTTCCTCTCTCTTTTTTCTCTCCCTCTTTTTCTTTCTCTTTTCTCTCTCTCTTCCTCTCCCTTCCTGTCTCTCTTTCTCTTTTTTCTCTCTCTTCCTCTCTCTTTTCTCTCTCATCCTCTCTTTTTTTCTCCTTTTCTCTCTCTCTTTCTCTTTTCTCTCTCTTCCTCTCTCTTTTTCTCTCTTTTTTCTCTCTCTTTTTCTTTCTCTTTTCTCTCTTTCTCTCTTCCTCTCCCTTCCTGTCTCTCTCTCTCTTTCTCCTTTTTTATTCATTCCCCCGCCCCCAAAAAAGGATATCAAACCAACTTTCTGCACCAAATGGTGTTTGTGTAGAACAAGCAAGCCATTTATCGCAAGGCCCCGCCCCAGGTTAGTTTGACAGAGGTCGCAAAACGGGGCGAAACTCACTTAACAACTGTTTTGCTTAGCAACCAAAACTTTGGGCTCCATTCTCGTCATAAGTGGAGGAACTACTGGGCAGTCGCTAGACAAATCAAGCGATCCAGGATTGATGGGGCCGTTGACGGTTTCCCTGACCTCAATTCAGCCTTGGACGCGTAGTGTAGGTAGTCCTCGAATTATGGCCCTAACGGAGCCTGCTCATTGCAGTCGTAACTCCAGGACAGTTGCAAGGTCAGTCACGCGACGACCCTTTTTCCAGCGGCCGCGAAGCCAATCCCTGCAAGCTGCTATGCGACTGCATGGTCGTTAAGCGAACACCGTGGTTGTTAAACGAACCCACGCCGAGCCGCCCTTTCTGCCCCTAATTTTAACTTCAGGTTCTGCAGTTTCCTTTAATAAAATAAAATGTTAAGCGCCAGTCTGGTGGTTTTGCCAACGTGGGTGTGTGCACCGGTGTTCAAACAGCCATTCGGAGTTTATTTATATTTTTCCCTCCTCCTGTTTTGGTTTTTGTGGGCGAAGAGGAAGTGTGTGAAGGGAAACGCCGAGAGCCAAAGGATGAAAGACGGGTGAGGAGGAGGAGGAGGAGCAGGAGGGAGGGAGGGGCCGGTGGGGGGGGAGGCAAACTCGCATTGACCTCCCCTTAAGCAGGTAATCACTGCATCATTGTTAGTGATACGCTTCTGGGTTCAAGTGGAGTTCAGCCAAAGTATCCTCATTGTAGCACAACCTGGCTTTCATCCCTGGCTTTCCAGGATACGGGGCGCTTGGGAAACCGTGTTAGTGGGGTTGGGCTGGCCCCTGCGGGCGCCAAAGACCCTCCCCCCCTCCCCACTTCCCCACCCCACCCCGAGGATGAGGGTGAAGATCACACTGGGAATATGGCCTCCAGTTTCGGTAGCCCCAAAACAAGAGACTGTAGAAAGTGTGCAGAGAAAACCAACAAGAGATGGAAGGGACCTTGGAGGTCTTCTAGTCAAACCCCCTGCTCAGGGAGGAGACAATAGACCATTTCAATCAATCCATCAGAATAGAACTGGAAGGGACCCAGGAGGTCTTTTAGTCCACCCCTTGCTCAAGCAGGAGACCCCAGACCATTTCAATCAATTAGTCAATCAATCAGAATAGAGCTGGAAGGGACCTTGGAGGTCTTCTAATCCAACCCCCTGCTCAATCAGGAGATCCTACCATATCAATCAATCAGAATAGAGCTGGAAGGGACCTTGGAGGTCTTCTAGTCCAACCCCCTGCTCAATCAGGAGATCCTACCATATCAATCAATCAGAATAGAGCTGGAAGGGATCTTGGAGGTCTTCTAGTCCAACCCCCTTGCTCAATCAGGAGATCCTACCATATCAATCAATCAGAATAGAGCTGGAAGGGACCTTGGAGGTCTTCTAGTCCAACCCCCTTGCTCAATCAGGAGATCCTACCATATTGATCAATCAGAATAGAGCTGGAAGGGACCTTGGAGGTCTTCTAATCCAACCCCCTGCTCAATCAGGAGATCCTACCATATCAATCAATCAGAATAGAGCTGGAAGGGACCTTGGAGGTCTTCTAGTCCAACCCCCTGCTCAATCAGGAGATCCTACCATATCAATCAATCAGAATAGAGCTGGAAGGGACCTTGGAGGTCTTCTAGTCCAACCCCCTTGCTCAATCAGGAGATCCTACCATATTGATCAATCAGAATAGAGTTGAAAGGGACCTTGGAGGTCTTCTAGTCCAACCCCCTGCTCAATCAGGAGATCCTACCATATCGATCAATCAGAATAGAGTTGGAAGGGATCTTGGAGGTCTTCTAGTCCAACCCCCTTGCTCAATCAGGAGATCCTACCATATCAATCAATCAGAATAGAGTTGGAAGGGACCTTGGAGGTCTTCTAGTCCAACCCCCTTGCTCAATCAGGAGATCCTACCATATCGATCAATCAGAATAGAGTTGGAAGGGACCTTGGAGGTCCTCTAGTCCGACCTCTTCCTCAAGCAGGAGACCCTAGACCAATTCAGACAAACAGATGTCCAATCTCTTCCTAAAAGCCTCCAGTGATGGAGCACCCACAACTTCTGGTGGCAAGCTGTTCCGCTGGTTAATTCTTCTCAGGAAATTCTCTCCTTAATTCCAGGTTGCTTCTCTCCTTGATTACTTTCCACCCGTTGCTTCTTGTCCTGCCTTCAGGTGCTTTGGAGAATAGCTTGACCCACCCTCTTCTCTGTGGCAGCCCCTCAAATATTGGAGCCCTGCTCTCATGTCCCCCACCCCCCGTCCTTTTCTCTAGACCAGCCATACCCAATTCCTGCAACCGTTCATTGTACGGTCCAACCCTCTAATCATCAGCAATTAAGAAGATTAAAAGCCCGGAGGCTTAAAACGTATAAAGAACGGTTGCTGGAATTGGGTATGGCTGGTTTAGAGAAAAGGATTATTGGGTGGGAGGGACACACCTTCCAACACAATGACGATGTCCCCATTCGGTCACATCTGATTCTTGGCGGTTCTGTGGGCCCGGGTCTCTGCACCCCTTCCCATCTTAAAACTAATTTATTTTTTATTTTTTTTCCTCTGCTCCGGCTGGCACCCGAATTGATGATGCCACCTCATCGTTGCTCTTTGGCAGCCTGGTTTTCTCCTCCGTACACAATTGCTAAATTTCCCCCACATCTTGAGATTTCTTTAGTCCCCGTCCCATTGGGGCTTAGGAAAAACTGGGGTTTCCACCACCACCCCTCCTTGGGAAGAATATCCGTGCGCGTGTTTAGCCTCTCCAGAAACGACACCCGGTGCACAGCGGATGTCTCAAATCTGCTGTTTTATTTACGGTTCTGGAGAGAGAGAGATATCTGCGTAGAAATGGAATGTGGAATGTCCTGCATTGTTAATAGTGCCTTGGAATATGTTGCCGATATGGTCAGTCTGATCAGCTCTTTACAATGGGTCGGGAACCCCTCCGTATTCTGTGGCTTCTATTGGTTTTCTTTCTTTCTTTCTTTCTTTCTTTCTTTCTTTCTTTCTTTCTTTCTTTCTTTCTTTCTTTCTTTCTTTCTTCCTTCCTTCCTCTCTTTCTTTCTTTCTTTCCTTCCTTCTTTCTCTCTCTCCTTCCCTCCCTTCCTTCCTTACCTTTTTCTCCTTCCTTCCCTCCTTCCTTTCCTTTTTTCCTTCCTTCCTTCCCTTTTATCCTTCCTTCCTTCTTTCCTTCCTTTCCTTTTTTCCTTCCTTCCTTCCTTCCCTTTTATCCTCCCTTCCTCCCTTCCTTCCCTTTTTCTCCTTCCTTTCCTTTTTTTCTTCCTTCCTTCCCTTTTATCCTTCCTTCTTTCCTTCCTTTTTTCTCCTTCCTTTCTTTTTTTCCTTCCTTCTTTCCCTTTTATCCTCCCTCCCTTCCTTCCTTCTTTCCTTCCCTTTTTCTCCTTCCTTTCCTTTTTTCCTTCCTTCCTTCCCTTTTATCCTTTCTTCCCTTTTTCTCCTCCCTCCCTCCCTCCTTTTATTCATTTTAATTTATTTATCTCTCGTCCCTATTGTTTTCACAAACGGCTCACGGAGGCGAACGAATCCGAATCGCCTCCTTTCCTTGGCCCCGCAACAACAACCCTCCGAGGTGGGTTGGACCTAAAGAGAGCAGGGCAGGGCCAAAAGTCACCCCCAGCCGCCTTTCCCTGCGTCTTCCCATTGCGACCACACACACCCCCCCCCCCCGCATGGGCCTTTGTGAATATCGCGCCCGTGGATGGAAGGCCACGCGCTGCTGACCCTGCAGGAGTCACACACACCTCCCGTGGCACCTGCGGAGGGCAGCTCAGCCGGCCCCAACAGGCTGCTTTTCAGCAGTTTGCAGCCCCCAGCCTGTGCCTTGACCTGCGGGTCCCCCTTGCAGCCAAGGGAGGGTCTCTCTCCCCCACCCCCATGGATTCCCCCTCTCTGTGTCCTTCTGCCCTTCTCCTGAACTCTTCCCCCCCCCTTTGAGTCCCCAGCCTCCTCGCAGCTCTTGCCATGCACGTCTCCTTCGCAGCAACCAAGGCTGCAAAGCCCCCCCCCCCCAAATCCCCGGTGGGGGTCCCAAGCCAGAACTGCAGCTCGGGGTGCATCGATTTAAACCCACCCCCACAATCCCACCCTGACAAATCGGAGGAGAGCCGATCTGAACTCTGCTGTGATGATGACGGAGGGGGGTGGGTGAGTGGAAAAAAAGAAGGTTTCGTCCCATTGATTGCGGTCTGGCGGGAAGCCAGGCCTCGGCGTTGACCGACGGTTGAACTACAGCGTGAAGGCGTGTGTAATGCTACTCGGGGTTTTGTACGGCCGCCAAGGAGTACATATCCAGAGGGCAAAAGTTTAGAGCGAGCCGAGGCTCTCCGAATTAACCCCTCTCGCGCAGCACGTAACAGATCCCTGGATCTGGCTGGATCTCGACGTTCCCCAAAAAATGGAAACCTGCAATTATTCTTTTATTTCCATTTCTCAGCCGCAAAGAGCCAGCTTCGGGAGAAACAATGGGGGACATTGGTGTCTGGTGCACACACACAACACACACACACACACACACATACACACACACACACACACACACACGTGTTCCTCTTTCTCACAGGGCCCCCTGGCAGTGGGGCATGGGATGGACGATCCTTTCACAGGTAGCTCTCAACTTGCGACAGTCCGTGGAGTGACCGGTCCAACTTTTACAACCGGCCCTGGGCAAAGCGACTGAGAACCAGTTTTTCCACGCTTAACGACCGTCGCAGCCTCCAAAATTCAGAGGCTTGGCAACCAGCTCGTATTTATGACGATTGCAGTTTGTCCTGGGGGAGGGGAGGGGGTGTCATGCCACCCCCTTTTGGCCGCGTCGATCGGGAAGCCAGATCCCCCCCGAACGACCCAATTCACTCGCTGATCCCGCTGCGGCGGTTCGCTTAACAACGGTGGCCAGGGAATGTCGTAAAAACGGGGCGGAAACGTCCCCTTTAACTAAAATTTCCCTCACTCAGCCGCAGACAATTTGGGGCTCGGTTGGCGGTCGTAACTCGAGGATTAGCCTCTAAACTGGGCATTCACCCTGCGCTTAATTCAGTCTGTTGGAACAAGATTGTGACAGTCTGTTCAATCTGTTTCTTGTTTTGTTTCTGGTTTTAAAAAGAAAAAACGAGGACGCCGAGTGAAAAATGTAGCTGCACAGGTTGCGTCGCATCCAGTTAGACATGCCCTGTGGTAGATTTGGTGGGTTGTTTTCGGGGCCCCTCCAAAATTCCTTCCGAATAGTCCATTTTCCCTGGTTGAGCCTGCAACAGAAGCGTTCAGGTTTCTCTCCAGAAAGACTTGGTTCCCCTCTGGCCAAGTCAAGAAATATAATCCCCTTTTCTCCGTCTAATTTTTGCACGTCGTTTTTTCCCCCCTCTGTTTTGCTACTGCGAAAGACCTGGTAATCCTGTTTTTTTAAATTAAAAACAAACACTATATATTGTGCCGGAAATGCCTCTGCTTCTGGGTTATTTTGAATTTGCTATATCCTCCGTCAAACAAACAAAAAAAGGGATTAAATCCAAAATGTTTGGGAGAGCATAAATCGTCAGAAATAATCCCCATCTTGACAGAATATTAAAAGTTGGAAAGTTTTGAGAAAAGAAGAGGAGGGGGAAAAATTTAAAAACAACGCAAGCTTATTATATAAACAAATCAGGTGGGGAAAATTGGACCAGGCTGCCGACTTTCAACTCCAAGAATTTGTCATACGATATCACAATGACATATATTTCCTCTATAATTCCTAGTCCTGGATCTCAGACGCCACGCAATGCTTTAGAAACCATAAATGCAGGTCCTCCTTGGCTTACGACCACAACTGGAGCCCAACGTTTACGTTGCTAAGTGAAACGTTGGTTAAGGGAGTTTCGCCCCAATTATTACATTTTATTTATTTATTTTTTCATATTATTTGCGCTTACCCTTTACTACCTGTAATGTACGATACTCAGGTATCGCACCACTCACGCATTGATATGTATAAATAATATAAAATAAAATAAAAACTTGGGTAAAATAAAAAGGGAGTTTCGCTCCCTTTTAACGGCCTCTCTCGCCACCGTTGTTAAGCGAATCGTTGCAGTCGTTGAGTTCGTCCCACAGTCGTTGAGCGAATCCGGGTTTCCCCGTTGACTTTGCTTCTTGAGAAGCGGTCCGCATAACCCCGGGACGCTGCAGCCGTCATAAGTATGAACCAGTTGCAAAGCGTCTGAATTTTGATCACGTGGCCCCTGAAGGCGCGGCGATGGTCATAAGTGTGGAAAAAACAGGTCCTCAGTCCTTGCCATTGTAACTTTGAACGGTCACTAAACGAACAATTGCAAGTCGAGGATTTAACCTAACATATATATCTAAGAGCTGGGGTTGAACGCAATTCAGACGCTTGACGATCGGCTCGCCTTTATGACAGTCGCAGTGTGTGCGTGTGTGTGTGTGTGTGTGTGAGAGACGTGATCCCCTTTTGCAAACTCACCAGGGAAGCTGGATTTCACTTAACGACCGTGTGAGTAAATGAACCAGCTGCAAGAACCGTCGTAACATGGGGGCCGAAGGAATTTCTCACTCAGCCACATAAATGTTCGGGGCTCGGTTTGTCGTCGTGAGTCGAGGACTACCCACAGAAAGGGAAGCTTCTTAAGATTTAAAAAAGAGAGAGAGAGAGAGAGAGAGAGAGACGGATTCGATGATCCGCTGTGTAATTTAAAACCTGAAAGGAGAAGGATACACGGCGTCCAAGCACCAACCCTGCCAAAGAATTTGCGCTTAAGCAATTGTGAAGAAGGAGGAAGGGTGGGGGGGCGAGTCCCTTTGCGAAGCTCTGTTGTGTTACTGATGCTTCTCAGTTACACAACCGCCTCCTTGGCCTCCGTTGGGCTTGCAAAATACACCTGCGGCTCCCGAGCCAACGTAACCTTGCTCCAAGCTGTATACAAAAAAAAAAGGGATAACTTTCCTGCCTTTTGGCAAAGCGTTTTGAGAGACTGCCACGACGCTCGAAATACAGAGAGTCCTTGGCTTGCGACATTTCGCTTAGCGACTGTTTGACGTTGCCACACAAAAAAAAGGGGTGACTTGGGGAGCCAGACTGACGTGGCCTGAAAGCAGAAGGCTGGGCTGTCTTGTGCTTTCTCGCTGGCCTTATCCCGGGTTCAGGTTCTGCCTGCTTCCTTCCCTCCCTCCTTCCCTCCCTGAGTTGTGATGGATCCTGTTCCTTGGCTTGGGAACTGTGATTTCCACCCCTGGAAGGAAGCGAACACTTTGCACTGGGAGAATTGGATGCTACTCTGGGTGAACTGGGAAGGGGGGGGAGTTACCGGGGGTGGGTGGGTGGGTGGGTGGCCAGCCAAGCGGGTAGGTAGGGTGCCAGAGGACAAGCCGTGCCAGAGGACAGAACAAAACAGACCAAAGAGCCGTCTCCTAGTCAGAGGCCGGCCCTTTGCATCTCTCTGCAAAGAGCACTTAGCACTTCAGACTTACATACCGCTTCTTCGCAGTGTTTTTACGGCCCTCTCTTAAGCGGTTTACAGGGTCAGCCTCTTGCCCCCACCCCCCAAAACAATCTGGGTCCTCGTTTGACCCACTTCGGAAGGCTGAGTCAACCTGGAGCCAGTGAGGATGGAACTGTGAGCAGGGAGTTAGCCTGCAATGCTGGATTCTGATCACTGTGCCCCATGGATGGATGGATCATAGGATAGATAGATAGATAGATAGATAGATAGATAGATAGATAGATAGATAGATAGATAGATAGATAGATAGATAGATAGATAGATAGATAGATAGATAGATAGATAGATTAGATAGAGATATAGATAGATAGATAGATAGATAGATAGATAGATAGATAGATAGATAGATAGATAGATAGATAGATAGATAGATAGATAGATAGATAGATAGATAGATAGATAGATAGATAGATAAGATAGATAAGATAGATAGATAGATAGATAGATTAGATAGAGATATAGATAGATAGATAGATAGATAGATAGATAGATAGATAGATAGATAGATAGATAGATAGATAGATATAAATCATAGATGAGAGAGAGAGAGATGATGATAGATTGAGAGAGAGAGAGAAATAATAGATCATAGAATTAGATAGATGATAGAGATAGATAGATAGATAGATAGATAGATAGATAGATAGATAGATAGATAGATAGAAAGATAGATAGATAGATAGATAGATAGATTAGATAGATAGATAGATAGATAGATAGATAGATAGATAGATAGATAGATAGATAGATAGATAGATAGAGATAGATAGATAGATAGATAGATAGATAGATAGATAGATAGATAGATAGATAGATAGATAGATAGATAGATAGATAGATAGATATAAATCATAGATGAGAGAGAGAGATGATGATAGATTGAGAGAGAGAGAGAAATAATAGATCATAGAATTAGATAGATGATAGAGATAGATAGATAGATAGATAGATAGATAGATAGATAGATAGATAGATAGATAGATAGATAGATAGATAGATAGATAGATAGATAGATGATAGAATTAGATAGATCGATCGATCGATCGATCGATAGATAGATAGATAGATAGATAGATAGATAGATAGATAGATAGATAGATAGATAGATAGGATGGAGAGGGAGGGAGGGATACCTGGATACCTAAATAGATGAAAGAGAGAGAGAGAAAATGGGGGATGCCGCAAACGGTCATCAGTGCAAAAAACGGTGCTTTTTCCAGTGCCGTTCTAAGTTCAAACGGTCACTAAACGAACTGTTGTAAGTCAAGCCCTCTATCTGTCGTTGGACTCACGGGTGCTGGCCTTGGACACCTTGACCCAACGGCCGGTTCCGTCTCTCCTTTCCTGCCCGGAATGACCCCGTTCTTCCTCTCGTCTGATTGACAGGACCCAGGCGGAGCGGATACGGAGGCCGCGGTGTTGCCGGGGTCCCCAAGGGCTGCTGCCACGCTACTCGGGGAGCCAGGCGGAAGGGCAGGAGATACTCTTCAAGCTGACGGATAACCTCCAGGAGGAGTTGTAAGTACCGGCGGCGGGGAGGGAGTCCTCGGCTTAACGACCGTGGTGTCCCCCGGCGGTCGCATGGTCCAAACCCACCCAGCCCCCCTTGGAGTCGTGCGATCGCCACTGTGCGAGCTTCCAAGACGCAAAACGAGCGAGGCTTAAAACGAGTTAAACCTTTTTTTTTAAGTAGGTCTGTTTTTAAAATATCTCTATACCGTGTTTCTAAGTGATTCCACATTGTTTTCCCAGCTAGGCTCCCTGTTTCAACTTCTGAAAAACATTGCTGAGTAATTCAATTACTTCCTGATGTGTGTGTGTATCTGTGTGTGTGTGTGTGTGTGTGTGTGTGTATGTGTGTGTGACTTTTGCCGGAGGCGGCCCCGAGTTTTGGAGGCAGTGGGCCATAAATTCTCCGGTCGATGTGGTTGCTTCTTTCTTTCTTTCTTTCTTTCTTTCTTTCCCAACTCCTTATTTCTGGATTTGCAATTAGTGGGATTGGGAAAAGCTGGCAAACGGAGATGTTGTAAGGGTCAGTAAGAGGGTCTGGCAGCCAATCCAGATCGGAAAAATGGACGTCAGCGAGGAGTTGGGAAGAAAGATGTGAGCAAAACATAACCAGGATCCTCTGATCGGCGTTTGAATCACAGAACCCTATGGAGGGATTCCATTGAATCCTGGAAGGGACCCTAGAGGTCTTGTAGTCCAACCCCCTGCTCTAGACTAATTCAGACAAGCGGATGTCCATCCATCCATCCCTCTGCCAAGTATCTTATCTATATATCTCAGAGTCATAGAATCCTCATTAATTGATCAGGGTTTATAGAATAACAGAATTGAAAGGGACCTCGGAGGTCTTCTAGTCCAACCCCCTGCTCAAGCAGGAAGCCCCATATCATTTCAAACAATCTCTTCTTCAAAACCTCCAGTATTGGAGCACCCACAACTTCTGGAGGCAACCCGTTCCACTCATTAATTGTTCAGGGGTTATAGAATGACAGAATTGGAAGGGACCTCGGAGGTCTTCTAGTCCAACCCCCTGCTCAGTCAGGAAGCCCTGTGCAATTAAGGAAGCTTTCCCTTAATTCCAGGTTTCTCCTCTCCTTGATTAACTTCCATCCGTTGCTCCTTCTCCTGCCTTCAGGTGCTTCGGAAAATGGGTTGGAACCCCCCCCCCTCTCTTCTTTGGGGCAGCCCCCCAAATACTGGATTCCTACTCTTATATCCCCCCCCCTTTTGTCCTGCTCTGAGCCCCTCTTGTGTTCCGGTGCAAGAGAAGACATGCTATTTTCCTAGAATTTGGGTGCTTTGTGCCAAAGAGATGACCAAAATATGAGCTAAATATTCCAGCTAAGTATGAGCCAACAGTGTGCGGCAGCAGCCAAAAAAAGCCAATGCAATCCTAAATTGCATTAGCAGAGGGATACAAATCAAGATCAAGTGAGGTACTAATACCACTCTATAAAGCCTTAGTAAGACCAGACCTAGAATCATGCGTCCAGTTTTGGTCACTGCACTATAAAAAAAGACGTTGAGACTCTAGAAAGAGTGCAGAGAAGAACAACCAGGATGATTAGGGGACTGGAGATTAAACATATGAAAAACGGTTGCAGGAACTGGGCATGGACAGTCTAGTGAAGAGAAGGACCAGGGGAGACAGGATAGCAATTTTCCAATATTTGAGGGGCTGCCACAGAGAGGAAGGGGGTCAAGCTATTTTCCAAAGCACCCAAAGGCCAAACAAGGAACAATGGATGGAAACTGAACAAGGAGAGATTCAACCTGGAAATAAGGAGAAATTTTTTGACAGTGAGAACAATCAAGTAATGGAACAGAAGTTTCCTTCAGAAGTTGTGGGAGCTTCATCACTGGAGGCTTCCAAGAAGAGATTGGACTGCCATCTGTCAGAAATGGTGTAGGGTCTCCTGCTTGGGCAGGGGGGGGGGGTTGGACTAGATGACCTACAAGGTCCCTTCCGACTCTGTTAATCTAATCATGCCTGAAAATGAACCCTCCTACCTTCTCTCCTTCCTTTCCAGCTTCATCGCGGTGGAGAACGTGGACGGCTACGGCGTGATCATCTCCTCCAAAGCGGTCTATTTCCTCAAGAGCGGGGACGCCTTGGACCGAGAGGCCATCTTCCTGGAGGTCAAATACGACGACCTCTACCACTGCCTTATCTCCAGGGACCACGGACAGGTCTACGTCCAGTTGACCAAGAAAGCCGTCAATTCGGCCAGCGGCGTCGCCATGCCCGGCCCGTCGCATCAGAAGCCCATGGTGAGCGGTGTCTCTCGGAGAACTGGCTTTATCGGCATGGGGAGGGCAGGGGGTGTGTTGGCTCCGATTGAAATTATTTGACACTGGGAGATTTTGGAAACCCTTATTACAAGGTAATCCTCGACTTGCGACCGACGGTCATTGAGCTGAAAATTTCCCTTGCTAAGCGAGACAAATTACTTTTAGGGTTCGGCATTTTGAGTTGGCTTCGGTACTGAGCACAGGCCATTATGAAACCGATTATTTTAGGATTTAATCTGGGGCCTTATCAAACCAAGAACAGGGTTATAACAGTCCTCGGCTTACGACCGCCGTTTGAAGCCTCAACGTTTCTGTCACATGACAGAAGTTGTAGTGTGAGGACACTTTACGACCGCAATTGAGCCTCAAAATTTTCCGTTGCTCGGCGAGACGGGTTGCTAAGTGAGCTCGGCCCCGTTTTACGACCTTTTTCGCCGCCATCGTTAAGTGAATCGCTGCAGCGGTTAAGTTAGCAACCCGGTCGTTAAAACGAATCTGCCTTCCCCATCGGTCTCAAAAGGAGGACAACGCGACCGTCATAAATACGAATCCGTTGCTGAGCGTCCGAATTCTGATCCTGTGACCATGGGGAGGCCACGACCGTCGTAAGGGTGAAACACGGTCCAAAGTCCCTTGTAGGTCCATTGTAACTTCGAACCGCCCCTAGACGAACAATTATAAGTCGTATATTCGCTTAGAGACGGCTGTAAAGGCCTGTGAAACAAGTGGTATATAAGTCTCTAAGTCTAAATTCAGCACACCGCAGGCTGTCCTCGTATTAACGACTGGATTTCCATTGCTAGGTTGTTATCGTCGTAAGTCAAGTCTAGTGACTTACTAGTCAAGTCTTCTAGTCCAGCCCCCTGTTCAGGCAGGAGACCCTAGACCATTTAAATCAATCAAAATAGAGCCGGAAGGGACCTCGGAGGTCTTCTAGTCCAACCCCCTGCTCATTAAGCATCCGTGGTCATTTCATTTTCTCCCGCAGGTCCACGTCTCAGCCGAGGACGTGGCCGTCCGTCTCTGTCAAGAAATCAACTATGCAAAGAGCCTTTTCTACGAGCAGCAGCTGATGCTGAGGTCCGGCGAGCACCACGAACAGTTAGAACTGGACTCCTGACCCGGAGAAAATGTGGGCGCCCCACACACCCCCACGCCCCGCCACCACACCCTCAGCTCAGCCGGAGAATCGGGGGCCCTAAGAAAGTTTCAGATGAAGCACAGAACTCAAAAACTCTGCAGAACAAAAAAAAAAAACCACGATCAGCCGAGACCCCTAGGAGAAAAAAAAACCTGGTATTTTCTTAACCATTTGTGTGTATATATATAGAGAGAGAGAGTATACATACATACATACATGTGTGTGTGTGTGTATAGAGATATATATTTGTGTGTGTATGATGTGTAGACGTGTGCATCTATCTGCACACTTTATCACACACGTCGGCGAGGTTGTGCAGAAGTCTTTTTTTTTCCCGTGTAAAGAAATGAGAGGAAAAGTTATATTGCACTGATTTTTGAGCAATTTGGGTGGGGGGAGAAAAGGCACTTTTATTTTTATTTCTCCTTCCTTTTGCTGGAAGCTGAAAAGAGATAAGGCCGGGTCTCTCGAGAACAGGACCCTCAGCCTCCATCCTCGGTCAGAATCGCGGGTCGGGGGGGGGGGTCTCTATTTTGGCATCTCAGGGCCAAAGAGGGGTGGGGGGGCACTGAGAGAGGGTTCCTCCCTCAATCCTTCCTTTCCGGCATCCAAGACCGGGGCAAAGGGGGGGGGGGAGTTTTAAGGAGACCGAACGAGAATGTCGGTTTATAAAATGTAATATTTGCAAATCTGATCCTGAGGATTGATTAAAAAAAAACAACACAAAACACACACACACCCCACGTATTTTCTTGCAATCTTGGGGGTTATTTCCACAGTAGGAGGCCACGGGCCGTTTTTGACTTTGACCTAACATGGCCGGGGGGTGGGGGAGGTAGGGGGAAGGTAGGAAAGAATGCAGAATTTTCTACAATCTCAGCATCTTCGGGAAAAGGGGGGGAGGAGAAAAAAAAACACACACACACACACACACACAAATAGCAACTGGTCCAGACAATCTGCAACGTCACAGCTGGAGCGCTTCCTTTTAAGGTAGGTGGGTGTGTTTCTCGAACAGACGGTCTCCAGGTAAGCTGGAGGGGAAGGCTGGGTTTTTGAAGAGTGGTGCAGGATAAAATGAGGAGAAGGGACTAGATTACATTACATTAACAGAGGGACCTTGCAGGTCATCTAGTCCAACCCCCTGCTCAAGCAGGAGACCCTTACATCTGCATCTACCTAGGATCAAACTCACAACCTCCTGATTGTGAGGCAAGAGCTCTACCTCTAGGCCATAGCTAGAGGGAGGCCTGGACTTACAACTTGTTTTCCAAAGCACCAGAAGGCAGGAGAAGAGGCAACGGATGGAAACTAAACAAGGAGAGAAGCAGCCTGGAATTTAAGGAGAAATTCCCTGACAGTGAGGACAATGAACCAGTGGAACGGCTTGCCACCAGAAGTTGTGAAGGATCCATCATTGGGAGGCACCAGACAGCCACCTGTCTGAAATGGTCTAGGTAGGGTTTCCTGCTTGAGCAAGGGGTTGGACTAGAAGACCTCCAAGACCCCTTCTAGCTCTATTCTGATTGATTGATTGATTGAAATGGTCTAGGGTCTCCTGTTTGAGCAGGGGGTTGGACTAGAAGACCTCCAAGGCCCCTTCCAGCTCTATTCTGATTGATTGATTGATTGATTGATTGATTGATTGATTGATTGATTGATTGATTGAAATGGTCTAGGGTCTCCTGTTTGAGCAGCGGGTTGGACTAGACGACTTCCAAGGCCCCTTCCAGCTCTATTCTGATTGATTGATTGATTGATTGAAATGGCTCCAGGTTTTCCTGCTTGTGCAGTTGGTCGGACTAGAAGACCTCCAACGTCCCTTCCAGCTCTGTTCCGATCGATTGATTCAGGCTGAGCAGAAATGCCCGGCCGCGGCCTGCGAGCTGGTTTGCCCCCCCCCCCGTGCCCAAAAGAAGACCAGACCTTCAATTTCCCTCTCCCCCCCCTCTGCTAATGCTGCTGCCCCTCCACGGTGGCACTGCGCAAGTCTCCACCACCAGCATCGCAAAGCAGAAAACAGGACGTCTCGCGCCTGGGATTTAACATACCTGCAAAGGAATTCATTTGGAGAGCCAAAAAAGTAGTGATGAGGGAGGGAGGGGTTGAAAAAAATTCCACTTTGGATAAGAGAAGGCCACAAGCCAACGTCCAAACTCCCTGTATTTCTGTAAAATACGACTCCACCAAGAATGTTTTGCTGAGAGCTCCGTGTTGACATTGGCATCCCCACCTCATTACTAAGTGAATAAACAGAGAGTAACCGAGGCTCCTCGCTTAAAATACCTTCCTTTTTCCCCCACTATTTTTTTTAATCCCTTCCCCAAAGTACAAAAATTCCAGCTAGTTTTAACGGACAGGGAATTAAACTACGAGCCAGCCGTGTGCGGCAGCTGCCAAAAAAGCTAATGCCATCCTAGGCTGCATTCCCAGAGGGATAGACTCCAGATCAGGTGAGTTATTAATAAGAGTTTTATAATACCTTGGTAAGACCCCCACTTGGATTATTAGGGCATCTAGTTTTGGTCACCATATTATTAAAAAAGAGGTTGAGACTCTAGAAAGAGTGCAGAGGAGAGCAGCAAAGATGATTAAAGGCCTGGAGGATAAAACCTTAGGAAGAACGGTTGCAGGAATTGGGGGTGTCTAGTTTGATGAAACGAAGGACTACGGGTGACATGATAGCAGACTTCCAATATTTGAGGGGCTGCCCCAAAGAAGAGGGGAGTCAGCCTGTTCTCCAAAGGACCAGAAACAACGGATGGAAACTCATCAAGGAGAGAAGCAACCTGGAAGTAAGGAGAAACTTCCTAACAGTGAGGATAATTAACCTGTGGAACAGCTTGCCACCAGAAGTTGTGGGTGCTCCAACACTGGAGGTTTTCAAGAAGAGATTGGACAACCATTTGTCTGAAATGGTCTAGGGCTTCCTGCCTGAGCAAGGGGTTGGACTAGAAGACCTCCAAGGTCCCTTTCAGTTCTATTCTGATTGATTGATTGATTGATTTGGCTCCCAAATTCTTGGGGGGGGGGTTTAAAAGTACTACTGTGCAAAGGGAAAGAAAGCCATTGACAGAACAAATACAACTTCTGGTGGCAAGTTGTTCCACAGGTTAATTGTCCTCACTGTCAGGAAATTTCTCCTTAGTTCCAGGTTGCTTCTCTCCTTGATGAGTTTCCATCCGTTGCTTCAGGTGCTTTGAGAATAAATTGACACCCCCTCTTCTCTGTGGCAGCCACCCCAAATATTGGAAGACTGCTATCATGCCCCCCTTCTTTTCATTAACCTAGACATCCCCAATTCCTGCAACCCTCCTTCGTATGTTTAAACCTCCAGTCCCCTAATCCTCTTTTGTTGCTCTTCTCTGCACTTTTCCCAAAGTCACAACATCATTTTCATTTCGTAGGGGCCAAAAATGTATATGTAAATGTATATATATTTTAATGTTTATATTGTGTTTTTACTTGGCTGTTCACCGCCCTGAGTCCCCTGGAGAAGGGCGGTATATAAATTTAATTAAACTAAACTAAACTAATTCAACTAAAACTGGACGCAGCATTCCAGGTATGGCCTCACCTGTGAAGTATAGAGCCTTACTGTCACTTTTTGGGATATTGAAACTATCCTTCAATGCCTCTAGGACTGCATTGCCCCCTACCCACCCAAAAAAAAAACCCCCAGCACCGTTTCTGCATGACGTGTGAACATTTGCTAAGCAGGGGAAAATCTGACCTTTCCCCACCAAGCCATCACTCCCCCGCCCCCACCAGCCCCCCAACCCATGCCCCTCCCACACTCCTGCAGGACATGCCCCAGGTTCCAAGCTGCTGGCCCTGGCAAACGCCAGCCAGCCTGGAGCAAGCGATGCCACCCGGTCCTTCCCCTGACCCATTACTCTCTTTGATT
Source organism: Diadophis punctatus similis (assembly GCA_023053685.1). Lineage (NCBI taxonomy): Eukaryota > Metazoa > Chordata > Lepidosauria > Squamata > Dipsadidae > Diadophis > Diadophis punctatus. The sequence continues at coordinate 23,168,692 of JALIGW010000011.1, forward strand.
GACACTTTAATGAGGGGACGAGGGGTCTCCCCCCTGCGGGGGGGGGGAGGCTAGTTCATGCCCCGTTTGTCTCACCGTCTCGGTTAGCCAAAAATAGCCAGGCCGGGCTGCGTTTCACCCGCCCCGGGGACCCTCCTCCGTGATGGATGGAGTGGCAGAGGGGACTTGGCAGCGAAAGTGTGGAGTAAGAATTTCTCCCTGTCAGCACAAGACAATGGATTTGCTAACCCTGGGTTTTCCCTGCCCCCCCCCCTCCGTTTGGGAGTCCCCTGCCTTTCTTTTCTTTTTTTCTTTCTTTCTGTCTCTCTGTCCTTCCTTCCTTCCTTCCTTCCTTCCTTCCTTCATTTATTGGTCGCATTTGTATGCCGCCCACTCCACAGAGACTCTGGACTTCCTTCCTATCTGTTTTCTTTCTTTCTGTTTGTCTTTCTTTTTTCTTTCCTGTCTTTTTCTTCCTTTCTTCGTCTTTCAGTCTTCTTCTTTTCTTTTTTCTTTTTCTGTTTTATTTTCTTTCTGTCTTTCTCTCTCTCTCTCTCTCGCCTTCCTTCCTTCCTGTATCTGTCTGTCCTTTTTCTTTGTCTTTTTTCTTTCCTGTGTTTTTCTTTCTTTCTTTTTCTTTTTTTCAGTCTTTTTTCTTTTTGTCTGTTTTTTCTTTATTTCTGTCTTTTTACTTTTTCTCTTTTGTTTTCTTTCTGTCTTTCTCACTCACCTTCCTTTCTTCCCTCCCTCCTTCCTTCCTCCCTCCCTCACACATACACACAGATACATTTTCCTTCCTTCCTTCCTTCCTTCCTTCCTTCCTTCCTTCCTTCCTTCCTTCCTTCCTTCCTTCCTTCCTTCCTTCCTTCCTTCCTTCCTTCCTTCCTTCCCTCTTTCTTTCCCACCAGGCAGGAAAGAGAGCTACCGAGCTAGGAATTAAAAAAAAAGAAAAATGGAAAATCATGCTGAGATCCTCTCTTGGAAAGACAGGTAAGGAAGGAGGAAAATTTCCCTTTTTCTGATGTGTTGGGGAGGTGTTAGCAGGGGTTTCCCCCCCCCCTGCTGATTAATGACCGCAATGATGTTCTTTTGATTTCCCCTTTTCTCTTGGAAACTCCCTATGAAAAATTTGGAGTATGCCCTTGGAATACTGAGTCCGGTTTTGGTCACCACGATATTAAAAAAAAAGACTCTAGAAAGAGTGCAGAGAAGAGCAACAAAGATGATGAGGAGCCAAGAGGCGGAAACATACGACGAACGGTTGCGGGAATTGGATACGTAGAGTTTAATGAAAAGAAGGACCAGGTCCCCTCCAACTCTCTTATCCTGTCATTCTATATGAAACTGTCTCCTGCTCGAACAGGGGGTCAGACTAGAAGACCTCCGAGGTCCCTTCCAGCTCTCTTAATCCTATTCTCCCCTGGGGGGGGGTTGCATTCTGCATCTCCGCGGTCGGCCTCTCCCCCTTCCTCCCTCCTATTTGCACTCCAAGTCAAAAGGGTGAGCAGACAATCCAGGCAGGGCTTGGCCCCCACCCCACCCCTCATCCCACGTGACCCACAGCCTGGAGTTCAGAGCAGGGTTAGCCAAACAGCCCATAAATTCAGCCCGAGGGAACAACAGCCGGCCCGGCCAAGGATGGGGGGGGGGGAGGATGAACTTTTCACCCGGGCGGGATAACCTGTTCCTCCACCAGGGCCCGAGAGACAGGTGGGCAGACCCCTGGCGAGGCTCCGTCTCAACGGGGAGGGACCCTGAAGCAGGAAGACAAGCTCCAATAAGTTTGGTCCGGGCGGGGATTATGGTCTCGGGCATGCCTTCCCACGGCTCTACTTTCCCAATCAGCAGCGATTCCGTTAATTGAACGAATTTCTCACTCAGCAACATACATTTGGGGCTCAATTGGGGGTCGTAAACCGAGGACCACCTGTATGTAACTTGGACCATTTGTAGGCACACGTACACACACACACACACACGCCGATTTGCTCTTCACCACGAACCACCAAGCCAAAAAGCCAAGAGACTCTTAGAAAGATTTCCTGGATTTATGGATAATTCCCTGCAGAATTACAGACTCCTAGGGCTGGGAGGGACCTTGGAGATCCTCTAGTCTGACCCCCGCCCCAGGCATGAGACAGCCTGGTTCTCCTCCTGTGGCTTCGGCCCCACCAGCTGCTCCAGTCAGGCCCAAATGGCTGAGAAGGTCTCCGTCGGGGGTCAAGCGTCCATCTCAACCATTGCAGAGGAAGGATGTGGATCTACGCGTCTTGTAAACGTAGGTTGGGTCTCTCCGGCGGCAGAGAAGTCATCCAGAAACCATGTGACGCGTGGTTCGGTCCACGTCCACGGAACGTTCATCGCTCTTCAATGAGACCACGGTGGGTTGGAGGCAGCTTGGCTGGAAGATCCCAATAAATGGGAACTCTTTGAAGAGCCTCTAAATTAAAACAGCCGAAGGTCTCCTTGTGAAGATGGACCAGCAGAGGACAACCCAAACTCCCTTCTCTTTCAAAAGAAGGACCTTGAGGGCCATTTTCCGCCTGGAAATGTGGTGTGGTGTGTGGAAGCCAAAATGGACCTCCTCGGTCAATCCGGGAAGACTCCAAAAAAGGAGGTGATGGAACCCCTCTGAGATGCCTCCAGCTGAGGAACATCTCAAAACTGCTCACAAGTTAAAATAACGGGGCCTCGGAGCCCTAAAAACTCCACCCTGGTTCGTTGGGCCTTCCGTGGTAGACGGACTGGCCCGTCCTTTGGAGGCTTCGCCACAACTCAGGAGAACAGGTGCCCAGCCCTGGAAGGAGGAGACCGAGGTTTTTGACGGTCAGCCGTGTTTTAGGTCCGTCCTTTGAAAGTATTCATACACTGGTAGCTCCCGGCGAACCGGTGGATTTCGTCCAGCGCCGTTTGCGGGAAGAGGCTGCCAGGAAAGAAACGAGAGATGGGTTGGGTTGGGTTGACATCTTACCTCTTCCCCTGGGAGTTGGGCGGCCTATAAATCCGTTTAAATAAATAAAATCTTAGAACGGACGTAAAACTTTAGAAACAGGAGGCTTCTTAACGATCGGTAGCGATGGACCACAGAGGTTCTCCAAGATGGTTCTCAAAAGGCAACTAGGCGTTCTTGGGCGCTTCTCCTTCCAGAAGCTTCTTCAGCTCTCAGAAGTTCTTCAGAAGCTCCTCGGAAGAGAAGCGAAACGTTTTCAAGGGGGGGGAACCAAGAAAGGCCTTTTTTGTGGGGGGAATAAAGCACCTTTGGGACAACTATGACCTCGGATGGTGAAGAATCTCCATAGGACAACCAGGTGGAAAATCCAAAAGTCTTGAGTCTTGGGAAGGGCTGGATGAGCTCTGAAGGGCCCCCTGCTTGGGCTACAATGGTTCTCCAGAAGCTACTGTTGGGAAGCAGCAATTGGTTGAGTAAAGTTAGGGGGGGCTTCGCTTCTGGCCCACTCCTCCTTTAGATGCGGAGCGGGACTTTTGGCAGCTTTAAGAGGCGGCAAGGAATGGGGGGGTGGTAGGTCTTCTGTGGCAGGCGGCCAGCGGCTTTCCAGAACTTGGCTGCCTTCCCTCTTTCGGTAGCAAGGGGAGTGGGCTTCTCAGCCCGCCCACCCCCCTTTTCCTGGAAGACCCCCAGGCAGATGTGCAGAAGCGAACCCCACCCAGAAATGCAAGCATGTTAGGACTGGGAGGGAAGGGCAGTTTCCACCGTCTGTTTGGTGCAGGGATCCCGCAATGAAGTCGGTCTGAGAAGGGGGGGGGTCTTGTAGGGAGGGGGTGCAAAAAAGTCATGAGGGAGGTTGCCCCCACCCCCAACCCACAATGGAAGCCTCAGCTCTTCTTTTGACCCGCCGTCTCAACGTTGCGACCATTGTCTTGGGTTTTTTGAGAGCCTCAATGCCTGGTAGGCTCTTAATGTAGGATAGGATGAGGGAGGGGGGAGGGAGGAAAGAAGGAAGGGTGAAAGGGAGGGAGGGAGGAAAAAAAGAAAGGAAGGAAAAGGAGAAAGGAAGGTAAAAGGAAGGAAGGAGAAAGGTGAAAGAGGGAGGGAGGAAAAAGGGAGAAAGGAAGGAAAGTGAAAGAAGGAGGAAGGAAGGAAAAAGGAATGAAGGGGGAGGGAGGGAGGAGAAAGGAAAGAAGGAAGGTTGAAAGCAGGGAGGAGGGAGGGAGGAAGGAAGGTGAAAGAAGGAAGGAAGGAAAGGGGAAAAAAGGAAATGGAGAAAGGAAAGGAGGAGAAAGGTGAAAGAGGGGGGAGGAAAGAAGGAAGGAAAAAGGGAGAAAGGAAAGAAAAGGAAAGAAGGAAGGAAAGGGGAAAAAGGAAAGGAGGAGGAAGGTGAAAGGGTGGGAGGAAAGAAGGAAGCAAAAGGAGAAAAGAAAGAAAAAGAAGGAAAGTGAAAGAAGGAGGAAAGAAGGGAGAGGGAGGGAGGGAGGGAGGAGAAAGCAGAAAAGGAGAAGGAAGGTGGAAGGAAAGGAAGAGAAAAAGAAAGAAGGAAAGCTTCCTTCAAAGGGTCTGCAACGCCGGTGGGTTTATCCCCCCCTCCTCCTACTCCCACTCCCCGCTTGTTGGTTGACGGTGAGGGGCTTCCAGGTTCAACTTCCCAGAAGAAGCCTTTACGACCCAAGTACCTTTTGAAGAAAATGAGGCTGTGCATAGTCCATGGGAGCAGGAGGAAAGCTTGGTTCTGCTGAACGGCCTCCACCGTCCTCCGGGCCACCGTCTCCGGCTTGAGGGGAGGAAAAAGATTGGGAAACCTGGAGGAGAAACCAAAGCCACTTCAAAAAGGATACCCCCCTGTGCCTCACGTCCAGCACCCTGCTACAGGTAGTTCACTTAGCGACCATTCAAAGTTACAACGGTGCTGAGGTCACACGGCCGGCAGTTGTAGCGTCCCCATCATTCAGGTGGATTTCCATTCTCCGGCTTGACCGCCGACTCGCATTTATGACGGTGCCAGTGGTCGTGCGATGCCCCCTTTGGCGACCTTCTGACCAGCACAGTCAAGGGGGAATCCGGATTCACTTAACGGCCGTCTGACTCATTGAACAACTGCAAGGATTCACTTCACGAGGCAAAACGCACAGATTTTTTTCCACTTTAGCCACCTCAATTTTGGGTTCCATTGTGGTCGTAAGGTTGAGGAGGGCCTGTATTTCGATTCGTGTTCCCACGGCATGTTAAACCTGTTTTCGGAAGCTGGGCCAAGCCCGTGGGAAAGCCGGGTTCACTTAACGACCGCGGGACTCGTTTCACAACTGCAGCGATTCACTTCACAAACGTGGCCAGAAGGGGTCGTAAAACGGGACGAAACTCGCGTAACCCATTTCTCACTGAGCGAGATAAATTCTGGGCCTCCGTTGCGGTCATACGACGACCTGTATTTTTTTTAACAGTCCGTTTTGTGGACTGTTATCAATCTGGCCATATTTTTGGTCTCCGAGAGTCTCCCATCCCATTCCCTCCTCTCTAAATACGGCAAATCCTTTCCTGAGCTGTCATTACCAGCAGCTTTGGGGGTGCCAACGCCATCGGGGGGGGGACACAGAAAATGCCAGGCAGCCTCTTTGCTGAAGCTTCCATCCGACAAGACCCCCATTCCGGTGCCCGAAAAGTCCTTCAAATTTTGACATTTTTTGTTTCCCAATTGCTCAGAGGGAGGAAGAGGAGACTTAATTCATCGTTTCTCAACTTCGGCCACGTTATAAGACGCTTGGACTTCGACTCCCAGAATTCCCCAGCGGGCAAAGCAAAGCTGGGTGGGGGATTCTGGGAATTGATCGTAATTTAACCAGAGTTGAAAAAAAATGTGGGTTTTTTTAAGCGATGGTCCAAATTCAACCAGCACCCACCTGATCCGTATTCCTTGAAACATTTCCGTGTTGGTGTGGAAGGGCAAGACCGTGGTGGCGTTGACCCCCGGACAGTCCAGCAGACCCAGGGTCAAACTCTCCATGAAGGCGAAGGAAGAAGCTTTGGACGTACAGTAGTCCACGGCCCCAGGAATGGCCGACAAGGCGAGGATGGAATTGAGACAAACGATGTGTCCTCTCTGCAGCTCCAACATCCGCGGCAGGAAGGCCTTGGTGGTCTGAGGGATCAGGATCAGGATCAGAATAGAGCTGGAAGGGACCTCGGAGGTCTTCTAGTCTGACCCCCTGCTCAAACAGGAAACCCTAACCATTTCAATCAATCAATCAATCAATCAGAACAGAGCTGGAAGGGACCTCGGGGGTCTTCTAGTCTGACCCCCTGCTCAAACAGGAGACTCTAACCATTTCAATCAATCAATCAGAACAGAGCTGGAAGGGACCTCTGAGGTCTTCTAGTCTGACCCCCTGCTCAAACAGGAGACCCTAACCATTTCAATCAATCAATCAATCAGAATAGAGCTGGAAGGGACCTCGGAGGTCTTCTAGTCCAACCCCCTGAATGAATTATGGGTAGTCCTCGACTTAACGACCACAGCTGAGCCCAAAATTGTGGTGGCTAAGCGAGACAGTTGCGAAGCGGGTTTTGCACCACTTCTAGCCCCCTTTCTTGCCACAATTGCTAAGCCCCTGCAGTTGTTACATTGCTCCCACAAGAGACAGTAGTTGTAGGTGAGCTTTGCCTGATTTTATGACCTTCCTTGCCACAGCTATCAGCTGTAAGTCGAGGACTACCTTTAATGGGGAAGACGTTGGGATGGATGAATTTGATGCACCCACCAGCTTTATTTGGGGGAGGGGGCTGCTTCCTCACCCAGGAGAGCTGGGCCCATCCTGCCTGCTCACCCCCCCACCCCGAAGGGAAAACTGAGGTTCATACCCAGAATTGTCCCAGAGTGTTGATGTGTTGGGATTTGAGCAAGGCGTGGTCATCGCTGTCCATGAGGCTCTTGCCATGAACCACGGCTGCGTTGTTCACCAGGATGGTGACATCTCCCACCTGAGATGGGGGAAGAGAAGGAGGTCACATGACATCGGGGAGGGAGGGAAGGAAGGAAGGAAGGAAGAGAAGAAGGGAGGGATAGAGGAAAGGGAGGAAGAGGGGACGGAGGGAGGAAAGGGAGGGAAAGACGAAGGAAGGAAAGGAAGATGTGATGGATGGAAAGGAAGGAAGGAAGTGATGAATGGGAAAGGGAGGGAGGGAGGAAAGAAAGAAAGATGTGATGGATGGGAGAGAAAGGAAAGATGAAGGAAAGAAAGAAAGAAAGATGTGATGGATGGGAAGGAAGGAAGTGATGAATGCAGAGGTGGGTTCCTCCCAGTTCGGACCGATTTGCCCGAACCGGTAGCAAACCACTGGTGATGTCATGATGATGTCACGGAACCGGTTCGGTCGGTGCCAGTCTGTGGGTGCCACCATCTCTTTTCTTTTTTTTTTTGAATTTTTTTGAATTTTTTTTATTTTCATTTTCTTCTGCGCATGCGCAGAAGCAGAGTTTCCAGCACTGTGCATGCGTCGCCATCTTGTTTTTGGCTTTTGGGGGGGGGTTGGATTTTTCGGCACTATGCATGCACGCACAAAGCGCATGCACGCCCATGAGGCATGGCCACGCGGTGCGGAGGAAGCGAACCGGCAGCGAGGTAAGTTAGAACCCACCCCTGGATGAATGGGAAGGGAGGGAGGACGGAAGGAAGGAAGGAACGAAAGAAAAATGTGATGGAAAAGGAGGAAGATCATACAATCAGATGCGATCATATAATGCTCCCTTTAACGACCACACCATTAACAACGAATCTTCCGGCCCCTCTTGTTTGCTGTAACAACTCGAGGGTTGTTGTTACCTGTCGTAATTCCTCTGCCAGCCGGACCTGGAATCCAGTGGCTCATTTGAGGGTTCCGAGAAGGCCCATCTCAGCGGTTCTCCTCCTTTTGGGTCCAGGGCCGCAGACCAACTGACCAACTCACCTTTTCCCGGACGGCCTTGGCTTGCCTGTAAACCTCTTCCCGATTGGCCACGTCGCAGATGAAGTAGTGGCCCTCGGTGCCCATCGCTCGGATCTCCTGCGTGGTTTCCCTCAGGCACTTCTCCGTCCGTCCCCACAGGACAATCTGGAAGACGAGGCGCCCGGGTGTTTTTAAGGACACACAGGACCTGGTCGCCGATGACCCTCACCATGCAGTGATGCCATCAACAACCGTAGAGTCAACGTTGGCCATCTCCAGAAGCTTTCATTCCCCCTCCCACACCTCAAGCACAAAGTCCAGAAGTGGTTTCTGTGGCCGCTCAGGAAATAAGTCGGGCACTGGAAGGTTTTGTGGCTCCCGCTGTTTTCTTTTCTGTGGGAAACGGGTCCAAATGGCTCTTTGAATGTTTAAGGTTGCCGACCCCTGGATTAGAAGATCTCCAAGGTCCCATCCAGCCCTAGGATTCTATGATTCTGAGAGAAATAATGTACAGGATGGATGGATGGAAGGAAGGAGGAAAGAAGATAGGGGAGGAAAGATGGAGGCAGGGAAGGGAGGAAGGAAGGGAAGAGAAGATAGGGAAGGAGGAAGGGAGGAAGAAAGAGGGAGGGAAGGAAGGGATGATGGATGGAAGGAAGGAGGAAAGAAGATAGGGGAGGAAAGATGGAGGCAGGGAAGGGAGGGAAGGGAGGGAAGAGAAGATAGGGAAGGAGGAAGGGAGGAAGAAAGATGGAGGGAAGGGATGATGGAAGGAAGGAAGGAAGATAGGGAAGGGAAGGGGAAGAAAGATGAAGGGAGGATGGATGGATGGAAGGAAGGAGGAAGGGGGGGAAGAAAGATGGATGGAAGGAAGAACTTGCCTGTAGAAGTTGTGGGTACTCCATCACTGGAGGTCCTCAAGAAGAGACTGGGCAGCCAATTGTCTGGAATGCTACAGGGACTAGAATACCTCCCAATATAATTAAGCAGGCAGCTACAACAAAACCTTCCACTTAATTAGACCTAATTTATGGCCAGACACACTAGCAGCAGCCAAGGTAGCCTTCTCTGCCCAATGCAATTAATTAACAACCAGTTTACTCAAATGTGGTCAATTCAACCCTCTTCAGCGATGCTGACTCTCTTTCCCTGTGCCATCAGCCTTTTAAAAAAAAGAATGGGGGAGGAGGAACCCCAAATATTCCTATTTAGAATACTTTTGGCAATGTTTCAAAGCTGTCATTTAAGGAAGGAAGGAAGGAAGGGTTAGGTCGTTAGGGAAAGGAAAGGAGGAAAGGAAAGGAAAAAATATAGAGGAAGGAAAGAAGAGGAAAGGGAGGGAGGAACGATATGAAAGCAGGAGGGAGGGAGGAAGGAAAGAGATGGAAGAGGGAGGTAGCAAGGAAGGAAGGAAGGAAGGAAGGAAGGAAGGAAGGAAGGAAGGAAGGAAAGAGCCTATGGAAGAGGGAGGTAGCAAGGAAGGAAGGAAGGAAGGAAGGAAAGGAAGGAAGGAAGGAAGGAAGGAAGGAAGGAAGGAAGGAAGGGAGCCTATGGAAGAAGAGAGAAAGATGGCAAAGCAAAATGAGATTTTTTTTAAATGCCGCTTTTCTCCAACCAGGGGTGCTCCAGATGTGCTGCGACAACCATTCCCACGTCTCAAGGCTGGGCAAGGGTTTCCTTCAAAGGCTCAAGGAAGGGAAATGTTTAAAAAGCAAGATTTAGATACGAGGAGGAGAATGCGGGGCTCCGCTCGTGTTTGATGGGATTAAACAGCAAAGTCTTAAGCAGCTCAATTCTTTTTAAATGGGGCTATTATTATGTCGCAGATGTAACCAGATGTTTTGACTGGATTTTGGCTTCCCAAGGACACGGGTTAGCCAGATGTGTGCGTGTGTGTGTTTTTTAAATAACATGAAAGATCTCATTGAAGGATATAAATTATTCCAAAAGCTGCCCTTTACTTAGAACTTTTCCCTGATTTTTAGGACTTTTTCCGCTGCGGTTGTTAAACGAATCTCTGTCATTGTTAAGCGAATAATGCCGTTGTTAAGCGAATCGGGCTTCCCCCGTCGACTTCGCTTGCTGGAAGCCAGCTGGGAAGGTGACGTGACCCCAGGATCGTAAATACAAGCGCCCAGATTTTGATCCCATGACCGTGGGAATGCTGCATCGGTCATAAGTGTGAGGACTGGGGATATGTCCCTCTTTTCAGTGCGGTAAAAGAACTTCGGTCGATAAACGAATGATTGCAAAAAAACCGGGCGTATTAGACGTCCTGCCTGGAATTTGGAAATGAAGAACTGGAGATGCCGTTACCGGCCAGTCCTCGACTTACGACCACTGTGGAGTCTGTCATTAAGCGAGACATCTGTTCAGTGAGTGTTGCCCTATTTGACGGCCTTTCTTGCCACGGTTGTTAAGTGAATCACTGCAGTCGATAGAAGTCGGTCACCCGGTCGTTAAGCGAATCCGGATTCCCCCTTGACTTTGCTCCTCGCAAAAGGGAATCACGTGACTCCCCCCTGGGGACACGGCAACCGTCATAAGTACAGATCAGTTGCCAAGAATCTGAATTTTGATCCCGTGATCGTAGGGATGCTACAAAGATCGTAACGGTGAAAAACAGTCCTACGTCCCTTTTTTTTTTGTTTTGCTGACGACGTAACTTTGAACGGTCATTAAACGAACTGTTGCAAATTGTTATGCTAATCGGCTAATTTGGTTACGCTAATCAGCTAATTTGGAAGAGTAGCAACATAAGAGTGGTCTGTCCTCTGTCAGAAATGGTTGTAAGGTCTGCTTGGGCAGGGGGTTGGGCTAGATGACCTCCAAGGTCCCTTCCGACTCTGTTTAATCTGTTAATCTGACTCTCTTATGTGGCATCTCTGATTTCATTTGGGGGCATTTTTTAAAGCCGAAATGAGTTTGGATGGATTTTTATGATTGTTCTTCAGACAGAATTTTTTTTGGGGGGTGGGGGAGAGAAAAAATCTCATTTTTCAAAAAGCAGATTGCAAGAATTATCAAACCGGAGTTGGGGCAATGATGCTTCCCTTGGAGAAAAGCCTAATTTATAATCCTTTGCTAAAACTTTGGTCCTCCCAAGAGCTAAATCACAAAGAATGTGAAGCATTTAAAGCAGATTAAATTAACTCTAGCAATTTTTCCCCCCAATTAAATCGGATGTAGCACCCGGCAACTGCTCAAAAATAGATACTTTTTTAAAAAAAGGAATATATAGAAATTTAACCATTTTCAGCTAAAAATCCGGTTGAGGCCTGAATCACGCTAAATTGTCTTTAAAACTAAAATGCATTTAGATAGAACATACCTTCCAACTTTCGTATAATTTTAAGTGGGTTTTTAGGGCAAAATAAACATAATTATGCATTCCTGAAAGGTACATTTTTAAATATATATGCAAATCTCCCTCCATTTCCATTTCTTAAAAAAAAAAAATCTAGACCTGAAATTCTTGACTTACGACCTTTTCACTTAGCAACCATTCAAAGTCGCGATGGATGGGGCTACGGAAAACCCACATTCGTGCATTTAATTCAGCAAAACCGTGCCCGTAGCGATTCGTCAGTTCGCTTAATGACCACGGGGTTTATGGTACTCACTTAACGACCGCCACCAACAAACAGTTCCATTAGAGCCATAAATGCAGCATTACCTGTGTAACACATGATTTTTAATTTTTAAAACGGGGGGGGGAACCCCAAACTTGGCGAATTCTGGATCCGTGATTGCATCGTGCAGTTTGAAAGAAACGACGATATATAAATGTAAAATATAAAAAGATCAAATTGCTGTTACACACCGAAAGATGAAAAACCTGCAAGCAATAGAATGCAGACTTACAACAAATTCATTTAGTCATTATTATCGTCTTTTAACGACCCCGTAATCCCTTGCGTGGGTGGAGTTTGGGCAACTGAATGGAGCTAGCTGAGTGTTTACTGGCCGGATGCCTTTCCCTGTCGCCAATACGGAGTTTTGTTCGGCAGATATATTCTCATTGTGCCCAGAGAGAGAAAAATATCTGCCTGTACCTAGGATCGAACTCACAGCCTCCCAATTGTGAGCTAAGAGCTCCATCTCTAAGCCACTCACTACAACAGTTCATTTAGTGACCGTTCGAAATTACAAACGGCCGCTGAAAAAAGTGACTTTTGACCGTTTCCCATACTTACGACTGTTGCAGCATCCCCGTGATCAAAAATTCAGACGCCCGGCAACTGACACGTATTTACGATGGTCGCAATGTCACGCGATCCCCTTTTTTGCGACCTTCCGAGAAATCAAATTCGCTTAACAAACCGTGCGACGAACGTAACGGCTTCAGGGATTCGCTTAGCGACGGCGGCAGGAGAGGTCGCAAAATGAGGGCAACCCTCCCTTAACCCCCGTCTCGCTCAGCAACAGGAAAGTTGGGAGCTCCATTGCGGCCGTAAGTCGAGGGCTCCCTGTGTTTGAGCAAATGGGGTTCGAATCCAGTTCTAGGCGATTAAAAACTTCAAAGGCTCCAACAAAGTTGTTTTCGACAGGCAAAAACACACACAACAAGACGACACACCCTTTTCCCCGTATGCAAGCTGAAACAAGAATCAGCGCCGAAGGCATCCCTCTGATGTGTAAAAGGTATGAGATTCGCCCCCCCCCTCCCCAGGCACGCACGCACGCTTACACCCACACCCACAAATAAAATGCTTTGCTCGCTCAAGTAGGGACTTGACTGCCTTTCTCGGCGTGCAAACAGGCCGAATTTCACCAGCCTGTTTCCACCCAGAGTGCGCTGATGCAGCCAGACCGGACCCCACAAACGGCCCAAGAGAGTTTAATAAAGCCCCCCCTAAAAATTCCATTTGTTGAATGTTATTTGGGGGTGCAAAGGAGACCCCCTCCCCCAAGGTAATATCCTGTCTGGGCTTTCTTGGAGAATGAGACAATCAAACAATCAGCATGGATTGATTGATTGATTGGATTAATTGATTGATTGATTTGATGGTCTCATCCAAGAAATGAGGTTCTAATTCTCAGGGACCTTGGAGGTCTTCTAGTCCACCCCCTGCTCAAGCAGGAGACCCCCAGACCATTTCAGACAAATGGCTGTCCAATCTCTTCTTTAAAACCTCCAGTGACGGATCACCCACAACTTCTGGTGGCAAGCTGTTCCACTGGTTTTGGGATTAGGATTACAGAATAAAAGAGCTGGAAGGGACCTTGGAGGTCTTCTAGTCTAACCCTCTGCTCAAAGGGAAGGAAGGAAGGAAGGAAGGAATAAAAGAGCTGGAAGGGACCTTGAAGGTCTTTTAGTCTAACCCTCTGCTCAAAGAGAAGGAAGGAAGGAAATACAGGATAAAAAATCTGGAAGGGACCTTGGAGGTCTTCGAATCCAACCCCCTGCTCAAACAGGAGATCCTAGATCATATCAATCAAATCGGCATAGAGCTGAAAGGGACCTCCCGAGGTCTTCTAGTCCAACCCCCTGCTCAAGCAGGAGACCCCTACTAGACTAATTCAGACAGGTGGCTGTCCAGCCTCTTCTTTAAAAATACCCCCACCCCGATGAAGCCCACCACCACTTCATCCAGTGGCGAGCCGTTCCCCCGCTTAATTCTTTTCACCGGTTAGGAAAGTTCTGGAGGCGCCTTTGCAGCGGCAGCATTCGAACCGGGCACCGGACAAGCTTCAAGAAACTTTTTTTGGGGGGGGGGTCACCCAGCTTGGCCCGGGATGGGGGGCGTCTTGCTGACCCCCCCAAAGGCTCCCTAGAGATGGGGGTTTTTTGGAGTGGGGAGGGGGGGTATCCAGCAGAGCCCTTCCCACCCCTCACCTGCCTTAGCCGGCTCACCTTGTGGGCTCCGCGCCGGGCGAACTCGCGAGCCAGGGCGCGCCCGATGCCTCGTCCTCCGCCGGTGATGAGCACGCAGTCGGCGGCCAGATCGCGGGGTCTGGCCGGCAAGAGGCGGCGCAGGAGCGCCCTGGCCGTCTGGAGCACCATCTGGGCGGCCAATAGCAGCAGCGCCGCCACCAGGCGCCCCCAACCCATCCTGGAGACCCCCGGGGCAGAGGGTAGACCCCTCCCCTCCTTGCCCCGCGTCCCAAGCCGGAGAGACCCCCGGGTGGGTTTCGCAGGAAGGGTTTCCAAGCCCGGGCAGGGGGGGTCTCTTCTTTTCTGGAGCCCCTCTCCCCAAAAGAGGAGGGTCTCCCCGATTGTCCCGGGGAAGCCCCCCTGGAGGAAGCAAGTGGGGAGGGGGTATTGCAAGGCTCGGCGCTGCGGATCGGGCTTGACTCCGGATTGAACTCTGGCGGAGCAGGTTTTTATAAAGCAGCGCGGAGTGACAGGCGGGGAGGGGAGGGGAGTGGAAGCCCCTCCCACTTGCCTGCCTGCCCCTCCCTCCCTGCCTGCCTGCCTGGACCAGCTGGGGGAGGTGGGCTCGCCCTCCTCCTCCTCCTCCTCCCCTGCAGCGCCGCCCCCCACCCATATCTCCCCGCCTCTCCTTGGCAAAGAAGCCGCGCCGGCTTTTGCAAGCGGGCGCCCGCCGCAAGTCCTGCCCGCTCTCCCTTCTCGCTCTCCTGCGCCCCCCAACCAACACCGCCCGGGGGTCTCCCGACCCAGATTCCCCAGCAGGGTGGGTCAGGCCGAGAGGGAGGTCCCGCTGGAGGACTAGGATCGGAGGCGCTTCTGGTTCTGAAGCTCTTTTCAATGGGGGGGGGAGAGGGGGGTTTTTCTTTGGGGTGGGCTCAGGTGCTTTACAGCAGTATCTCCCCCTCCCCATTTTAAGAGAGGTGGACTTCAACTCCCAGAATGCCCCAGGCAGACGGGGAAATTAATGTCTCTTAAACTTGCCAAAGGTTAGAAAACCTGTAGGCTCAAGAGGTTATGCAAAGTGGAAGGAGGATTTGAACCCAGGTCTCTCGGCCCCTGAGATCCCTTGACCTGAGGGTCTGCTTGAGCAGGGGGTTGGACTAGAAGACCTCCAAGGTCCCTTCCAGCTCTATTCTGATTGATTGATTGATTGATTGATTGATTGATTGATTGATTGAT
>JALIGW010000011.1:23186097-23188489 GCA_023053685.1 Diadophis punctatus similis
TTTCTTTCTCTCTCTCTCTCTTCTTTCTCTTCCTTCCTTCCTTCCTTCCTTCCTTCCTTCCCTCCCTCCCTCTTTCTCTCTCTCTCTCTCCCTCCCTCCCTCCCTTCCTTCCTTCCTTCCCTTTCTTCAACTGCTAGAAAGTTATACAGAGCTGACAGAAATTTTCCTGAATTTACAATCCTTGGGCGCCATCTAGTGGCAACCAGCGGCTTAGCCAGCAAAGGGAACTGACCAAATCAGAAAGTTTAGTTGCTTGATTATGAGATGGGTGGCTACATAAATTAGATAAATAAATGAAAAACTGGTTTTAGCTCTTTTGATATATATTTTTACTTAACATATTTCATCATATGAGATATTTATTGTTTTACATTTGCTGGATTCTGGCCTGAGTCACTTGCTTCTGAGATGGCCGGCTATATAGACAAATATATCACATTTGCTTCAACATTATTATTTTTTTAAAAAGAGAGAAAGGTTTCTTAATTCTTAATTTATGAAGAATTGTGTGGAATTGCAAAAAGAAGACGGATAAAATCAAGAAAACATCACAGGAGACTGATTGGTCCAGGCAGTCCTTGGATTATGGCAGATTACGGCCATAATCGAGCCCAAAATTTCTGCTGCTAAGCGAGACACTTTGTTAAGTGAATCTTGCTCCATTTTAAAACATGTTGTTAAGTGAATCCTTGCAGTTGTTCAGTTAGTCACCCGGCTGTTAAGTGAATCCGGATTCCCCCTTGACTTCCCTCGTTGCAAAAGGGGATCGCGTGATCCCGGGACATTACGACAGTCATAAATACGAGTCGGTTGCCAAGCGTCTGAATTTTGATCCGTGGGAATCCTGTGACAGTCGTTAAGTGACGACTCATCAGAAGGTCGCAAAAGGGGATCGCGGGGTCATGCGGCGACTGTCATAAATACGAGACAGGTGCCAAGCGTCGGAATTTGGAGCACGTGACCACGGAAGATGTCATAAGTGTGAAAAATGTCCCTTTTTTCAACGGCGTTCTAACATCGAACGGTCACTGAGTGAATTAACGAGGGGTTGTAAGGTGGGAAGACATATTTCTGATGACAACCTACAAATGCCAACTTCACTGAGCCAGATGGTTACGTAAGAGTAAGGAAAATTGCAGGAGAAATTCATTATTTTATTTTTTCCTTCCCTCCTTTTTTGTCCTCGGGCTTATGCCTCCGTCGGAAGGAAGCGGGTGTGCTGCGGCAGAACCAGCCCGGCGTTGGGACGAAATAGGCTGGTTATCCTGTGAGCATCAATAAATTACCACTTGGTGTAAAGATGTCAAGATAGGAGATGAGACGCTAACCTGAAAAATTGCAGGCGGAGCATCTCGAACGGGAGCAAAAACAGGTAGATAAGGGAACCTGTTCACCTGGGATTTGGAAAAAGAAAGAAAGAAAGAACGACAGAGGGAGGCCCTTTTTAGCAGAAGCAATATATATATACTCTGTGTGTGTGTGTGTATATATATGTATGTATGTATGTGTATGTGTGTATATATATATATATGCGCATATATTTAGCAGATATATACTGTATATATATGCTTCTGCTAAAAATCTATCTCTCCTCTCTCTCTCTTTCCTCTCTCCGCTCTCTCTCTCTCTCTCTCATTCTCTCTCTCCTCTCTCTCTCTCGTTCTCTCTCTTTCTACCCTCTCTCTTTCTCTCCCTCTTCTCTCTCTCTCGTTTTCTCTCTCTCCTCTCTTTCTGTCTCTCTCCTCTCTCTCTCCTCTCTCCCTTTCTCCCTCTCTCTCTCTCCACTCTCTCTCTTGTTCTCTCTCTTTCTACCCTCTCTATTTCTCTCTCTCCTCTCTCTCTCGTTCTCTCTCCTCTATTTCTTCTCTCTCTCCCTTTCTTTCTCTCTCTCCTCTCTCTTTCGTTCTCTCTCTCTCCTCTCTCTTTCTCTCTGTCTCTCTCCGCTCTCTCTCTCTCTCTCCCTCTCTTTCTTCTCTCTCTCCCTTTCTTTCTCTCTCTCTGTACTCTCTCTTTCGTTCTCTCTCTCTCCTCTTTCTTTCTCTCTGTCTCTCTCAGCTCTCTCTCTCTTTCTCTCCCTCTCTTTCTTCTCTCTCTCTTTCTCTCTCTCTTCTTTCTCTCTTTCTCTCTATCTCTCTCCTCTCTCTCTCTTTCTCTCCCTCTCTTTCTTCTCTCCCTCTCTTTCTCTCTCTCTATTCTCTCTCTGTTTCCCTATTTCTCTATTTCTCTCTCTCTGCTCTCTCTCTCTATTTCCCTATTTCTCTCTCTCTCTTCACATGATCTATCTATCTATCTATCGAGAGAGAGAGAGAGAGTGCTAACTTGGGGATTCAGTCAAAAACAGTACAGGTTACTCCTCGAATTACAACAGTTTGCTTAGTGACCGTTCAAAGTT